>CAMXCT020004001.1:249062-849062 GCA_947184155.2 Cladocopium goreaui | reverse complement strand
TTCAAGATCTTCAGGTCTCACTGTGTTGAAAAACACGATGCTGAAAAGCATCAGAGACCGAGTTGAAAAACTCTTTCCAGCCGAAAGGCTGTGTGATAGTGCTGAAAAGCACAGGTGCTGAAAAGCACCCTCGTCACACAGGGCGACAGGCTGGGAGTTTCACCTGGCATCCCAGTGCCAGCCTTTTTTTAGTGAAACCTTGGGAAGTCTCATCCAGTATGAGTGGGATGTCGGGTGCCCTTCTCACTGCAGCCAGTGTCCATCGGCCCTCCTGGCACTGTCTCTGTGGGTCCGAAAATCTCGTCTCTCCAGGATACGGTGGGATGCACCAAGGGAGTAACTGGTTGTCATGGGGAGTTGAAGGAGGATACTAGAAAAGGGGATGGGTGCACCCCCCTGCCAGGTTGAAGACGCATACACATACTGCATGGACTCACCAACATGCTGGCACATGCGTGCATACATATCTGACTGAGGTTCATCGCAAATCAGCTGGCAACTTTTCAATCCCAGCCAGTGATTTGTGATGAACTTCAGGCAGGCTCATCACAAATCAGCTGGCAACTTGTTAATCCCAGCCAGTGATTTGTGATGAACTTCAGTCAGGTTCATCACAAATCAGCTGGCAACTTGTTAATCCCAGCCAGTGATTTGTGATGAACTTCAGTCAGGTTCATCACAAACTGAGGTAGCCCCGCCGATCTTGATTTGTGATGAACAGCAACTTCATTCATCAGAAATTCAAGTTCATGGCCACTTCCGGTTCCTTAAGAAGTCTAGCCATGGGTTCAACCGAAATCGAATCATTTGTGATGAGTGTGATGCCTCAAGAAATTTTGGATCAAAGGCGCTTCAAGTGCCTTCTTTCTTCCTGCACTTCGTGAGGACACGTCTGGGCGGATGATTGCAATCTTTCACGGTGACAGTAGTTCGTCTGACTCCTGTGTGTGCCTTTTCTGTGCTGAAAAGCACGGACTTCTTGTGCTGAAAAGCACAGCTAAAGATAGCTTTATTCAGTCTACTTTTTTTGCAAAACAATTGACAAGCATGACTGCTGACCAACTACAAAGAAACATGTCAGCAGTATTCCTGGTGAAAAGTTGGTTCCCATGCCACATACCAAACTTTTTTCCATCCCCTGTCATCATTGGATCCCAAGAAAATACACGACAGTAAAATTAGAATCATACTTCTTGAGGTAGTGTATTTCACCATGATGATGTTTTGATTGTCCTTGCATGCTGCACGCACACACGCACACACACACATATATATATATATACAGACACACCTAGGTTAAATATCACTCACGCGGGGAGTGAACATACTAGTGAGTTCGCTGTATACTGCACACATTCTTGGGCACACAGTCTCTGTATGCGCGTGCGTGCGCGTGTACGCTTGTACGTTTGGTGAGTCCATGCAGTATGTGTATGCGTCTTCAACCTGGCAGGGGGGTGCACCCATCCCCTTTTCTAGTATCCTCCTTCAACTCCCCATGACAACCAGTTACTCCCTTGGTGCATCCCACCGTATCCTGGAGAGACGAGATTTTCCGACCGACAGTGCCGGGAGGGTCCACTTAAGGCCGCCCCCACCCAAATGGGCCGATGGACACTGGCTGCAGTGAGAAGGGCACCCGACATCCCACTCATACTGGATGAGACTTCCCAAGGTTTCACTAAAAAAAGGCTGGCACTGGGATGCCAGGTGAAACTCCCAGCCTGTCGCCCTGTGCGACGAGGGTGCTTTTCAGCACCTGTGCTTTTCAGCACTATCACACAGCCTTTCGGCTGGAAAGAGTTTTTCAACTCGGTCTCTGATGCTTTTCAGCATCGTGCTGTTCAACACAGTGAGACCTGAAGATCTTGAAGTGCTCGAGGATGGACAGTGCCTGAAAGGTTCCTGACAGGACAGATACTAAGAAGGCCCCATTTAACTATAATGTTCAATATTTCCTTGATTGGATCCTACATGGATTCATGTCATGTAAATTAAATCTACAGTTGAAACAAATCTTGAAGTTTTTGTTCAACATACCTGGGGTTGGTGACATTCAGTGATTGGATAAATGGTACTCATGGCATTTCGAGTTAGGTTTGTTTTGCAGTGCTTCTCAGCACAGTAATTGCTTCTCAGCAAAATAGTGCTTATCAGCACAAAGAAAATCAACATATATACAAAAATAAATCGACCATACCTTTTAGTTCCAGTTTGGGTGTTTCTTGAATGTTCCCCAATCAAACATCCATTAAATTATTCTATTTTTCCATCAAAAAATAAACATTTCACAACAAAACATGATTTTCAGCAGGTTTTGTGCTTCTCAGCATGACCTGCTTCTCAGCATTTAAGTTTCACCATTTCCGTCAAAAAATAAACATTTCACAACAAAACATGCTTTTCAGCAGATTTTGTGCTTCTCAGCATGACCTGCTTCTCAGCATTTAAGTTTCACCATTTCCATCAAAAAAAAATAGGCATGATAATGTCACAACAAGACATGCTTTTCAGCAGATTGTGTGCTTCTCAGCATGACCTGCTTCTCAGCATTTCATGTAAGTTTCACCATTGATATTTGGCGCCCTGATTCATTTTGGCGCCCCGAATCAAAGGTAAATGCCTTCATGTGATTTAGGGGTTGAGCAACCTCAGGCTTCAAAAACACCAAGGGCCAAGGCCTTTTTTTCCATCATGATTCGGTTGAATAAGGAACAGCGGCGACATGCTTGAAACAGCAACTGCGACAGTGTTTGCGCCAAAAATGTGCTGATTGAACACCAGAAGCCTACAAGTTTCGTTTCCGAACTTCAAATAGTCATATCCAAGGAAGCGCCGGCAAAGTCACAAGAAAAAGGCTCAGCTAAGCTTTGGGCCACGTCGCCCACCAGCTTCAGCCGTCGTGATGCAAAGGTCGCAGCATCCTTGCTTTTCGCCCAGCACTTGGAACGTTATCCCTCCCAGATCTGACCCCAACATGTGATAGACCCCTCCCAGTCGGTGGCCGGGTCCTCTGTCCATCGATCTTGCTCTGTTTCCAAACCCTTCAACAAACGATTGGCAGCTTCCTGGGACAAACTTGGGCAGCTTGGGGTTGTCAGCTTCGTAACGGGGCTGCTTAGTTGATAAGCCTTATCGTAACTTGGAACTGTGCGAGACCGCTTGGTAGTGGGGGATTTTCTTCACATAGGGCCTGCAAGCTACGGTCAGTGATGCGCAGTTTTGAGCTCAAAATAAGTCTCTGACGGTCTTCCTCTTCTGGGCTTCTTTGTTGGCCTGTGCAGGAAGGGGCGAGGATGCAGGTTGTCCACTCCTTTACTCAGGCGAGCCGAAGTGTGGGCAGCCACCTCACACGGCCCATGCAGCCCTCATGTTTGAACCAAGGCCCCTCATCGATCATCCTTGTCTCATCAAAACGGCAAGCGTGCATATATTCGGTGCTCGGCTTCTTCCTTTGATGCTCAATCATTTGGCGCGTGCCAGGTGGCTTGTCATAGCTGCTACCCGAAGGACACTTCCCAAGCACCAAACTAGGATTGTTCGATTGCTAGTGGACATGGACTATGCAAAAGCATCTCTTTTTCGAGCGACCTTGGACCCAGATTGTTTTCTGGGATTTGAAGTTTGGGTCCTAGCTTGCTAGTGGAAAATTCAAATACCATCGCCTGATCCATGAGTGAAAAATGTTTGAAGCCTCAACCACAGTTGTTGTAGATATGTTGGAATGGCATGTATGTTGTGATGTCTATTCTGGCTCCACTTGGAATGGGTCCAACCACTTGTAGCGAGTAGCAAAGATAGCATTACCACATCCCTGTTTCAGCTGCACTCTTCCCCATTGCGATGGAAATCCCGCAGCCATGAATGGCAAGAGGTCCAGTTTTCCGAGAACCGGCTGTTGAGGAGATTGCCAAGGATTGACTGTGAGATGGATGTCTCAACATGGGGTACCACCAAAATCGCACATTTAAAAAGGATAAACCATTGGATTTGGGGGCATCCTATGCTCAAACACGCAAAAATAAAAAAAACATTTCCAAGAATGAAGTTGTGAAACACATGGAACTTCATGTCCCCACCAACCAACCAACATGTGTGAAAGGTTCTTAGCAATTGTAACGTCCAAGCGTTGGCATTTGCGCGGCGACAAAGGGGCACTGTACCATGGATCGATGGTCATCTACAAAATCATTGCCAGTTGCCCCACAGTAGATGCCCGAGGTCCCCAAAATGAGGAGAAAAATCATTCGTTTCTGGGCGGTGTTTTATATGAAGGGGATGGGATTCTCCATGCTCAATCACCACTTTGTCAGATTCCAAACCATCTTGGCAAATCAGATGCCAATAGCACGAGTTAAATATATATATATATATACACAATAAAAAAACAATCTTTATTGTTTTGGTACTGACACTTGAAGACAGTTGACTTCAAGGAACAACTGCCAAGGCAACGAGTCCTGAACGTAATCAAACTGAGGGAAATCAAAGAATTGGCCAAACCATATTCCAAATTCATTTCTGGGCAAGATTCATTCCGGTTTCATATTCGTATTGCAGCTCCCGACCCCCCATTGACAAGGCTTAAAAAATGGTAGTGCTTGCTGTCCACTTCATATGTGCTTGTGGTTCCTGAATTTTAAGGGTACTACTGCATGGGCTACGGTCAAGGGCTGCGATTCCCCAAACAGCGTGTCCACACTGAAGGGCTCGTACGGTAAGAGTAAAGGCCGGGGTTAGATCAGGGTACGCCCTCTGGGGCACAGCATTTTTGCTGTAAATTCTCGCATAAATGTTCCCTTGTGAGATTTCCATGTGCATTTCGACTGCGCGGGCTCGCGCAAAAGGTATATGTGCTCCTCCGAAGGTGTCGTTTTACTAGCGCGCCGTGCTTGTTTTTTGAGCTATGTCCATTTCGCGTGGCATGCGTGGCACTTCTGGGACATTTTGAAATCTAAAACGTCGCTTTGTGTGACAGGTGCAAACATCGGATGCATTTTCATCCGCGTGGCAGGCGTGGCATTTTCAGCGCGTTGCTAACAGGTTTGCAAGCCGTGAGAGGTGGTTTTGGAAGTCATTTTTCGTGGCAGGCGCAGTATTGGGTGAACTTGGACGACGTTTTGAAGGGGCCAGTACTTTGTAGACTCGACTTCGAGTGGCTGAGACCTAGGTAAAGCCTCGTTTTGTACATTTTCAATGTTCATTTTTCGTGGCGCGCACAAGGTTTTGTGAACATCTAACATGTGCTCGCGCAACCCTCTTGTGACTTTGGGTGTCGGATTGCGAATTTTGACATCGCTCGCGCAACCCTCTCTACACCTGTCACGCAAAATCATCTTAGCAAAGGCGAAGTTTTGATGCTCCAAAATGCAACCCCTCTCAGGAAATCAGCGACCTCACTTCCCAAATATCTTTGCTGAAGATGTCTCTTGTACTGCGCCTGCCACGTGACATCCATCTTTGCAGATCCTCTTCAAACGCCCCACACCTGCCATCGTTTTTGCAACTTCTACAAAACCTTCATGTTTTGATGACTTTTGGCAAGGTGCAGCATCCATTGCGCCTGCCTCGACGATGCGACGTCCAAAAGTGGTCCGAACATGTGGTCCTTTACCATTTTGACTTGGACATGTGCTTCGCACCACAATGGAGTGCACTTTTTCGACGTCTGAACTGAATTTCCAAAAGTGCTCCGAGCATGTAGTGCTTTTGGCATTTTGACTTCTAAATGTGCTTCGCACCATAGTAGTATGCAATGTTTGACCTCTCATCTCCCAAGTTGGCTCCGCACCCGCCGCTTTAGCGAGCCTACTTTTCGGCCCTCTAGAGCCACAAAACATTGATTCTTCTGACTCTTTCTCTTCTCTGATCTTCTTCTTTTCTCTTCTCTGACTCTTTGCTTTTCCATCTGTCCATATGGTCAGAATTTTGACTTCAAAAACTTCCTTCGCTTATGCACCATGAAATCCTTGCAAGAGCGTCATAGAAGGACATTCCAGAGAATTCATAAGATCCCTTTACCCGGATCCAAGAGAAACAGCTAAAAGCAGCACCGCGCCACAACGAGAGCAATCCGACACGCGCTTGGCCTCACTTTTTCGTGGCAAGCGCAATACTTTAGAGAGATGGGATGGAAACATCGCAAAACCCATTGGTACGAGGCTGTCAGGTCTGCATTCAACTTCTCATTTTTGATGGAAGTCTCGCAGAGCTGCTTGGTTTTGGATGTTGGAAACTTCGAATTCTGGAGGAAGTCTCACAGATGATCTCAACTTCTCAACTCCGTCCGCATTTTGCAGGAAGTCTCGCAAAATAGCTGCGTTCTTTTTTTGGTTCGTTTTGGTCAAAAAGTCTCGCAGAATTTCTTCTTTTTCGACCTGCCAACTTCCACTTTGGAAGGAAGTCTCGTATTATGCTTCTTTTCCAAACAATAAAGCAAAGATAGAGATAGAGACAGGGGGAGGGGGAGAGAGAGAGAGAGAGAAATACCGGGGGATAGACATACAAACAGATAGATAGGTCGAGAGATAAAGAGAGCTAGAAAGATAGGGAAAAGGAGAGATACAAGAAATTGGCGGACATGGACAGAGAGACAAAGAGCGATGATGCAAAAGCCAGGGTATCAGTTTGATCTACCCTCCGACAACCAACATAGCGAACTGGAAAATGACCCATGTGCAAACGATGTGCTACGTAAAGCGATGATTTTCCATACATAACATAGTTCTGTTGCTGATAGCAACTATCAGTAGCCATTCTGGTTGGCAATGCTGGGGGAAACCGGCTGGATCGGTCAACTTTCTGCAGGGTGACCATGATTGGCCGCGAATGGCGGAAAAACTCTACCCATGATTACTCGTTCTTCCCCATTCTCACAAGAACTTCTATTCCGTGAGATTACTTAAAAAAACATGGCAGTCCCGTTTTCACATAATTTTCCAAGATTTTTCATATTTTCCTAAACTTTTCCCAGGAGTCCGTGGAAAATCAGTGCCTCCAATTCTGCCTTTGCATGGAAAGCTGCTTGCAGCTGCCGATCCTGCGAATCCGGTTTTTGCCAAATGTAGATCTGGATATGGATAAAATGGATAACTAGATTTAAATAAACAAACACTGCGAGTTCGAAAACGATTCCGGTCTATTTATCTATTTAATCTAATTTAAAATCTAATCTAATCTAATGTATTCTACTCTAATCTACATACACATATATATTTACATGCATATCACGTCTAAAAAACAAATAAATAGATTTTTCAAAAAATGTATATATATATATATAAATATGTTGAATAGGTATGGTTTTCAAGGTGTTTCATCAGTTTTGTGGAAACCCGTCAGTCAATCAACCGGTCACTTTGTGATGGTAACATCTCAAGATCTGGCGAAATCTGAGCATGGCCCTTGCTCGTGATTCGCCATGGGCCCTTGATTTTGGAAAAAACAACTAATCAAAGTAAACACTCAAAAACAGCAATCCAGAATCCATATACATCCATTAGCTTGCATTAGTAGCCCAAAAACATCGGATTGTCGGCAACGGACTTCAACCAAACAAGACTCAACCAATTTCATCTTTTCAAAGCGGATGAAACAAAAACACCGACCGGATGTCACCCCGAAAAAACACCGCCAAATGTTGCCCACAGATTGCTCCAAGGCACCAACTCAGCTACTTCACTTTGCACCTTATGAAGCTCCGCTTCAGCCTTGGAGCTTGCCATTTTTCCTCTTTAGATTGGGGTGGCACTATAGGGGTCTACATCAGTGCCATTGTGTGCCATGTTCGATAGGTGAAATGATGATCAACTGTAGGATTTGCTGGGGGATTTTCAGCTGCCATATTTTCGGACAAACTGCAGTATTTCATCAAGAAATTGTGAGTTCAAGCCAAACATCGGATGCATGATTGAAATCCAGATAGTTTTGGAGAAATCTATATAATGAATTTAGATGTTCAGCAATAAAATATGCTGGATCAATTTGGGGCCCCATGTTTCAAAACCTCATTTTCCCCACTAGATTGGCTTTTTTTTGGGTGCATATTTAAGACGAACCCATGCTGAATCGAACACATTTGCACCATCAAGACATGTTTGAGGAAGGCAGCACCTGTCGAAATCATATTTTGACTAGAAATACCCTCTGGTAAACTAACATAACTATGGAAAATCACCATTTTTAATGGGAAAATCCAGTATAACTGGCCATTTTCAATAGCTATTTTGACATAACCAGAGGGTACTTAGATTCAACAGATTGGAACCGACGAAAATTGAACAACTGGAATGGCTGTTCTTAGGATTTACCCAATGAATTTAAGTGAGGCATTGCGTCAATTGGATTCATTCACAGGTATCAATAAACGGACGTTTATATCGTCAATGAAAGGCATATTTGCACATCAACAAATGCTGGTTGGTAGTTTCAACCCCTCTGAAACATATGAAAGTCAGTTGGGATGATGACATCCCAACTGAATGGAAAGTCATACAATTCATGTTCCAAACCATCAACCAGAATAGAATATTTTAAACCAATTTGATCGGTCTGCGCCAGCTTTGTGATTTTAATCCACATTGGGTTCAGAGCAGCCAAAGGGGGTTTTCCTTTGCTGCACGTATTTCGGTCTCTCCATGGTTCCAAAAATTGAACATTTAGCCAAAAATAAGGAAGAACATCCACAGCAACCATGTGAATGATAAAACTTGGGAAAGTTATCAAACTTAATTCCATCAATCTTGGACTCTTTTGGCAACCCCTGAAGGATTTTGCTCGTCTACCAGTTTCAGCCATGATTGGTGATCTACAAAAAATACACTTCAGTTTTAGAGGTGGAAGACACATATATTACTACACGCATATATCCATATTAATATCGACGTGAATTTGCATGTTTTCTTTTTGGGGGTGTGATGCCCAGTAAATATGAAACAAAACATACATCTCTCTCCCCACTGCCGACAAAAAACATTGTTTTCACATATATATATATACAATGTGAGGCCCCCCAGTTATAAGTTGGTTTATAAACCCCAGTAACTATAGTTATAAGTTATAAGTATCATAAACCATAGTTATTGGAGTTATAAACCAACTTAGCTATCTAAGGGGCCTCACATTGTATATATTCGATAACTTATTGGATTTTTGATCCCCATTTATGGCAAGCAAAGAGACTTCTGCCAACTCCGCACGCGCTTTGTCCAGTTTTGCTTCTTGAACCTGGGGTTTTGGGGGACAACTCTGCCGCAAAGCTTTGCCACCGGACCATTCTTGATTTTACATACTCCATCTATCTATCTAGCTAGCTGTCTGTCTAGGTGGTCATGAATTTGTATCTATGTCATATATGTATATATGCACATATACACATCTATAAAAAGTTCTTAGCCTTAGCCATCATGATGTTGCCTTAGTCGGTCAGTGCTGCTAAATCATGCTATGCCGACCGTCTCCTCATCGCGCATTTTTCCATCGCCTTGATGACGTGGATGATTCTCCATGCGCAACTGCATGGCCCATCTTAGATACCTTAAAAAAAACACATACCCTCTGGTAAACATACAAAAAGCTATTGAAAATTGCCATTTATAGTGGATTTACCCATTAAAAATAGTGATTTTCCATAGCTTTGTTAAATTACCAGAGGGTAATCTCTACCTAATGAATATCTGTACTAATGGCCAAAACCTTCAAAAGACTTGGTTTGCACATCAAATAGCCCCACATCTAATGGTTTGTGCGATTTGGTGGGAGGCAACCCAATCAAATGGCACCAAAAACTAAATCACATATGGAAAAAAACACGCAAGAAACATTTCCAGCAAGTCCACAATTAAGCACTTATATAGATCGTATTATCCCATTGTATGTTCCAATTAGACCCGTAGTAGGTAAACTCACAATAAGTCCTAGTAATCCCACATAAAACCATTAAAGTCAACCAGAAAAAAACGATAAACCCAACATTTCCCCAACATTCCATACATTTTCAAGCCTTGAGGTAGTCCATCTTTGGCTTCACAATCTTTGAAGCTTCATGGTACATGACCATGGCGCCTACCTTAGCACCATTGATCAGTCATCCTAGGGGAAACACACAAAACATGTGGAAAAACACAATGGTTTCCCTGGGACAATGATCTGCAAATAGGTTTTCCACATTTTTTCTATGTTTGCACAGGGGACGAATGTTGTGTTCTTCTTATTAAATACTGCCGTTTTGGAACTCATTTTGGAACTCATTTTCAGATGCACCTAATGTTCGGACAAAACCATCTGTAGTTAGGACAGCGCACAGGATGATACAGGATGTGCGAGAAATCTCAAGTGAATTTATATGGGCCAAAGGCCACCCATACGTGAAAGAACAACAAGTCTATTTGTGGCCATTGATCTATTTACCAATATTTATCTAATAACTTAGGTGCACCTGTTCATCCATTCCACTCGGCGCAAAGACTTAAGGCAATGGCAAATTTGCAAAGGCCTTCTGCTGCCGCGTTCGCCTTCTTGGCCATTGACTGGTCTAGCCTTAGTTCATCTCGGCTCCACCGAGAGACGGCTTTGAAACTTTAGGGGCAGTCTTGAGCGCCATCCCACCGTTTATCGTACAGCTTCATCATTTATTCATATTTATTTAATGATAAATCTTAGGGTTTTCATGATAGTTCTGATTCTGGGTTTTCATGAAATTTCTAGGGATTTCTGTATCCAAACTTCAATTATAGACACGCCAATGTGGACGCTCTGAGCTTGCCACACTGCATGCTTCCATGGGCCCCAGCTCTTCACTGGATCTGCGTCAAAACCTCTCGGGCAACCCACCATGGTCAGAGTCGTCCCAGATTGGGAATTCGTATCATGGGTCTATTAAAGTGAGGTAAAACAATGCCATTGGCACCATCCCCCAGTCAGAAAACCATTTTAGGCGGTATATTTACCATTCCCCAATAGGTGGTTTGTGGCATTGTTTTACCTACATTACGATTAAACCCTATTAATGGGCGACCATCTCCTTGTATGTGAAAACACACCGTGCTTCGGCGCAGCTGGGGGGATCTGACAATGATTTGCCCATTGCACTCCTAACGGTCCTGATGGTGTTTGAGCTCCAAAGCTCCAAAAAAAGGGCAATAGTTGATGGTGAGCGTAGACTATACTTCCGGATGAACATCATCAGATAAACCATGTGAACTTTATCCTTTTCTGTGACAATGTTCATATTCTACAATATGTTCGGTGGATTGGCGACCCCATATACATTTTTTTTCAAAGTCAGTTTTCTCCAGGATGTTTTTTTGGATATATCGGCGTATCCCCATACAGGAGCCCTGTGGTTAAAACAATCATCAACCATCCCCAAAATCACCATATATTGTTGGTATAAACCAAAAATGAGCTGGTTTATGACATGCTTTTACCCACAATGAAAACGGCCTCATGGCAATTTAGGTATGCCCCATCTGAATTGGCTCCGGACGGATGTAGGGCTCGATCAGCTCGCAAGTTTCATCCTGACACTCGATGGGAATCGACAAACTCTAGCAAGAAATTATCATGATTCTAACATAAATGTTAGTTACTGCTAGTTCCCAAAATGATTGGAATTCCATGATAACCATTTATGCTAGCAAGAAATCATTTTGGGAACTAGCAATAATACTAAATAGAGTATATAAATTGGTATCTATAAAATGTTGTTTAAATTCCAAATTTAACCATGAAAAATGTTGGTATTTTCCCAGGATACCATGGGAATCTCATGGAGTATCATGGGATAATGGTGGGTCATCAAATATGGAAAATCCTGAGCCAAATTTGATGTGAGCTGGGAAAATCATCGATCCATCATGGATTTTCCAGCCTTTTTTTTATGCCAACGTAAGGTGATGAAGCTGACACAGCTGTCATCAGGAATCAAGGAACAACTTGAATACATTCAAGGACCCAATCAGGTGGTGAAGGTGGTGTTAATACAAGTTACTGTATATGACAATATCAGAAATCATGTTTTGAGTTCTTTGAGATTCCCATCAAGGATCAGCACCAATATGTTGGGTAGCATACCTATCAACCAAGCATCGTTTATCAAGTATATCCCTTTGAACTTTAGGTGGTAGAAACCTAAACTGGTTGGTGGTTTCAACCCCTGGAAAAAATAATGAAACATATTATATAGTCAGTTGGGATGATTATTCCCAATATATGGAAAGTCATAAAAATCCATGGTTCCAAAGCACCAACCAGATAAATACCCTCTGGGTTATTTAACATAGCCATGGTATAGATGGCCCATTTATAGATGGTTTACCTATAAAAAAAAAGTAAATGTTG
The DNA here is from genome assembly GCA_947184155.2 of Cladocopium goreaui. Classification (NCBI taxonomy): domain Eukaryota; class Dinophyceae; order Suessiales; family Symbiodiniaceae; genus Cladocopium; species Cladocopium goreaui. The sequence goes on along the minus strand of CAMXCT020004001.1, from coordinate 836,723 downwards.
GTGGTTAAATGATGTTCAACCACCATTCAATAACAGTTTCAATCCAGGGCTGGGCCCCCTAACGTTGATGGAGTCGCGGCTGTGTTCTGCCTTGGAAAAAATCAAAACCACGGCGCCCTGGGGCGGATCGGCCCATGTCATCAAAGATGGGACATCTTGTGGGAAAACTTGGAACTACCCTCTGGTAAACATACAAAAAACTATGGAAAATCACAATCTTTAAGGTAAATCAACTATAAATGGGACATGTTCAACTGCTATAAATGGACAATCACTATGTTTTTAATGGGTAAATCCACTATACATGGCAATTTTCAATAGCTTTTTGTATGTTTACCAGAGGTAAATGGGCATTCAAGTTCCATGGCCATGTTTGCTTACCAGGGGCTATATATGATGATCATTTCTTGGGCACCCCAGTGATTTGTTGTTGCCTCACTTTTGGCTGGGGATATACCATGTGTAACCAGGTGCAACTGGGCTACCACATTTACAACGACTTTTCCAACTTACACCTTCTGTGTTCCCCACCTGCCAGGTGAGGGTTGTTAGATTTTATGTCAGTTGCCTCCTCCTGCCTCGTCCTCCTCCTCCTCCTCTCCTCCTCGTCCTCCTCGTCCTCCTTGTCATCCTTGTCGTCCTTGTCGTCCTCGTCGTCCTCGTCGTCCTCGTCGTCCTCGTCCAACTGCGACCCGCGATCCACAGTGTTCCCTGCCGGACCTGAACCACGACCATCCACGCCCAGTGTTCCCTGCCGGACCTCAACCACGACCATCCACGCCCAGTGTTCCCTGCCGGACCTCAACCACGAGCATCCCCGCGCAGTGTTCCCTGCCGGACCTCAACCACGACCATCCCCGCCCAGTGTTCCCCGCCGGACCTCAACCACGACCATCCACGCCCAGTGTTCCCTGCCGGACCTCAACCGCGAGTATCCACGCCAAGTGTTCCCTGCCGGACCTCATGTAGGAAGATATGGGACAAAGAATGTGCAGAAAAAAGTTAGAAAGAATGTCAGAAAGAATGTCAGAAGATATGCCAGAAGATATGCCAGATAGAATGCCAAATAGAATGCCAGATAGAATGCCAGAAGATATGTCAGAATATATGCCAGAAAATATGCCAGATAGAATGCCAGATAATATGCCAGAAGATATGCCAGATAGAATGCCAGATAGAATGCCAGATAGAATGCCAGAAGATTTGCCAGATAGAATGCCAGAAAATATGCCAGAAGATATGCCAGATAGATATGTCAGAAGATATGCCAGATAGATATGTCAGAAGATATGCCAGAAGATATGCCAGAAGATATGCCAGAAGATATGTCAGAATATATGCCAGAAGATATGTCAGATAGAATGCCAGAAGATATGTCAGAAAATATGCCAGAAGATATGCCAGATAGAATGCCAGATTGAATGCCAGAAGATATGTCAGATAGAATGCCAGAAGATATGCCAGATAGAATGCCAGATTTGAATGCCAGAAGATATGCCAGATATGCCAGAAGATATGCCAGATAGAATGCCAGAAGATTTGCCAGATAGAATGCCAGAAGATATGCCAGAAGATATGCCAGATCATATGCCAGAAGATATGCCAGATAGAATGTCAAATAGAATGTCAGAAGATATGTCAGATAGAATGCCAGAAGATTTGCCAGTAAGAAAATGTATAAATGTCATGGTGGGGATCACACGAAGTAAAGTAATTTTTGATGGAGGATTGGCTCAAAATTACATACACCACAAAATCGATGGTAGTTTCCCATTGAATGGCAATGTGGTAGGTCCAAACATGTACCCTTTGGTAATTTCATACAGCTGTGGAGAGGTCTCTCGTTTGGGGATAGCAGACATTGATTTATCAAAACATAGTGTGAGAAAATTTCCAAGTTTATCATCTAAGATTTAATACTTACAACTTAAAACATAATAGGCTGGTTGGTGGTGCAATAACCATCTTGAAAAATATGAGTGAAAGTCAGTTGGGATGATTATTCCCATATTTTATGGAAAATCAAATTCATGTCACCAACCAGTAAAACATAATAGGCCATTGCTTTACCACCAGATTTTCCCTCTGGTAAACAGCCACATAACGAACTGGAAAATCACTTTTTTATATGGGTAAATCCACTATTTCTATGGCCATTTTCAATAGCAAACTGCTAGTTTAGCAGAGGGTAATAGCTGAGCTCCCAGCGAAGCGCTTGAGATTCCTCAAGAAAGAGCTGGCGAGCTGGCCACCTATGGTGAAATATTCATTGTCCAGCCTGAGATAACTATGTTTGCCCTATCTAAATCTAGTGATGTGATGTTAAGTAGACCTATAGTAAATATATTGAATATACCAAATGATCAAACTTTATCCAATCTTTCAACATCATCAAATCTTCCAACCTCACCAGGCACAGCCACTGCCACTATGCACGCTTGGGATGGCTGCAGCTGAGTGTCTTGAGGAAATTCATGTCATTCAGCATACCTCAGCGCTGCCCAAATGGACGATGGCAACAGCGATGGGTGTCAGAGCTGAGTCACAAAATCTTCCAGTTCCAGAGGTGAAGTGTCTACAGGTTGCGTATTTTCACAAGTTGCGCTCCCCCAAATTCAAGAATATATATATATATATATATATATTAATATTATATAATTACACACGCACGCATATATATATATATATGTCTATATACATGTTGTATAATTATACAATCACCAAACATCCCCCAGATCTAATGAACTTGTTGGGTTCTTTGTCGATTTTTGTGGACCAAAACGGCTATCCTGATTCGAGATGCTCTTAGCGTGTTCATCGAAGGAGTCTTTGATGAAGGTCGCTGACACCTGCCATTCTGGCTTTGTCTGGGACATGTCCCACCCTGCAACATTATAATGGGGAAAATGTCGGAAACTGAGTCATACGCATATTTCAGCAGATTCAAACCCAAATGATTTCTAGTTGATCTGGTGCTCATCTTAATTCACGAATATTTTGGATGATTCCGCACAGAAAACATTTTTTCTGATTCATGCTGCTCCACCTTTTATCATAGCAACATATTTGGATCACTACTGTGGTTGGCAACTCGGCTTTCAGGGTGTGATCGAACATGGCAATGGACTTTTTTGTGATTTGTAGATGGAGTGTTCTCCTATTCATCATGCAGCAATTGCGAGGTGAATCTACCTGATGGGTTCAGTGATGTGTGAAGGCCCTCCCTTTTTTTTGGGTGTGTGGACCACGTTATTTACATAGATAATGTGTATTTTTTCATCCAACCAACTGTGTATAAGCTGGAATGATTCAAAAAGTCAAGATTCACTAATCAAACATAATCAAACATGATCAAACCCAACAGTTTCCCAGATTTTGTAGACTTTCTGGGGCGATGACTCGGTAGAAGACTAAGAAAAAACCAACCATCCCTGACCATCCCAAGAACAATTCCCTGCCTTGTTGATGACCTTATCCTCCGGCTTCACCTAGCCAGTTTGCCATTCTTCAAGGGATACCCAACCTGGTTATGACTAACAGTTCGCCATGGTATAGATGGCCCATAGAAATAGATGGTTTACCTATTAATAGCATGGTGATTTTCCATGGCGAACTGTTAAATAACCAGAGTGTATCATGCAACAATGTTAACATCAGCCACAAAAGACAGCCAGCATACTTGACAGTGTGCAGTTTTTTTTCACCGGACTGTCGTTTTTGGTGCCCACATTTCACATATTTCACCAGCACTCAGAGAGCGGATTTTGGACCCTCCAACTGCGCCATGGACGCATCCTGCATGTTGTTGAGCTGTTGGTACTGTCTCAGATCCACAGGACGACGGGGGTCATCCAAATCCACGATCTTATCCTCTATCTCTTGATCCTCTTCCTCCAATTTAGCCCACAAATTCGAGGTTTCCACCAGCTTCACTGAGCCTTAGATGGGCAGCTTCCTCTGGACTTAAAGTCCGGGAATCGCACTGCGAAACCAGGTCGACAACCAAAGAATAAGCGCTCTGGGAGAAGAATGTGAAAAAAACGAAAAATCATCAACCACGAACGATTGCAAAGAACCAAAACAATTTTTTCTTCCATGTTTCAATCAAACCTACTAAACATACACTATTATTTTTGTGTGCAGGGATTTTGGACCATGAACACTAACTAACTATGGGAAAACGGTGGAAAAATCCTTGAACGCCTCTAAAACTCGAAGAACATCAGCAACATCATAGGACAAGTCCCACCTAACACCATCTAACACCTCAAAACATCAGCAACATCAACAAAATCCACGGAAGACACCTTCCAAAACTATTGAAAACAGAGCTTGGTAAATGCCCTAATTGAAGATCACCCAACTACTTGGGGAATTTTCATCCCCAAACAAATTTGAAAGTCATGTTCATCCCCAATTTTTGGATAAATTTCAGCACATTTAGCCTTCAAAAAGCCGAAAAAAACGGATGCAAACTCGGGAAACGTTGGGAGACCTCCGTCCGCCCTTCCTGGTCCTCCTTCCGGCGGGCCCGCAGTCGCAAGCGTCGGTCTAAGGCGTGAAGGCGTTGCTGTTCGCGCTGGTCTTCAGCTTCCCAGGATGCGAAGGGTTCACCTAACATCGAAAGGCAGATGTGGGTTTAACCGATTAATATATGATTAACATATGGTTATTATATGGTTAATGATGGTTAATAACCTGGTTGGTGGTGGTTTTAACCATCTTGAAAAATGATGGAGTTCGTCAATGAGAAAGATGACATCCCTTTTTTATTATGGTGAATAAAAAATGTTTGAAACCACCAGGTTTTCCAGGTTTTCTGACCAGCTGCTTGCTCGGGAGGGAGAGCGAAGCAGTCCAATCTTTGTGGCCCAGCTCAGCATCTCACCTCATGGCAGATCTGGTGCCGCCCTTAACCACTGCCAGCGGGAGGCTATTCAAGGCAGCAGCGTCCCTGCTACAAGGCCCTTTCAGATGTTTGGCCAGCCAAGCATCCGTCCGGTCAATAGCTTGCTGTGGCCAGGGCACGGAAGTGGCCGGCAAATATGCTTGGACCATGTGACCTGCTGGGCGCGCCTGCGCCAACGCAGCTTCCACACCAACTTCTTTCAGCACAGCTTTCACCATTTGTTTGAACCATCGCACCCTCTGCTTGAAACTGAATCGTTCTGCAGCGACATAGGTCCTCTGATCAGTGTCGATCCAGTGTCCCTGAACACGAAGTGGTCCTGGGTGATTCCACGCCAGTTGATAGTCGATGTAGAGTTGGCTGAAGGTCATCCAGACAATCTTGTTGGAAGCTGGCTGCAAACGCTCCCACAACCATTGTGTCACACGTGTCACATGTGTCGGGCCAAACAGAAGGGCAGTCTTCGGCGGGACTGCACCGCACCAGTTTCCCAACGAAAACTTTTGCACAAACTCCCGAGTGGCTTTGGGGGCTGTCTCAGCAACGGCCGTCTCCTGTTCTGCTAGGCAAACATGGCGGCGCCCCACCGCGACATGAAGTGCTCGCACCTGTGTAGCCAACTGCTCCACTGCATCTACTTCCTTGACATGCTGTTCCCATTTCTGCCAAAACTCTGTAGGTCTGGCCTGGTTGGCCAGCCGCGCCGCGCGATCCGCAACTGCATTGTGAAAGAAGGTCCAAGCTTCGTGCAGGTTTGTGGCACTCTGCAACGTCCGGTGTGCTGGAACCTTCTTCACTTGTATGCGGTCTCTTCCCAAAGCTTCGACTGAATCTGCAATCCACATCCACAAATCACTGTTCGAGCTGTTGGGATTAAGTCTGCCAGCGCCCCAAAAAAGCAAGTGGAACTTGTTGACAACGCCAAGGCAGTCAGACCAAACACGGATAGGGGCCCGCGCACGCGCCGCACAGGACAGACTGAACGCCAACGCAGTCAACTCGGCACGGTAGGCTGACTGACAAAGTCCAGCAACGACGGAAGCTCCCAGGACCTGAGCAGCGGCCGGAGTCCAATGGCCTGAGAAAGGGCGAGCAACGACAGCGGACCAAGCAGCAACGCGAATAAGTGGTTGAGTTTGCCAGAAACAGGAGCCATCAGTGAAAACGTCGTTCCAAACATTAGGGAAAAGCTTAGCCTCTGGCTCAGGCATGGCAGAAGGCAAGGCAGTCAAAAGGGTCATCCACGGGAGCCAAGTTGACGGGAGAAGAGACCACCCACGAAGAGCCAGAGCAGGGGGCAGACAATCCACAACCTGGGTTGCATCAGGGGCCAGCTGTTGTCTCAAGTCAGCATGTTGCGGACATTCCCAATATCGATGGCGAAGGGAGTCCGATGCTCCACAAAACTTGCAACCGTCAGTTTGCTGAGTCCACTTGGCTTTATACCGTTCAGTGAAAAGACCTCCAGACAAACTGAACCGCAGAAGAGCCTGGTCATCCGCCGCCAAACTTGTCAGAGCCTTTCTGGTGGCAACTAAGTCAACCGCTTCTAGTCCTTGAAAGTCCATGCGATGGGCGACCTGTGCAGCAACAACCCTACACCAAGCACGCTGCAGGCGAAACTCAACCTCATGGAAGTTGGCCGTCTGAAGGCAGAATGATCCAAACTGATCAGCAACATGCCCGGAAGGCAAAATGGTGAAACCAACATGTTGAAGACGTGACACCAAAATGGCAGTCAAAGAGTTGGGCGGCAAATCCAACTGCCCCAGGGCAAAAGGTGCAACACTGTTAGTCCAGAACTCGGGGGAACACTTGGCACGCGTTTCACGACAAGTCCAAAGTAGACCAAGAAACTGAGGATCCACAGCAGCTTCAACCAACCCCAAAAGGATGTGCCCGTTGACCCCTGGACGGTGGAAGGACAGGGCACCAGTGGCGCGACGTCGAAGCTCGTGCCATTTGGAGCCACCAACAGGTGCACTTGCAACCGCATGAAGTCCCCTGGGCCAGGCCACAGCTCGCAACATGTAAACCTTGGCATGGTGCCGCGCTTTGCAAGCACGCAGTTTGGGCCAAAAGTCATCAAGGTCATGGAACCTAGTGACAAGGGTTCGGTTGGTGTACTGTTTGGAGATGCCCATGTGGCCACCCAATTCACGCGCATGGTGGAGCACCTGGATTCCAGCGTCCCGAAGGTGCTGTCGGACAGCAGCGTCAGTGGACCAGCCAAAGGTTTTGCGCTTATCAATGGTCAAGTCCAGGTGACCAGCAAACTGCTCAACCAGTTGCAACTGGCGCACAGCCAAAGACGGATCCCAAGCATAGGTCTGCCAATCATCAACGTAAGAGAGAGTCCGGATCGCAGGGCATTGGGCACGCATCCAACGAGCAAAGAGGTGATCGACCAACAGCATGCCATAGACACTGAGTCCACAACCCTCGGCCAATCCGGTTGAAGTCAAGAACCCATCAGAGTAAGACTCACGCACTTTAAAGTGCCTCTTCATTGAAGCCAAGGCCCCAGCCCAAGCCGTGGTGACAGCGGCAGGTGTCCCAATCAACACAGCAAGGCACAAAGCAGGGAACCTGGGGATGCAATTGAAGCATTTCTCGATGTCGGCTGACAGGCCGCTCAGTGGCGACTGGGCACTGTAGGCAGCTTGGATCTGAGACAACAACTGAAACCACAGGTCTGACGCCTGGCGGCCTGGTCGATTTCCAAACACTCCATCGTCCACCCAAGTGTCTGCATGAGCAAGCAGATGTCTGGCCTGAAGACTGGACCAAAGGCGGTAAGGCAAACCAAAGACGGTAATAGGCCTGTAGTCACCTACGCAAGAAGCAGATTCAGACTTAGCCAGCGACACAACTTTGCCCGCCAGCAATTGTGCTGGCCATTCTCCATCTGTCTGAGCCCTGTCATAAGCATGCAGCAAGGATTGGAAAACAGCATCATCAGCGGCTAGCAGGTCTGCACGGCTAACACCATCAAGGCCAGTAGCAGACCGTTTCTTTTTCCTGGAGACTTCGGCACGCAGGAGAGGGACATCAATGCCAAGAGGCGGAATTGATTGAGGAGACAACACCCGACGGGCAAAACCAAGAAGCTGATCCCAGTGATTGAAGGCCAAATGGTCGTGCCGACACCAACGAATCTTCCACTGTTCATGGAAGGCCTCAAACAAGTCTTGCAAGCGACCGATTGGTTTAGATTGGGCCACTCGGTCGGCAGGTCGTACCCCCTCAAGGTCAGAAATCCAAATTTTGTCAGAGTCAGCATGGATGACTTCTTTCGGCTGGCCACCAATCCAAACTGGCTGCGACGAATCCAGACAGATGGGCTCAGCAAGCTCAACCGCACACTCAGAGGGGTCAAGTTGGGCCACAGAGGTAGCTACCGATTGGACAAGCGATTCCACTGGCGCGGCCGGCTGGCGTGCCACCTCCCGGAAAATCAAAAGCCGGTCCTTTTCATGTTGTGCAGCCCTGTGCGCTGTTTGGGCAAAGGTCAAGTTGCGCTCGAACGCCCGGACTTCTGCAAGCACAGCCTCAAAAACCTGGTGAGCAACCTGAGAGTTGGGCGCATACCAAGGCAAGTCCACAGGATCAAGTTGGCTGACATACTGTCGCCCGTACCACCAGCACCTGAAGTTGGGCACAAAACCAGGTGCTTTGAGAATTGCATTCCAAAGTCCAATTCCATGAATGCAATCCCCGGTGCCGGTGGCTTCAACCGCAGAAATCCAACGGCAGTAGTTCTGCAAGCGGCGGAGCTGCCGGAACTGTTTGACATGCAAGGCAGAAAATCCATGAAACCCCGGTTGGACATCTGACTTGCGTCCCTGCTTGATGGGTGCCTCTTGATAGGGCGCAGCTGTTGACCTCTACCACCCATCGCAGGAATCCATTCAGTCACGGTGGCAGCAGCAGCTTGTTCTTTCAGCTGCCACATCTTGGCATACTGGGCAGTTGGGTCTGCTGGCAATGCGAAGGACAGACAGTCAGGAAGAGCGTGTGCATCACCCCATGGCACGGGCTTCGGACAAGGCCAAACAAAACTGTCAAGGTGGTGGGACCCCCCTCGGAATTTAGCAATGATCACCGCATGATCAGCAAAAGTCTCATGACAGACATGAACCTCGGACAAAACCATTGCCAACTCAGGAGAAATCCAAAGGAAATCCTTGCGTGTGGCGCCCCGACACGTGTTTTGGATAGGCGCACCAGTCATGGTGTGGTACAGCTCCTGCACTTCGACCCAACCCCTGGCACGCAACAACGGGACAACGGCCAGATCAGGGAGCTGAAAATTCCAATCTCCCCCAATGAACTTCGGACCTGGGAAGGACATCAAGTGAGAGACCGCAAAATCCAGTAAGGCCTCAGTCTGAGCATGTGCGTTGGGATGGTTTCGGCCTTCAGGGTAGCCATACAGCACAGCTCCTGTCACCCAAGCAGACGTGGTGAAGAAGGAGCCAAATTGCAACCTGCCGGTTTCATAGACATCTGGCGGCCAAGGTGTGGACAACGACCTGCATGGAAAAGCAGAGGTGAATGCAACTCCTGCCCATTCCCCGGCATCGCTGGCTGCTGTGCGCTGGGCCATGGGGGCACCAGTCAGAATGTGCTTGAACTTGGACCGCATCGATTTCAAACTGCATGCGAGGCCCCTCTTGGAACTGCTGGACAGATGTGTCTCGGAAAGTGCCATCACGTCAGCTGGGACATTGCTCAAAACATGATACTTACCCTGTAGCCCCGAAGGGTTACCAATCCCCAGGCACCATGGAGCGTCGTCTGGACCAGGTACACGTGCTTCCCCAAGGCTGCACATCAAAGTAAACAAAAGGAGAGAAAAGATAGCCCGCAAAGGTCGAAGCGACCAACGGGTCACCCTGCAGCTGGGCTTGGCTTCAGGGCTCCCGAACCCTCACTCTGTTCGAGGTTTCTTCGCCAAGATCTGCTCGATCCTGGACATCTGGTCTGTCAGCATGCCCTGCATCTGCTTCGACTGCATGTCCAGCTGCATCATCATCTGCTGCTGGAGGCCTTGGACTTGCGCCGTGCTTTGGGCATGATGATCCGTCACCGTAGTCTCCAACGTAGTCTGGCGGTTGGAGAGCTGATGCATTTGCTGCTCCAACAAGTGCAGGCGGTGCTCCTGATCGTCAACCTCCATGCGCTCCATCGGGACTGGCATCTTGGCCAACACCTTGGATTCAATCCGCTGTTCAAGCTCCTGCAAGGCACAAGCAGAGGGTGTGCTCGATGGCGGTGGAGGGAGCGAGTTGGCTGCCTGTTTCCAAGGATCATTGAGGAGCCATGGGTCAGCACCATCTCCAGTGGGGACTGAGCAAAGCTGAACTGTATTTGCTTGGCCCACCACACGCATGTCAGGTCCAGGCAGTGTTGCGCGAGCATCATGTCTGGTGAACACCACTTGGCCGTGATGCATGCTCATGACATTGGCCGGAGGTTCCATGTTCGCCTGAACGGCCCACATCAGTCCACCAGGTACATTGTGCAACGGTTGGAGTGGTCTACATTCCCAACCACTGGCCTTGAGGGTGCGCGCCAGTCCTTTGCGATCACTACCATACGGCCAAGGGCCGCAGTGGAAAACCATCCTGGCTCCAGGGGCCAAGAAGACAGCGTCCGGCTTGACACTGGCAAACACCTGCTGGAAGTGGGAGGTGTGCACTCGTAAGCCATACCTGCGTCCAGCACGTGCAATGCCAACACAATGGGCTTCGCATTTGGCTTTGTGGGCCACTGCTGCAAACTCTTGCTGGGGCAACCAGATGACTTGGTAATCACTGCTGGGCTGAGTGGCATCTTCAGTCTTCGGCTCAACATACAATCCGCTCTTGCCACTGACGGCGACAACTTGAGACTCCAAGGACTTGACATACCTGACAACGACTGCAAAGGACGCTGCATGTTCCCACTTGACTGGTCGTCCTGCTTCATTCAGGAACTGTCGCCTGAAAACATCCAACAAAGCATCGTGCGGACCTTCAGAGGGCGGATGCCAAGCGGCACAATTGCATGAGTCCACTTTGCAGACCTGGAGTGCAGGGACCGCCGCCAGGATGTGTTTGATGGGTCGATTAGCAAAGTCCTCCCATTTGCCTTCCCACTGGTCAGCAAAGACAGTGATGCGGGCACAAGCAACATCCACAGACATGATTGCTGGTGTGTCTTTGGCCTTGTACTGATAAACCACAGCTCCACCCAACTGGACAAGAGCACCAGAGAGCAACATGGGTTCCTGATTCAGGGCACACCTAGCAGCAAAGCGGACAGTGGCCCACTGCAAGTTTGTGGGAAGGTCTGCTGGAGGGTTCAGAATCAATAGGGCAAGTCCACGGTTTGTCAGAAGTTTGTCTGCCTGCAAGAAGGGCAGTGCCTCCGCAAAGGTGGTCAAGGCGACTCCGGAGACCAGTGGGCCAATCTGAGCAAAGTCCACTTGGCCAACTGGGTCATCAGATCCGGTGCAGAATGAGCCATGATCAAGTTGGATTTTGGCAGGATCCAGCTCTCTTGGGCGAGCAGGCAAGGTCGAACGCTGATTGGCTGATTTCTTGGGCTTGGGGTTCTTCTGAATCACCTTCTGTTGTTGTTCATCCGGCAACACGAACTGAACAGGCGGAGACTGCAGATTGGCTAAGGCTTTGAGGGACTTCCAGGGGGTACCTCCAGTAACTGCAGTAGTGACAGCTCCACGACCCAGACTCTGAACAACAAGTTTGGCACGCTGTGCGGATTGTTCAAGTGGGACCCCATGCAACTGCAGAAGACTGGCAACAAGGCTCAACGTGTCAGGTACACCGAGACCCCAACACCACGGACGCGGCACAACAGTCAAATCCATGATGGCCGCAGCAAAGCTTTCTTGGAGATCGCCGTGCAACGCAACAATGGCATCAAAGTCCACAGGCAAGGGCTTGTCCAAGAGAACATGCGACAGAAAGGCAAAAGCCGCAGCACCACAGTGTGTCAATCCGAAGGTGCGTCGGGTACAGGTAACGGCAAACCCAGAAGAATTCCAAGCCTGACAGATAAGGCCGTGAAGAGGATTGAGACCATCAAGGTCAACACCATCAACCTCCCAGATTGAAACGGAGACACTGCGTTGACCACGGGTCCAGACAACAGGAATCCAATGATCCGAGAAGGGAACAACAGCAACGGCACAGCAACATGAGTCCACAGAGGTCAGCCAGGTACGCACTTGGGCAACAGTGCCTGCACGAAGCCAACTGGCCGCAAGGACAGGGTCGATCATGTGAACATCCTTCCTACCTGACAGCTTGATACAGGCATGGACATGCAAAAGGAGCTCATCATCTGCCATGGCTGGACCTTGATTGTGCAGAATCAAAAGGCGATTGTCAACACTGGCATGTTCCTGACGCATGATCTGGATGTTGTGCAAGTCAGGCAAAAGCGGAGGCACCAACGCAGCCAAAGACGGACCGGCCAAATGTGTAAGTCCACTAAGAGGGTCTGGTCGCGATGAACAAGACACCATCTCCACATCAACACTCGGAGACCCAGGCAACGGGCGGGCAGGCATGCTGGCAGAAGCCGGCTCAGGCAAAGGTTCCGGGGCATCAATCGCAGTTGCTGGGCAAGACTCGACTCCAGTGCAATGAGAATCATCGACAAAATTGGCACGGATGCTCAACCCACGAATGCAATCATCATCACTTAAGGTGCGGCCGGTGGCAACATCAGTCCAACAAGACGGGCATGCGGCTTGGTTCAATGCAGCTTCAGCTGTCCTCAGGTCTCGCAAAGTAGCGGCTGCAGGTACTGGAATCACAAGCTTTGTGGAGTCAGGAAATACTACTTGGACCGTCGAGCCAACCGGGGGGCTTACCTTCTCATCATTGAATAACTCCTTCACATGAGCAAAGAGGATGGCTTTGATACTCTGTAGCACTGTGGGAGGATCAACTGTGGGAAGGCCCAGAGCATGTTGAAGCCAGGCAACGCTAGCTCCGACCCAGCCTGATTGGAGGGGCGAGGCCAATTGTCCAACGGCACAAAGTCCAAGGCGCAAGTCCACTGCATTCTGATAGAGGCCTGGCATCAAAGGCATGGCATTCAGGAGACTCAGTTCGGCAGGGTGAAAGTGCCGGTACTTAGGTGGCCCATGTGAAACAGGTACCGGAAGCACTTGCCCAAACAGTCCACGTTGCAAAATCAACTGGTCACTGAAGCCTGTTGACCTACACAAACATGGGCATGCCCTGCTCTGGCTACCCCAACTATGAAGGCAAGTTGGGAGTTTGCCAGATGACTGCACCAGGTATTTGCGCATGTGGGACCCATCCAAAGTGAATTGCCTGAGTTCTTCATCATCAAGAATCAACTCTTTCATGACTTCGTCAGGCCATTGCTTGACATATGGCATGACGTCACGGATACACAAATGTGGATGGTGGGGCCACTCAGGAACACAAATTGGTGCAAAACACGGATGGACAGCAACAACCCACCATCTGGATCTACGCGAGACCCAATTGTCCTCAAGCCTTAGTGTCAGGTCAGAAACTCTGTACCCTAACTGGTCCTGGAGAGCTCGTAGGTGGGCTTGGACAAACTTGTTGCTCTGTGCAGGGCAAACGCACTCAATGATCATGATCGGACATTGACACAAATGACCCAACCGGAGTGCAGCAGGTAGCGTTGATGATCTGGCGTCACTTGAACCTCCCTGGCTGCCTGCAGTGGAGTATGGTTGGCAACTGATACCTGCCATCAAAGTGAACGGAGGATCCACAGCTGCAAGTAGAGACTGCGCACATGCAGGACTGGACAAATCCAAGTTCAGGACAGGCACATCAGGGTGACAAACAGCATGAAGGCGTGCAAGTGGTTGGCTCCACTCTACACTAGCAAGGTGCTTGAAACCCGCAAAACCAAGTCCAACGGACGAGCAGGCAACACCAGAGCAGACTTCGACCAAACGGAACACATCGGACCCAGGACACAGACCATGAGCCACAACAGAACTAGTATCCGTCAGAAGCAAGTCCAAGTAAGGGGGACGCCAGTCAACCAAGGCATTCATGATCGTGAGCCGTCTGCAACCCGCGAACACGGCTGGACACATCGCCATAGATCCTCACTTGCTGGTCGCCTGGGTGCGTCACACCTAGTGCCATCTCATCAGTGTGCAGTACCCCATCTACAACCAGCGAGATGGCACTGCCCTTGTCCAATTGTTGCCATGCCGGGCAGAACAAATCATGAAGGTCCACATGTTTGTCCCAGTCACTACGGGTGTCCATGGGGCAAGGTGAAAAACAGTCACTCGAACTTTCGTGAGTACCAGCCACCCACTGTACTGGTAGGGATTCGAGCCGAGGCTTGTTTGAAACCACCAACCAGTTTTATGGAAATAATTTGGGATTTAAAGGACTTTATTTGTTTTTTTGGTGGTATTCAGATTTTTTAATACTATTTCCGGGGTGTATTTTAAGGGAAGACCAACGGAACATGTGAATTGAGGGGATTTGTGGGGATTAATGGTGATTGATCAGGGGTCATAGATCATATGGGGATTTTTTTGGGTGATCAATGAAAAGCTAATGGTTTTACAATATATACATATATAATTATATATATATGTGTGTGTGTGTACCCATTATAATTCCAGAAGAGAGCTTGGGTATTCATCCTTTCCTGGAAAGCATCGGAGGATCATCATGGCATTGACCGGGCCCAACAATAAAATCCAGCTTCGTCATCCCAACAGTGACTGCTTAATGGTTTCAAGGCCTGAAAAAGACGTAGTTCTTCCAACGATTATGCCGCATACATATTTGGGGGTTTCCTAAAATGGGGATACCCACAAATCATCCCAACTATAGACCATTTCAATATCGAAACTCATGCTTTTGGGGATCTCGCGTTTTCAAGAAACCAATATTTATAGTTTGTTTTTGTGGCTTTTCCAATCCAAGACGTGAGCAAATCATCCAAAAGCATCCAAGTGACTGATGGAAATTTCAGGTTCCCCATCTTCCTTTGTCTCCTGAACTTTCGTAAAATCGATCCCTTTGCGAGCCGCCTGGTGCTGTACCAGAGCCAAGGGAGCCATTTTGGGATTCGGTTCTGGAGGCCTTCGAGGCTCTGAGGACCAGAAAGCTGCCAAAGAACTGGGAGACCTCTGCAGATTCGGTGCTACCTGAGCTGGTTGGGGGGTTGCCTCAGGGGAGGTCATCTTGGTCTCCACCTTGGGATGGAGGAAGTGAGATCGCTTGGTGGGTTGGATCTTGATCTCTGCTGGTAAAGTTGGGGCGGAATGGATGGAATCATTGTGATTCATCTTCATCTGGTTGGAGGCAACGACTTTCTGAGCAGTTCCATGATTTCTATTGGCAGCACTCTTGGTGCTGTTCAACTTCACTACCTTGGTTTCATTCACCTTGGCCGAGCCCTTATCTTTCAACAAGGCAGTGACATTTTGGGCCACAGGGCTCTGCGGAATCTTCACCTCAGCTGGGGTAGGCTTCGCTTGAACGGTTGCTGAAGGGATCAAGGGAACTGACTTGGGACCTGCTGATTTCATGGCCGGAGTCGCTGGTGCAACTGAAGTTGCTGGAGCAGAATGGCTAACGGAAGACAACTCAGCAAATGGATCCTTTGGGGTAGCCGGAGCTTTGCTAGAAGCCAAATCAGCAAACGGATCCTTCAGCGCAACTGGAGCAGAATGGCTAACGGAAGCCAACTCAGCAAATGGATCCTTTGGGGTAGCCGGAGCTTTGCTAGAAGCCAAATCAGCAAACGGATCCTTCAGCGCAACTGGAGCAGAATGGCTAACGGAAGACAACTCAGCAAATGGATCCTTTGGGGGAACTGGAGCAGAATGGCTAACGGAAGCCAACTCAGCAAATGGATCCTTTGGGGTAGCCGGAGCTTTGCTAGAAGCCAAATCAGCAAACGGATCCTTCAGCGCAACTGGAGCAGAATGGCTAACGGAAGACAACTCAGCAAATGGATCCTTTGGGGTAGCCGGAGCTTTGCTAGAAGCCAAATCAGCAAACGGATCCTTCAGCGCAACTGGAGCAGAATGGCTAACGGAAGACAACTCAGCAAATGGATCCTTTGGGGTAGCCGGAGCTTTGCTAGAAGCCAAATCAGCAAACGGATCCTTCAGCGCAACTGGAGCAGAATGGCTAACGGAAGACAACTCGGCAAATGGATCCTTCAGCGCAACTGGAGCAGAATGGCTAACCGAAGCCAACTCAGCAAATGGATCCTTTGGTGTAGCCATCTTCGCTGATGGTTTGACTGATTGCTTCTCCAACTCAGCAAATGGATCTGCCGAAGCGGAATCGAACTCCTTTGGTTCCTCGAAAGGGTCTACCAGCTTCGTGTGACTCACGGCAGGTTCAGCTTCCTCCTCAAAAAGATTTTGGATGGACCTGCTAAGGCTCAGGGTTTTCCAGAAACAACAACCTTTTTCAAAGGGACTAAACCTTAACCTTTGCAATTAACTATCAACAAATATATTTCTATACATCAATGGCCATTTCAGTTATCTAAGCTGGAGGTACCGTACCATATAAATCCATATTTTGGAGGTATATCCCCTTACATAGCCCTTGCATAGACTTTATGTATATATAGCTAGATGCACACACACACATGAACATATACATATGTTACATATGCATATTTATATTATACACATAATGGTAGGTACCTCAAGTTTAGGTTCCTGACATGGCAACTGATGGCCACTGAACATCTGAACACATGATCAAACATACACACCTCACACACACATACATACATGTGTATATCTATATAATTAATTAAATAAATATATATATATATACACCAACATCTATATCTATCTTGTGACCCCATCCGATCCACCCATGCATCCATACGGATAGATTGATGTTTCAAGTTCCAACCGACCTGGTCAACTCAGGATCTTCAAGTTCCACAGCAGCTAGAAGCCGCACAGCCACGGCCAGCCACAGGCGGTTCTTCATTGTGGGGTTCGGGGTTGGTGGTTTAGGTCCCACCCATTTGAGCCGAAGCACTAGAATGCAGACATATGCAGAAACGGTGGAAAGGAACCAACATGAAAAAACTCGGTGCTCAAAATGCCTGAAATTCTCTGAAACATGTATCAACATCACTGATAGATCCCAAAATTTGGCACCATTTTCATACTGAAACAAACATGGAACCCCCAAGAATTTCGCCCTGACTATCAGCTGATACAGCTTAACTGCGCGTCAGTCAACGCTCGCTCCTCGGAGACTTTGTTCCCCATCAGTAGCAGCAAACCGTCGAAGGTCAGCTTGACCTTCGATGTCAAGCCGTAGCTGAACCACTGCATTTGATGGTAAAAAAACATGGTTTCCAACTGGAACCACTGCATGTAATGGCTACAAACCATTAAAAACAACAATGGTTTCCTGCAGATATTGAATTTTGGGTCATTGAAGCAAATCCCCCCAAATCATGAAAGACTCCACATGAAACACTGCCTGTTCCGTCACAAAATCTGCGGTTCTTGAGCCTGTTAGAGAAGAAGGGATTCGATCAATCATTCAAAACAAACTGTGTTTTATGTTTTTCCCATCACTTTTTCGAACCTTTGAAGGTGTTATGATTGAGGCAAAGATATGAAAGAGATTGAAAGAGCGCATGTTCGCGAGAAATCTTAGGACCGTTTTTTTGATCCTCTTAATCTTCCAACTCACTTGCGCAAGCATCTTCGATTTTTTCTTTCACACTCGCAATCATAACTTCATAACTAAGACATAAATTCATCTGTTCTACCCTCCAGTCCTTGGGTTGGTTGACGGGCATCCTTCTGTTGGATACCAATGTATTCCCCCCCAAAATCCCGCGAGAAACCCGCCCGTTTTCCCCTGTGTTGAGGGCATGAAACATGTTGGGGGGATGGGATTTATAGGGCTTTATCGCCTCGAAGCCGGCTAGAGGCCAAAACCCTCAAATAAAACCAGAAAAATTCTGATTTGCCATCTCTTTTTCATGGAAACACCATAGTGACTTCAGGCTTTCAACTAATAATATCTGGTTGGTGGGGACCTACCCTCTGAAAAATGATGGAGTGAAAGTCAGTTGGGATGATGATTCCCAACTATATGGAAAGTCATAAAATTCCATGGTTCCAACCACCAAACAAATATAATCTGATCCAAGGTTTTGACAGGGTTGCCAGCATTTTCACCGAGGATGTGACTATGTCCACCGGTGCTTTGTTTCCCTTCAGTTCCACAATGTCCTGTGGCAAAGTCGGTCATGGATTGGTTTCCTGTAAAATGTTCCGTCATCCAACTCTGTGATGGTCTCATTGGTCTCTTAAAAATGAAGGAACCCCAGCATCACCGGTTTCCGAAACGTCATTTTTTCATGGAGAAACCACTGGTTCTCTCCAACAGCCCAATCTTGAGAAACAGTCCAATACGGATCTAAGCCATTCTTCATACGGGGCTTCAATGGGCATTATTCATGCATTGTTTGGTTTGGTTTCTGGTTGGTGGTTGACCTACCCGTCTGAAACATATGAGTTCATCAGTTGGGATGATGAAATTCCCAACTGAATGGAAAGCCATAAAATTCCATGGTTCCAAACCACCAACCAGGTTTTCTTTGAACATGAAGCAAAACAAAGTAAGGTGGTTGAGCAAGTGGAGCAATGTTGAGCTCATGTTTTCTCTCAATATATGGAGGCTCTGGCTACACTCAGAAGCTGAGATTCATAACCGCACCGTTTGTGCCATTCATATGGATTTAAGGGAACATCTACAGGTACCAAAGATTTCCTCATGAAACAAAGGATTTTCCTTTAAATTTTCCCTTGAACCAATCCAATGATAGTTGGACTTATACATATTTCCACACCCCTGCGACGAATCTGTTTTGGATGTATTCATCCGGGCTTGACATTGAGACGGCCCAATACAATCAGCCAGCCTTTGGTACACTGCCAATAGCCGACTGGTACATATTTTCATTTACAACAGAAGATTGACTGGTGGTTTCAACATGTTTCAACCGAACAGCAGATTTTTTTTGATCATTTGGGGACCATCATCCCATTTTTGACGCAGATCATGATTAAGGACTTTGAGGATCACTCTGGTTGGTAAGTCACCTATTCTAAGTGCATGATCCCATTCATAAATGGGGTAGGTATGGCCCCAGTTACTAACCACTTTAACTTCCAAGTTATACCAGTTGGTAGCACACTCTCATAAACCACTCTCATATTTTCGTGGTTTATACATGTTTATACCATCCATAAACATGGTGATTTTTTCGGGGCTGGTTTATTATTGCTAAAACGCAACATGATCATCCCATCCAATATTAAACATCCATTATTGGTGCCAATGATGTGGTTTCATCCCTACATCCAACCATGGGAGTAGTATCCTCCAAGTAAACCCACTAATGTAAACCCCGGATGAGACTAAACCATGGTTTATTAACTAGGGGGTACCCTCCAAATAGTCACAATATGGTACATAAATGGTACCCTCCCAATTGAACAGCCGTTTGGGGTTTATTAATCCAGGGTTGACATCATATCCCCTATTTCATGTGCTTCCGCCCCCACGTTGCATCACGTTGCATCGGCCAGCGGTAAGCATCATTCACACCTTATCTTTGATGGACTGGCAGGCGGCATTGGCCTCAAACGCCAACCGGGGCCTGGGATAGGAAAATATACAGCATGAAACCCGTCCAGTTTAAACAAAACAGGGATGTATAAGAATAAATGAGAGATAATTATGATATATTATAATAACTAAGTGTATCGGGTGAACCAGGACTGGTTAAAAACCACATGATTAAACAAAAAACTCAATCTTCCTCCCCCAAGTCTCTGAAAAGATCAGCTAATTGGTGGTTTTGAGCCACCCCCCTGAAAAATATGAGTTCGTCAGATTGGATCATCATCCCAACTATTGGGGAAACATAAAATTCATGTTCCAAACCACCAACCAGTCAGGGGTGACCACAACCTACGCGGCCTCGTAGAGGTAGGGTAACGCCTCTTGGAGCTGCCTATTCGCCTGGCAGCTTAAGGTGTCATTCAGCGAGCCACGTTGGATGACGAGAGGGGTTTTGGGGACTTTTACATGGATACCCGGCCTGGTAAACATATAAAAAATTATGGAAAATCAGAATTTTGATGGGCAAACCGGTGTTTACCCCAAAGGGTTTAAGTACCGCCATTGGATATTCTAACATCCCATTGTGAATGGGAAGGGATACCCTCTGGTAAACTAACATTTAGCTATGGAAAAGCACAATCTTTAAGGTAAATCAACTATAAATGGGACATTTTCAACTGCTATGTTAAATTACTAGAGGGTAGAATCTTTTAAATACACCGGAAATCATTGTGTTTTTGCGACGACAATTGGATAAAAACAGGGGGGCTCTGCAAACTGTAGCGTGATCCTTCAAGTGTATTTTGCTAAAAGGGGGTTATAATCCAAGCAAAGGCAAAGCAAGTTAAATATTACCCTCCAGTAAACTAACATAGCTATTGAAAATTGTCATTTATAGTTGATTTACCCATTAGAAATGGTGATTTTCCATAGCTATGTTAGTTTACTGGAGGGTAGGCTCTGTCTTATTCTATCCAGGTATTTACTCAGTTGAAAAGAGGTTCACAACATGGGAGGATAAGACCGACAAAAGAAACATCAAGTGAACATGTTACTGCTCAGGTCTTAGTTGAAACTATGTAAGCCATCCATGAAATCATCAATAGTCAGATGTGCAACATTGTGCAACTACATTTTAATGATTTTAATGTTTTAAACGCTTGACACCTCAGCTCACCATCCGGTAATCAAACATGGCAGTAGACGATTCTGTATTTATAGATGATTTCCCTATTAGTTCGGGGATTTCAATGATTTCCTAGCTAGCCACGCTTGCCGGAGGGTAGCTCTGAATTCACAGGGACGAACTGTCGAACCGGATCCTGGAGGCCTAATTTCTCGTGAATGATCAAGGCCATCAGCTGGAGTCCCAGCCACAGACACCCCGAAAAAAAAGACGTTTCTTTGTGCTAATCAATCAATATCCGCAGGCTCAGAGGGCGCAAAAAACAAATGGCACATGAATTCATGTGGGACTTACCCAGCTAGCCACAAACTATCCTCCGGTAAACAGCCACATGACGAACTGGAACATCACCATGTTTAATGGGAAAACTCACTATTTCGACTGGGCCATTTTCTATGTCGCAAACTGTGAATGTTTACCAGAGGGTATCCCATTCACCAACAATTTTCAATTTTTGGGCATGGAAAACAGCATCCCAAGCAGGGTTTTTTTCGTAGGAAATATCAAATTTCGCAAACCTCTAGTGGGATGGTGTATTGTTCGGTTGACCTAATTAGTATGAACCACTACCCACCATTATCCCACCATTATCCCATCATTATCCCATCATTATCCCATGGTATCCTTATTATACCAGCATTATTGTCGGTCAAATTTGGAATTCCAATCATTTTGGGAACTAGCATTAAAAAGCATCTATATTAGAATCATGATAATTCATCTGAAGCATTAATACCACTATTAAACCATTAAATGCCACCAGTTCTTTTTTGGGGCTTGCTCTCAGTTTTGCATTTCTATCGGGGCAAAATTATAACGTGTCACTCTGAAATAAGGCCACCTGTGGATGATTCCCCTTAGAAACCATCATTCCGGTGAGATTGTGATTTATGCTGAATAGGAAAAACAAGTAACAGCAACTAACAGTAGATATCCCCATCTCCCCATTATGGATGCTTACCTACCACACTGCCATTTTCAACAGCAACTACCTACCTACCACACTGCCATTTTCAACAGCAACTACCTACCTACCACATTGCCATTTTCAACAGTAGTTCACTGACTGGCTGATATGTATATATATATATAATGTATAATAAATATATATATATATATACATATATATATATACATATATATATATATACATATATATATATATGCATATACCCCCACTACAGTATATCCCCAATACAACGAACTATCAGTTAATCCCACCAGCAGTCGCGTTCACCCTTCAGAGTGGCCTCTTCTCTGTCGGCATCGATAACCGAGGCATTTTCTTCACAGTCCTCGGCCACAGAAAAACCAACCAACTATGGCATTCTTCAGAAAGGAAAATGGTGAACGTGTTTTATTTGTTGATCATGTTTGGACTTTTGGAATTGTTTTTGAAGCATGCTATTGTCCATTCTTCAGAAAGAGAGAAATGGGAAAATGGCCCATGCATTTGTGAATTCCAGTTATTTTTCACGTTTCTATGCTCTGGTTGGGAAAGTCTTAGTAGTTCCGTAACTTAGCCTCCCATACCTCCCATTTTGTGTTGGGAATTATAGACTCCTAACTTTCAGAGCAGGACTTACTCTTCAGATGTTGATGGGTCATCACGGGATGCATCGATGGGTGATTTCCCATAGTCAGCTGGTCAGCTTAGCTTAGCGGCTAAAGCAAAGGCTTTTAGTGCGGAATGATATGATCATGTACTTTCTTACATGTAGTTATACTAGTACCATTCCTGTATTACAACTAACAATATGAACTGATTTCAAAAGTACCAAAATGTACCAAATGCCCATCCCTTCCGAATTTTCTGTGCGCCTTAGCGATGCTTCCGACCTCTTCGGCCTTGTCTTCTGCCCTGCTCTTCTCGCCGTGTACCTCTGTTGCAACGGCGTTGCAGGAACGTCTTGGAAACAATGGATGGTTTTGGGAACGGGAAAATCATAGGAAGACATGTTGAAATCATAGTTTTTCCCATGACTTCCGGGGGATAAACGGATAAACCATGTCAAGGATATATGTCTAAAAAAGCAATCGACACGTTTTAAACAATTATGAATGGTAGTCTTGATGTGGATGAATTTATGCGTGTCCACGATCTGCCCCTAAAGTCATCTCAACCTCAGTCATGGGAACATGTTGGGCCAATTTTTTTGCGGCTGATCCAGTTGTCCGTTAGTATCCTGCAAACTCTGTCATAACTGTGGAAACGCACCAATCGCCATTTGTAAATCATTTTCCTAGGTCAACCATGGCTTTTCCATGGCTTTCCACATCTTTTGGTATGCTTGCCCCAGGCTACCCTCTGGTAATTTAACATAGCTATTGAACAATGGCAATTTATAGTTGATTTACCCATTAAAAATGGTGATTTTCCATAGTTATGTTAGTTTACCAGAGGGTAACATCCGTTGTTTTCTCGGTGCCAAATGTTCTCATACTCTGCTTTTGTTGTTGCCCGCACATCCATCATATCCACCACCCATGGGCGAGGCGAGAATTGGTGCCACAGCTGCGGCCAACGTGCAGGAAGGGCCGCCCAATCATAAGTTGGCTTATGTTCGCATCTGTCACCCCATCTAACAACCAAAGATACCCTCTGGTAAACTAACATAACTATGGAAATTCATAATTTTTAATGGAAAAATCAACTGTAAATTGCTATTTTCAATAGCTATGTTAGTGTACCAGAGGGTATATCAGATCCACTTGTTGGTTAATTTATTTCAACCAACTCATCCACAAGAAATTCCTATCATAAATCACTATCAAAAATCCCCATCGCTAAATCCCGCGCTTTTTTTAGTCGCCAAATCCCCATGTTTTTTCAGTTAAACCAACCATTTTCATGGTGAAACCCCTAAAAACCATGGATTTTTCGTGAGAAATTTGCCATGTTTACCAACCTTATGGACCTGCCAGCCTTGTTCAAGAGCTCATTGGTTTTGATGCTTTCCATCCGGAGCACCTCCTCTTGTCTTTCCTCGGCAGATATACATATGCATGCTAACACATACACCCGGGAGATATTTACGCTTTTGTAAAGTGTATGTATAGACATATATACAATGTGTATATAATGTGTATATATATATATTTAATGTAGATCCCATGTATAGCAACACATTTTAAACATGGTTTTTTCTCCATCCAGGTTTGACCCAGTTTATGCTGTGTGTCGGCACCAAACTATGTAGCCTCTGGATCTCTCTGGTAAACTGACACTTTGCGAACTGGAAAATCACCATTTTTCAAAAGTCAATCACCGAACTAAATGGGCCATGGCTTTTATAATTTATACCCTCTGGTGAACTAACATAGCAATGGAAAATGGCCATTTATAGTGGATTTTCCCATGAAAAATGGTGATTTTCCATTGCTATGTTAGTTCACCAGAGGGTAACTATTAACAATTTCAGTTTGTTAGATGTCAAACTTGGCAACTGTCCAGGGTCCCCAAGATGCCTCACAAGTATTGAAAGAATTCGCAGAAGTGCCATCAATATTCCATTTATGGCGAATAACATTCTCGAAGATCGATTCAAAGTCTTCTATCAACTAACCTCCAACATCCCATGAATCAATGGCCATTTCAGGAACCTAAATTGGAGGTACCTACCATATATAAGGCTCATATAAGGCCTAAATTTCAGGGAATATCCCGACAATTCATATGGCATGAAATATGGTACATTTACGTACCTCCATCAACTGGATCCTGAAATTTCCATTGATCAATGGATATCTTAATGTTATCCTCTGGTAAACTAACATAACTATGGAACATATTGGAAAGATCCACCATTTTTCCATGGCTAAATCCACTTTTTTCCATTCCCCATTGAATGAAGTACCCCATTGGGATATCCCATCGGTATATCCCAAAGGGAACGATCCCTCTGGGGACGCCCGCAATTTCTACCTCGCCGTGCCGTCGTGCCGTGGGAAGTTTTTTTGACATCACGAATCAGCGGATCCTCGGGTCCTAGTGGAATTCTCCCAATTCTGGCCACTTAAAAATGGATATAGATAGATATAAAAGTAATAGGTACCATATTATATCTATTACCACTAATATAGATAGATATATAGATATAGATATAGATAGATATAGATAGATATAGATAGATACTTAATAGATATAATGATAACCATCCAAACTGGTACCTGCAACCACCTGAATCTTGCCTTTAGTTACCATTTTGGATGGTTTCAGGCGCTTCTCCTTGAATCGAGGGGGCGGAGAATTAGACACAGAATTTTGGAGATCGAGGAATTATCAGTCTTTCTGACCCTCATTGCTGGCTGTAGGTTGCCAAGCTACAGCCCTGTGTTGTAGCCCTCACTAGTGCCTGTAAGTGCTGTAGGTTGCCAACCTACAGCAAGACAACACATCAATTTCACCATGCTTTTTTGTACCTTCAAAGGATTGGTTTGTGAATCTTTGAGTTCGGTATGAGTCAAAACCATAGTACCTGTAGTTCACCACAAAATCGCTGGCATTTATGGCTGTTCATTCTCCAAATATAGCAAGCGTCAAAAGGATAGAAACACAAATGAATACAATTGATCACTATTTTAGTAGGACTTTACTTTTCTAGCTTTTTGGGTGTTTCTATATCGATATATATATATATATATAGATCTCTCTCTCTGTATTTGTCGATTATTTGTCCCCGTTGTGCAAAAGCAGTAGCATGTTCCCTGACAGCTTCAGTTTCCGCCTGCATTTCGAGCACGCTTTTGGCGGCCTGAAACCGGATCGAGCTGCTAAGGAACGCACAAGAAGTTCTGGTAGCTTTACCCATTCCAACCATTGGATTATTACCTTCCAGTATACAAACCTAGCTATGGAACATTGACTTGGTATAACCCCCATAATTATAAACATGTGCATATTTCATATGGATCATTATTAACCAGTATGGAAACAATCATTAACAATAGATATTGAACCCATTTTACAATCATTAACAAACATTAACAATCATTGAAATTCATCAACGCAACAATCATCAACTTGGATTTGCTTAAGGGGTTTCCAAAAATAAAAAATCTTCACTATAGATTCCCCAAATGGTGGATTTCCTATTGGGAAAATAAAAAATCACCTTAAAAAAAAACAAATTAATCATTAACAATCATTAACACTCATTAAAAATCATTAACACTCATTAAAAAACATTAACCCATTTTGATCATTAGCAACAATCACTAAAGCCATTTGGCAGTGTGTCAAAACCTTGTACCCCTGGTAAACATCAAAATAGCTGGTAAATGGATGTTCATCCCCCTAAAAATGGTATTAATAGGTATTGATCCATACCCATTTGTAAAATGCCATATTTCTGTTGCTAAAAACCACTCGGATCATTTGTAAAATGCGATTTTTCTGCAGCCTCTTCCAACTTGCGCAAGCCGATGTTGACGCTCTTCTCCTGCACCTCGAAAAACAAAGCTAGATGCTGGTTATGTCAAAATAAGTATGTTTACCAGAGGGTAGTGGCAATCCAACATGGCAACATGGCACTGGAAATCACTGGAAACTCTGCAAACATGGAGGGTTGTTTAAAATGTTTTTTTTTATGGGAAAGTCGGGAAAGTCATCTATAACTAGGAGATGTTTTTTTTCAAAAAAAATGAGTTTCCCGCATCAAAAGCTCCATATTTGATGATTGGAGGCTGCCGAATTGCCAGGTTTGATTACCCTCTGGTTATGACTAACATAGCCATGGTATAGATGGCCCTAATCGAAAAATATGATTTTCCCAGCTATAAACCTCCATTTATGGTTGGGATTTTCCATGGCTATGTTAAATGACCAGATGGTATTGACTTTCAACTGTCACAAAAAGATCAGTTGGATGAAAACAAATTGGACAAAGCAACGTCAGCAGCTGATAACATTTTCCGGCAATGATGAACCCCCCATGGTCCCTCCCTATATCCTATTCCTCAAAGGTTTCCAACCTAGGATTTATTACCCATAGCTCCTTTCGGGGCTATGGAAGAAGGGATACCTAATATTTTCCAGCAAACTTCTCTGACATGTTTCAAGGAAACCTGAGGGGCAAACATTGACTTCATTGTACTTGGCAGCATAGAGCTTTTTGTAGTACTCGATGAAGCACAGGAAACTCCTGACCGCGACGTTTTTTTTTTGTGGCTGTTATTACATGGAACGATAGGAAAAACCAAGAAGTCAACGGCCATTTCAGGATCCGATTGATTGGAGGTACCTACCATATATTTTTGGCCTATTTTTGAGGCCTAAGTTTCAGGGAATATCACCACAAAATATGGCCTGAAATATGGTACGTTTACGTACCTCCATCAATTGGATCCTATGGACACGGCACACATATCACCTGGATCGATGGGAATTTCAAGATCCAATTGATGGAGGTACGCTAGTACGTGAAACGTACCATATTTCAGGCCATATGAATTGAGGGGAAAAAATCCCTGAAATTTAGGCCTTTCAAAAAGACCAAAAATATATGGTAAGTACCTCCAATCAATCGGTTCCTGAAATGGCCATTGACTGGATATTGCAGAATCAAACTCAAAAATCACATCCAAGTAGACTTTTTTCTTTTTCGTTTGGCTAGCTGCTTTACAGAAACCAACATCCCCGTTCATGTTCGGGTTCTAGCATTGCAAACGTCAACCAAGAGCTGGTTAATACCATCAAACAAGTAAAATGCCACCGCAAGCTACCTTCCGGTGATGTAAAATGGCTATGAACAAAACGTAGAATTTGGAGGATATGATATGTATCTGCACTTCCTTCCAACACCTGCTGATTTTCCGTTGCCGGTTCCTATTCTCGCTGATCTAGAAATCTTGATCTCATACACTAGGTTGCCAGGATGTCACAAATCATGACTTCAAATGATGTATATCAGATGCATGCCAATATGTACTTGTTAAAGGAGAAATATAAAGATACCACAAGCATCTCAGATGATGTCGAAATCACTTGGCTGGCTGGACAATGCCGGAGAGTTCACTCATCGATTTCAACCTGTTCCCAACATGAAAACAATGTTTACCCTCTGGTAAACATACAAAAAGCTATAGAAAATGGACATTTATAGTGGATTTACCCATTAAAAATAGTGTTTTCCATTTCAAACCGTTAAATAACCAGAGGGTAAGTGAAGTGGAATCATCATCCCGTTTTTTTGGATGGAACATTGGACACGTGCCACATTCGCCAACTACGCTGTGAGATGATCCATCTTCCCATTGGAAAGTAAAGCATATCTGCAACTAGCCAGTTGGGCAGTGATGCTAAACCCCTGTTGATGATAAGGGATTATACTACCCTCTGGTAAACTAACATAACTATGGAAAATCACAATTTTTAATGGGAAAAAAAAATATATATTATAAATGGGCAATTTTCAATAGCTATGTTAGTTGACCAGAGTGTAAGCAACATAATGATTGGGGGAATATCACGTGATATCGCAATTCATTAGGGGAATACCTATTCCCCCACACTTTCAGCACCTGGGTGTGACATAGACATGCTTCCGCATCCGCGACAAATACGTGGACGACCTGCAAGTTTTGGCCCTTAAAAACCAATTTCGTTGGGGGTTAGGGTGAACAAATAAAACTATGGTTTCTATTGGTTTCTGACAGCGCCAAAAGATTCAAAATACACCCCCTACTATGATCATATGTCCACGTTTTTTGCCAGTAGGGAAAGTCAACATGAAGCCTTGGGATGACCATATCGATTTCTGTTGCTTCTATAAGCTATACATATGTATCCCATTCATATCCATTAAAGAATCTGAAGAATACCCCACGATACACAAACCACATCCCCACGATCGCAAATTATATATGATGGGATATAGTGTGCTCAATGGATATGAATGGGATATATACATCATATTGAGAGTTTGGAGTATATCCATTAGCTATTGAAGAAGTAAAAACATGCATATGATGTATATGTAAAAATATATATGGGGATGGGTCAACACCCTATCATTACCATATGTTGGGGAATAAACATCCACCGGTTGGTAGTTTCAGCCCTCTGAAAAATATGAAAGTCAGTTGGGGTTATTATTCCCAATATTAATATATGGAAAGTCATTTAAAAAAAGGAAAGTCATAAAATTCCATGGTTCCAAACCACCAACCAGTCCATAAACATCCATGGTTACCATCTATTCTAGGGTACCGTTTGGGTACCTAGTTTACCACCTTCCAAACCTCTGGTTTCCACAACATCGGGCCCCGGACATGTCGCGGATCCGATTCTGAAAAGAGGCCATCAACTCATACAAGCCTTGGTCACTCGATGGCTGGGCAGTGGTAGCTGCCCCAAAAAAAACAGATGATTATTGATCCTCGTTGATGTGTTGAATAATTGGAATGGTTGATTTATTGACATGGTTGTTTTTTTGATGATTTCCGATGATTTTCGTTTCATTCAACATGTTGAATGATCAAAAACAGGTTGAACATGGCTGGCTCAAGCTCCCCACATGCAAGCAAAAAGTATCCAAACTGCCACCAACCGGCTGGAAACTCACATTGATTTGCTCAAGGTTCCTAACCTCAAAAAAAAAAGAGAGAAAAACATAGAAAAACACCTAATAGACCCAAAATGATGCAGTAAAAAATTGCAAAGGTAGAGTAACCCATCAGGGTATCAAACAGAACTTGGCGGATTTCTCAGGTGTTGACGGTTGCGATTCTCCTCAGTTGTGTCGATCTTGAAACTCTTCAAGAAATTCGCACCTTTGTTGGGCCAGGGTGCAGAGACATGGGAGAAAGTTGCGCATGATCCTTTTGGAGTTGCGTAAGGCTCCCCCAAAAAAATTGAGAGATATGGGGATGGGTCAAAACCCTGTTACCTAGTGAACCCCAAAATAGCTGGTAAATGGATGTTCATCCCACTAAAAATGTATCTATAGGTATTGACCCAGACCCATACCCATATTCCGATGATATCTAGTGGATTTCTCATTTTTTTAGTGGCTATCATATTTCATTCCATAGATACCTTAAAAAATCATTCCGGATTTTTGAGTGGATTTCCCGGAAAAAATAACAAAGCATCATCGACTAGTGGCAAATCGACAGGCCTTGACAGCCAAACTCGTAAAGGGTCATAGGCTGTAAGCTACCGCAGGATTTTCATGGGGATTCATAGGTGTTGATGGGGATTTATGGGAACCTTACATGTTTCTGGTGATGTTTTTATGAATTAATGGGGTTTAAGACAGATTTTAGAAGGATATATTGGAGATCAAGGACCAAGGAGGATTTATGATGATTTATGGGGAGATCGTGGAAATACCAGCGGTGCTTGTTTGGTGTAGCCATGTGTAGCCGTACGGCAGAGGTATCAACACCAGAAAACATGTCACAATTCACCAATGTTGGCGAGGGGTCTTATCGTTCACAAATGACTAATGGACTGCAGAGGACTGAGAACTGATGGGTTACCTTTAGGAACCGTAGAAAGGTGGCCCATGGGCACATGTCGCTTTGGAATTCCAAGTTTCGACGGGAGAAGGGAAAAAACTTCCAAAACCAATACAGCTGAACTCATTCTCAGGGTGAGCAGCTGTCAACGTCAACATTGAGACGCAGAATTTTTGCTGTGTTGGCAGGTGGAAACTCCACTAATTTCAATCAACAAAAGCTTTAAACTTTCAAACAGTACCTTCAACACAGCTACCCGGCTACCCCCCAAAATCGTTTGATCAGTGGTTTCCGCGCCGTGATGAACAACACAAAATCGTGGTTGTTATCATCCCAGGAATTCATCATCTTCATCATCTTCATCATCACCATCATCATCATCATCAATATCAACAATATCATCAATATCATCAACAGCATCAATATCATCAACTGCATCAATATCATCAATGTAATGAACAACAACAACAACAACAGCAACAACAGCCACAACCACAACCAAAAACAACAACAACATGATCAACATCATCAACAGCAGCAATGCCATCAATATCATCACCAACCAACCAACCAACCAACCAACCAACCAAATAACCAACCAAATAACCAACCAACCAACCAACCAACCAACCAACCAACCAAACAAACAAACACACAAACAAACAAACAAACAAACAACAAACAAACAAACAAACAGACAAACAAACAAACAATCAAACAATAATCAAAAACAATCAAACAACAATCAAACACAACAACAACCAAACAACAACAACCAAACAACAACAAATCTAACAACAAATCAAACAACAAACCAAACAACAACCAAACAACAAACAACGCAAAAAAACAACCCAAAAAACAGCCAAATAAACAAATCAAACAACAAAACAAACAACAACTCAAACAACAACGAAACAACACCGAAACAACAAACAACGCAAAAAAACAACCCAAAAAACAGCCAAATAAACAAATCAAACAACAAAACAAACAACAACTCAAACAACAACGAAACAACACCGAAACAACAACAACCAAACAACAACAAATCAAACAACAAATCAATCAACAAACAAAACAACAACCACACAACAAACAACAACCCAAATCAAACAACAAAACAAACAACAAATCAAGCAACAACCAAACCACAACCAAACAACAACCAAACAACAACCAAAAAAAAAACAACACCAACACCAACACCACCAACAACAACCAAACAGCAACAGCAACAGCAACAACAACAACAACATCATACAACAAACATGATAATAACGTATACATTAATATAAATATACTAATAACATATCATTCTGGTAGCTAAAAATGATCATAACATCATCACCAGCACCCTCCAAGGGCCGCACTGACAGCCACTAGCGCCTCCCCGGGCCAGGGCAAGAACCTCAAAAGGAAGCCATGAGGTAAACTGGTAAGGCACAGCTAACCTTCACATGAGTATGTTGTTTTTCGTTGTCTTTGCAAAAAAGACAAGTATAGCTACATTTATACTGTTATATATCTTATACTTATCATTGTTGTTGTTGTTGTTGTTGTTGTTAGTGATGGTTGATGGATTCATTCATTCTCACGGATTTGTTGACCTTCTGAAGTTGACGTTGGAGTAGTTTTGCTTTCCCGTTTTTTTGTCCCACTTTCGGAAAGTCATGCACTTTCTCAGGTTTTCCCTTCACATCCTCTGCTGGGTAAGGCATCCACCAATTGATGTTCACATTGCCTCATGCGGCGAAGCGATGCTGGCGGGAAATATGTCGATTTCATCCAGTTGGAACAAATGGGAACATCATATTCTTCGGGATCTTCCCCAAGTTGAAAATGAGTGAAGATCAGAACGTTAAAATGGCTGTCAAGTGGGGTGTGCATCTAGCTGGTATGGATCATAACCCATTTTGTGGCCCTGAGGTTGATAGATTGTTGATCCCTTGAAAAATGAGACCCTCGCAATTTGGAGGTGGGACCAGAAAATGAGGCGATTCACCAGTGTTTCTGCATTTTTCTGCGGACGCAGCCAACTTTTTCCCCCCCTGGATTCGTCTCAAGACCAAGGATCCTCAAGTTCTGCGACCGGCTTTGCCTTTCTTCACTTTGGCCTTGGCCACTTTGGCCACTTTGGCCACCTTCATGACCTTGGCCTTGGCCTTGGACTTGCCCGACTTGCCCTGCTGCTGTTTCTTCTTCCAGGCCACAGCCTCTTGGAAGGAACGCTCAAGCTCCGTCTCCGAATGGTTTTTGGGCGTCACCCTGAAGTTCACCACGGTTCCCTGGGCGTTGCGGCACTGGATCCGCCATTTCTGTTCGGCCTGGTTCCACTTCACCCCGAGGCAGGGCACCTTGGGGTGGACCACCGGCAGTTCCGACAAAAGTCGGACGGACTTCACCTGGCGTTGCAAGCCCAGCTGCTTTGCAATCGAAAGGGCCTTGGCTTCAGCAGCAGCTTGGTCTTTGAAACAACCACCATTGATCTTGATGATGTTGGTTTTCAGTGTGTTCTTCTTGTTTTTCATGGTCTTATGAGTCTTATCATTTTTCTGGGTCTTCTCTGCCTTCTTTTGGATGGTCACACGCCATCGTTTTCGGTCGGCCATCCACAGCACACCTGGCACTGGGCTGCTGCGTCTCTCTGAGACGTCCTTCAACAAGCCTTTCTTCACCAACTCCATCCGATAGGCCTTGGCAGCTTCCAGCGCCGCCGCATCTGCCAGCACCTCGCGCTGACGCTGACCGTGCTGGTGCTTCATGTAGCGCTTCACTGGGAAGAGACGCCTCACAGGTTTCGAGGATTTCGAAGATTTCGAGGATTTGGAGGTTGTCTTAGCTGAGGAAAAAACCTTCTCCTGATAATCCACGACCCAAGAGGATGTCACCTGGTCCCAGCGGACGTTGGGAATCCCACTTTGCTTCCCAAGGTTGCTCCAAAGTGCCCTTCCGTGTGGCTGATTCAAAGCATTCATCGCCATGGCATCACCGGCACCCATGGGATTGTCGGCACCGATAGAGGCTGTAACAAGCTGTAACTACCAACAAAAAATGGCACAAAAAATGCACCAGTCATCCAAAAAAATGGCACATCCACATCTGGTTGGTGGTTGAGCCACCCCTCAGAAATAATGGAGTTCGTCAGTTGGGATGATTATTCCCAATCTATGGAAAAAGCAATTTCCTGTTCCAAAGCACCAACCAGACATTGTTGGGAAACATAGATGGACTGCTTTGCACATCATTGATATCATACCTGATCATTTTCTCTATAGTTCTTTGTGCCAAAATGGGCATCGCCGTGCTCCGCTCTGTTGCAAGTGACTCAACGCCACATGTGTTATCAACGTGTATCGCATATATATGATACCATTGAAATAATATCAACTATCCCGTCAACATGTGTCCATATATTCCAAGATATTCTGGCTTAAGTGTCCATTTGGCCAGCTAAGCACGCAGCAAAACCGGTGGATGTTTGAGCTTTTTCAGCTCCTTTGCGAAAATTCGACTGGGAGCCGCACTGAAAACTGCTGGGAACATCTGGGCGCGGATTGGGAACTTATGGTGAAGTGGCCTCGCTGGTGTCAAGAGAGGTACCCAAAAATGGACGGTGAGAAAAAAATCATCCCCCAAACATATTGTCATATCCCCAAGTTTTTTTTGGTCCGCAATTCATGAATAGATCCAATATGATCCAATACTAAACCAGAGTTGCTGGAAAAAAAGATTCGAAGGGATGAGAATACGAACCAACGACTAAGTGTTTGATCCTGATCAGTCTGATGGCAGCATTTCTGGGTTTGACCAAAGATGGGGCATCCCCAAATACAATGGCTTTTGGCTCATGTTTACATCATGTTTACATCATGTTTACCAACAAAAAAATGCTGATTTATGGTCATCATTGTCATCTGTCAAATTTCTGCTCAAAGTCCCAGCAAATTCAGCCCTCGAAACTGGAAAGTCTAGGCTTCAGGGCGAGAAGGAAAGGACGATGTGCAAGTTGTCCCTCAAGCGGTTCAAGAAGTAGTTGTAGAGATTCATGGTGTTCCTGAGTCCCAGATGCTTCGACATGCTTCAACCCAATTCCCCTTAAAAAATACGTCACCCGTGGTAATCAGAAACTTAGATGAAAACAACAGAAAACAACGACTTTGACTTCAGGCGTCGCAAATTTTCAACATTATACCCCAACATTAGCCGGTGATTTTGTACGTTTAACCCTGAAAAAATTAGAGCCGGTTTGGAACCACCAGATCTGAGTGCCCAAGGACTCTTCAGCCTGCGGGTTGTCTTGCACAAAGTCGTTTCTTACCTGCGCGGATGGTAATTTTCATGTGGGTGAAGCCAACTTAGTTGTGTGGTTTCATCCAATTTAGCATCCAAAACATACAAGTTTATCAAATTGGATGAAATTGGACAAAAACCCCAATCGTGTGAAGTTTTCCATGACCTCCAGATGGCTGGATGGTTTATGGCACCATGACATGAGATTATTGGACACCAAATAGATAGAACAGTTGGACACCTCAAAGTCTTGAACTCAAAAAATGACTCTCTGTCTCTGACATCCGCAATTTCATCTCTTCGAGCTCCGGCGAAGCGAGCCATGTTTAGTAGTCACAGAGACATGAATCGAATCCCCTGATCGGTGGGGGTGCCAGTGCTAGTGTAATGCTTGCATGTATCTTATATATATATATACATATATCTCACGACACACGCACACAGGTATACATACATACTGTGTATATATATATATATATATCACGACACGCACACAGAGGTATATATATATATATATATACATACATACACACACACACGTCTTTACATATATGTATGTATTTATATCAATCAATGATGTCCATCCACATATCTCTATTGAGTCAATACCCAAAAACTAGTGGCAATATCTACGTCAATCTTCGGGTTCCTTGTTCATGTGGTTGACATACTCCAAATGAGGACATTCCAGCGATGGACAGCGCCAGGGCCTTTTTTCCCGGCAAAATCAAATGTAACGTTCTGGGTCCAGATAGTGGTTTCAACATGAAATTTGAGTTGCCATCTCCAATTGATGATTCAGTTGATGTCACTTGATGATGTTGATGTCAGTCAAATGATGTTGAATCTATTTGAATGTCATGATTCCAATGATACACTGATTCTTTGCAGATTGAACATGAAGCAAATACCAAGGCTTCGAAGCCACCAGCCGAACCTTTTTTGAATCGTCATGGTTTGCCTCTTGCGAAACCAATCGTTCAAAACGCCGTAGCCATAAGTGGTGTCCTCAAACGCCTCCTCATGCCACATCCCCCAATGCTTGCTTTGACAAGTTCAAGGGGAGAGGATGCAGCAGAATTTCACTTTCTGCATCTGCCAATTGGCCAATTTTCAGGGGCGTTGGACATGTTGAATTTGATTAAATATATTATGATCTATATTGGGCCATCATAAGGTTAACAATTACCTTCATCTTGTAAGAAATCGGGTTTATCCAATTTCCTGAAATTCATCTTTGGCCCCATCCAGCAAAATCCCATCATTTCTGAAATCGCTGCGACTTGACGAATCTTGACGATCCACACTTTCAGGATGGCATTTTCCTCGTCATCATCCATTCTTTGTGAGTCTTAAAAATCAAATTCTTGGATCAACCTCAAAGTCACCAGTATTAAGATAGTTGATGATATATCTGACCAATCATATCTGAAACATCCAACTCTCAGACATAGAATAGTACGAAAATAGTGACCCTCCGGTAATTAAACATAGCAATTGAACATCCACCATTTAGTGAGTTGCTTATCCCAGCTACAAACCTCCATTTATCGATGTTTTTTTCCATTCAAAACTTCCAACATCGAGCCATCCAAACGGGCGCAGTTCTAGGGTGGTTTGGCGACAACACCCAAAGCTTCCAGGATGGTGAAGGGTATCGAAGCCATGCCTCGAGCGGCGCAGGATGGGGCCCCCCCAGTGATGTTTGTTGGTTTATAAACCATGAAATAACCACCATTAACTAGTTCATACTAGTTCTTATATCTACCATAAACCATAGACTTCAGCCACTTATAAGGCAACTTAGCTATCTTGGGGGCCCCATCCTGTAGGTTCTACCCAGTGGGTGGTAATAACACGTACAGTAATAACTATATGGGATAAGATGTGATATTTTTTGGTA
Source organism: Cladocopium goreaui (assembly GCA_947184155.2). Lineage (NCBI taxonomy): Eukaryota > Dinophyceae > Suessiales > Symbiodiniaceae > Cladocopium > Cladocopium goreaui. The sequence goes on along the minus strand of CAMXCT020004001.1, from coordinate 800,280 downwards.
GCTGGACTTGTTGCCATTGTTCTACCAATGGGGCGATAGTAGATAATAGGTTCTAGCCATTGCATAGTTGGATGGTTGAATATACTTATGGTTAATGATGGCTATTAATCTGACAATGTCAACCCCGAATTCATAAATCATCGTTTATAAATTAGGGGGTGCTTTCCAAATAGTGATAATCTGAATAATATGGTACTCCCGAATTAGACAGCCTAGGGGTTTAGCAATCCAGGGTTGACAATAATAGATAATAGGGAGATTCTACGAATTGTATGGTAATAACGTGTCGTAACCAAAATATCTGGCTGAGTGTTTTCATAATTCACTGACCTGAATATAGCTATAAAATACCTTACGGCCAGCTATGGGGATGATTCCACATATGCATTCACCATGATTCCAGTCACGGAACAACGGCGCGAGGTCACAACAGTGTCACAACCAGAAATACTGGATCTAATCCCATCCCACTTCCATTCGGTGGTCCCAATATGTCCCAATTATGTGAAAACCCCCAAGGAAAACCATGGTTTCTAGGGTGGTTTTTTATATTAGGATGAAAGGATAGAATTTTCATTGAAGAATCAGAGTGGATAAAGAACACAGTGGCGTTCTCTCCCGGAAAAAACATGAGAATTAATGGTCCGTTGAGATTTCTGCTGAGTAGAAAAATGGGATTTCTGCTGAGTAAGAACCGGATTTCTCCCCAAAGAAAGCATGCACGTCACTGGCAGAACCGGGCAATCAACCAGTAAGCAGGTTGACCCACTCAGCCAGAATTAGGATCTACAAAACAAATTGCAACAACCAATAGGAATCTATGTGAGCAACAGCTACAAGGAACAGTTCGCAGAAACCCTACAACTCACCCATATGAAAATCATGGAAAGTCATGGAAAGTCATCTGGTTGGTGGTTGACCTACCCCTCTGAAAAATATGAGTTCGTCAGTTGGGATGATGAAATTCCCAACTGAATGGAAAGTCATAAAATTCCATGGTTCCAAACCACCAACCAGTCATTGATCCTTTCGGATTTTTATGGGTCAGTGATATTCTCAACTGGTTTTTGATCTCTGCAAAGTGAGGCCCCCGTTCGATAGCTAAGTTGGTGCACATAACTCCAATTTCACTATGGTTTATGGTACTTATAACGAACTAGTTACTGGGGCGAATCTAAACCAACTGAACGCTATCGAATGGGGGCCTCACATTGTGGGAATTACCCTCTGGTAAACTAACATAACTATGGGAAATCACCATTTTCAATGGGTAAATCCACTATAAATGGCAATTTTCAATAGCTATGTTAGTTTACCACAGGGTACTGGCTCCCGAAAAAAAAAATCGATCAACTGAGCCATGATGTCACCATCCCCTGGGACCCTGGGACATCCGACTCATGAGCGCGCAAATGTACAGCAACACCTGGTGGATGGTGGATGGCACCTAGTGGATGTGTATCTTATTTTTCCATCTTAACTGGGCACCATGGTTTCTGCCTAGCATATATATATATATATAAATATATATATGATATAAAATGTATATATATATATATGATATAAAAAAATGTATGATATATATATATATATAACATACATACATACAGATATTTGCAGATTTTCTCGTTCTGCACTGCTGTAAGCCAATTCTTGGAAAATAAGAAGCCGCAGATCAATGCAAATCAAGGATAGTATCCTCAACCTTTGACCTTTTTACTGCGAAAAAGTCATGTCATGAAGTTCTTCCCTCACCATCCATGGCCTGTGTCAGCTGACGTTTCCAGGTCTTTTCCAAGATAACGCCCATGCAGTAGGCAGGGATGATCAACATCATCGCCTAAACGTGGCCGTGGCCACGTGAATTTACGAAAGAAACCTGGATTTTGCTGTGTGGATAGAACCATGATATATATATATATATATATGCTTATAGAGTCACGCGCACATACATGTGCATAAGTATGCATGTATATATATATATATATGCATATATATAGAGTACATTTATGCATAAATAAATAAATAAATAAATGAAATCTATAGATGCATAATACACATCAAGAGACGATCATTCAACAATGACAAGAATGTTTGGATTGAATCAACCATCTTCGGATGTATGGACGATTCTCTCATGTCTTGTGGCCAGCCAGCAATTTAAAACTTACAACACACGTTGAAACAAACAAATCTGGGAAACCTAAGGTGAAACCAAAGAAACAATTGGGAAGTTTGGCGAAGATATATTTTCCGGTGTTATTGCCGAGCTACTGCTAATATCAAACATATAGTTTTGTTTCGGAATACGGTGCCACCAAATCCGATGCCCTAGCTTTTGCCTAGTATACTATAGAATGTCCAGCTGGGGGTTACATCCAATTTTGGAAAAGAAATAGACATATCGCCCATCATATTGCCGTGGTATTTCCATGATATTCCCAGGAAATATCTCTTATCCATGTGCTGAGCGTCAGTGGCCACTGTTGCGCCCAACAAGCCTTGGCTCCGGCAATGGAAAAATATATGGACTCATGCTGGATGTTCAGTTGCTATGGTTGATCTACACCCTCTGGTGATGGTGTATGGCATTGGGTTTACCACATTTAGCCATCATTAACGATTTTCACCATAATAAAAAGTTTTTCTTTTACCACACTTAACCATCATTTAACCAAATTAATGTAGAATTAACATAAAATAACCATGATTTAGTAACCCATAACAGCCAATAACACATTACCATCCAGTAATCAAACATGGCAGTCGGGAAAAACCACCATGAACAGTTCTGGGGTTTCTCCATTGCCCACTTTTTGTTTTTACTGGAGGGTAGGGAGCATGATTTCATTCACTATCAATACCCTCTAGTAAACTAACTAGCTATGGAAAATCACTATTTCTAATGGGTAAATCCACTATTTCTATTGCCATTTTCAATAGCTATGTTAGTTTACCAGAGGGTAACTTGTAGTATCTGAATTTGGCCTTATCAATTTGAGGTCACCCCCCTTCAAGCTGATCAGGGGTTTGAATTTTTGGCCCTTGGTTTGACTTTCAAACTGTGCTGGTCCAGTCCTCTCGCTGAAACATCGTATTCATTGGGGATCATCCCAAATGCAAGGCTGAAAGTTGACCAATTCTTCGAAACTGCCTTAAATAATCATTGTATATGTATACCTATATATATATATACATACATGTATATAATATGATGTTAATATCCCCGTTTTAGATGGTTGAAGCATGTTAAACCAGCCTAATTCACCAACCAGCTTCGGGAGAATCCTCCCGGTTCTGCTCCAAATGGAGATCAGGCAAGACCCTGAAATGCAGGGGCCCCTGGTAACTAACATAGCTATAGAAAATCACTACCCTCTGGTTATGTCAAAATAGCTATTGAAAATGGCTGTTTATAGTTGATTTACTTATTCAAAATGGTGATTTCCCATAGTTTTTTGTATGTTTACCAGAGGGTAGTTTAATAGGTAAATCATCTATAAATCTATAAACGATCCATTTTCCACAGCTATGTTAGATCACAGCTATCTTAGATTACTAGAGGGTAAAGCCAAGAAAAAATATCCCCAATTCAGATGTAGCATCCGCAAGTCTGGTTGGTGGGATAGCTTATGGCATTGGCTTTGCCACATTCATGCTGATTCCCCATTGCAAATTCCAATGTATCATGGCTGGTTGGTGGTTGAGCCACCCCTCTTAAAAATATGAAAGCCAGTTGGGATGATTATTCCCAATATATGGAAAAACATGTTCCAAACCACCAAACAAATGGGGAATGTCAATAAAAAAACGGTTTTTAGCATTGCCACCTCCTGTCCAAAGCATCGTTCATTCGTGTCACCAATGTATCCCGAAAAAGCAAAATGGGCCAAACAGCCCAAGTGAAATGGCAGCAGTTTGATCGCTCCGATTTGAAGTGGCTGGGATCTCAAGATTTCTAGCTGAAGTACAGCAAGAATTCCCGGAAAGCAATGTTGAAATCATTGGGATACCCGGTAACCATCCCGTAGCGCCATTTCTAGTGCCAACATGTGCCAATTGCTTCAGCCGAGATTCTGAGGACAGTCCCTACCTGGGGTACCACGACCTGGGTGGAGGGGTCGATCTAACCATCTACCCTCTGGTAAACATACAGTTTGCTATTGAAAATGGTGATTTATAGTGGATTTACCCATTGAAAATGGTGATTTTCCATGGTTTTTTGTATGTTTACCAGAAGGTAATCCCGTCAGACCCCAAAATCCATGCTTTAGCAGGGGATAAACCACATCTTTGGGACCATATTAAGGGGTTGATCTATTGTTTTTTTTCTTCCTCTCCGAATGGACCACATCATCAAATGCCACCAGCATGAGCAAACAATGCCTGATCCATTTTGGGAAGATTCTTCTTACGAAGCAAATAAATTTCTTTGGTGGTGGAAGGGGGTGATCATTTTTCTTTGTCACATTTGGTGTTTGTCACTTCTTTTCTGTTCAAACGCAGGGATTTGAATGAAGACGTCTCAGAACTGAATGGAAGCATCATTTGCACAACAGGCACTGGCCGAAGATCCCTTATTCTCTCATATCGGGCACGGTATTTTCCACCGCAGCACCAGCTCAGCTGAGTCGCTGCCAGTGCAGCTTGGCAAGCCAAACAAATCACCGACAACGTAATTCCTCAGCTGAATTGATCAAATGAAAACTAGGAATCACAAGGCTGTCCTGCACTTTTTCACCAACGAAGCATTCCACCCATCACATGACAAACTGCAACAGGCTGGCACATCTGAGAAGGTCATGAGATCAGCAGCCTGACTTGTTTTTTTCTCCTCATATTGAAGATCTCACAAACAAACAATGGTTTGTTAAGGATGAACCAATGAAACCACATCTTTGGGACCCCAAAAAACGAGGTGCTTAAAATTGTCGGGGGATTCAAGGGATTGACATCTGCCAAGTCTGCCAAGTGTCGGAAGGCGGGTTGGTCCCCCGAGCTTAAGCCATTCGTAGGGCTCAAACTCCTGAGGCGCGAAACGGCGTTTTTCGACCTATGGCGGCCTTGGTGAAACATGGTGTCAATGGCCATGACTCAGGAACCGATTGATTGGAGGTACCTACCATATATGTTTGGCCTATTTTGGAGGCCTAAGTTTCAGGGAATATCCCCACAATTCATATGGCCTGAAATATGGTACGTTTACGTACCTCCATCAATTGGATCCTGGATTTCCCATTGATGGTGAAACTGGGTTCATTGGAAGCTGGTTGAACGGTTGAACCGACCAGAAACAGTATGAGTAGCCTAACCCCAGGGTGGGTAAAGGGATGTGTGTTTGTTATGTTTTTTTTGGCCACCAACATATAACTTCACATTGTCACTATAGGTCATGAAATTCGATCCTTCAACCTGTTAGAGGTTTCAGATATTTGTCCCAGGTTGCTTGGTGTATCCACCAATATGGGGACAATACATCCCAGCATTTCTAATGATAACTAATAGGGAGGGGTACCAATGAGTAATAATATCATTTATCAATATTTTGCTGGTTGGTGGTTTCAACCCCTCTGAAAAATATGAAAGTCAGTTGGGATTATAATTCCCAATATATGGAAGAATAAAAAATGTTCCAAACCACCAACCAGTTTATCAATATTTTGGGTGTAAAACGCTTCAAATAATGGTCAGGATTTATTACTCCGGGGTTGGCATTGTGAAATTCATCCACTTTCCGCCCCAATTTTGAGCCAAGATGCCCAAGCAGTGGCGTGTCCCTTCGGCAAATGGAGTCTTTTAACTGCACGCCTGATTTCACCTTCGAGAAAACTTGAGAGATAACAATGTGGCGAAATGAGGGAGAAAAAAAACTTGCTTTTTTAAGAATGGCAGTTTGTTCAAAAGGCGAAAGGCAATCAATATCCAAATTTGACGGATTTAATCTACTGGGGTGGCCTCATGACAGATGGCAGCGTGGTTGCAATGTGTGTCCGTAGCCTGCTCTGTATTCATATATATATATATATTCATATGTTCTATTCCTAAAATTAAACACCTTCCAGAAACCATGGTTTTCCTTGGGGATTTACTCACGTTTGGAACCAAAAAACAGGGATGTTTGATATTAGGAGGATGTAAACCAACAATTTGCTATAGAACAATCACCATTTGGATATGTAATTCATGGTAAATCATACGTAAATGTTTTTTTCACGGCAAACTATTACATGTTCAAACGAAACAATGGATTTCTCATGATTTCTCTGAAAATTTCGCTCCCCCCAATTTCCCCAGGAAAGTGGCTTATGTTGACCCCTAAATGGTCATCTTCATCCGTCTCCAAGGTGCGGTCGGGTTCAAGTTCGCTGGTATCGCCACCTAGGGGAGGCGATAAACGCAGCTAAAGTGATGGGAAACAATCCGTGGAAAATGATGGGAAAACCATAGCTAACATGGTTAATGATCGGAAAATGATTGGATTTTTCACTCTCATCATGGGAAAAGGGCCTCAAATCAGCTAGAAATCTGAATGATGGAGCTGGTTCTCAGGCTTCATTTTGGGATCTGATTTTCTATCAGTAATGGGCCTTCGGAGATCTTAGGAAAATCGCCATTCCACTGCCATTTTCATACTTCATTTCTGGTTCTAGTGGGCACCCCTTCCCTCTACTTCTACAAGTTTTAACAACGAATCTCAGACTAAAGCAATAGGTCTCCATCTCTGCAAGAATGAAATACACATCCGTCTGTTGCTTACATCCGTTGCGGATGGGGTGCGGATGGGTCCACTGATTTTTTTCGGTGGTAAATTTGGTCTCAAGGATTGCGCCAAAAACAAGAGAACTGCCTACATTGTTGCAAGCTACAAATTGATCAGCTTGCTCAAAAAAGAATCAGTTCCGGCTGCAACATTTCATCTTTAAAAACTATTTGTTATAGGATTTCATGGCTTCAAACTGTTCAATCCTTCGACTTTTGGGACGTGTCCCATCTGTCAATTGATTGGTTGAACATCTTCAGAATGGACCGTCTCAATTATGGGTTTTTGTAATCTTCCCTTAAACTAACCTGAATCTGAGAGACCATCATCGTGAGGGTCAGGAAGCAGCGTCCAGCAGCTACGAGGTAGTCCTGTTTGACAATGAACTAAGTAGGTGAATGCTATGGGTTTAATTACCGTAGATAATGACAATATATCTGTTCTTGACATTTGTTATACACTATTTACCATTAACTCTATAGTTTATAGTCTATAGTATAGATATATCAAACTAGTCAATATTTCTTAAGAGGGTTTGAAAACAAACAAAATCACTAGGGGCCACCGCCGTGCAGGGCATTAGCTCATTTGTGTCTTTTTTACCCATGCTATACCTAATTCGCGAGGTTTCGGTGTAAGGGCGTTTTAGTACAAGTTGTAAGGTCAGGAGTATAGTAGTTTAGAAAGTACCATCTGGTTATTTGTTACAGTTCGCCATGGAAAGATCCACCATACTATTAAGTTCGCTAAACCATCTTTTTCTATGGGCCATGGCTTAACCATGGCGAACTGTTAGTCATAACCAGATGGTAGCTGGAATGAGTTGGCCCAACAACCAGTATATATGTATATATATATATACATAACATATATAACCATCATATAACCATCATACAACCATCATATAACCATCATTAACAGCCATCATTAACAGCCATCAACCAGCTATTTCAAATCCCCAATCCTCCCCAAATCCGTGGAATCCCATTGCCACCTTTGGGTGGTAGTTGATCAGGATGTCGGACTGAGTATCGTCCAGGAAGGACAAATAGCCTGCAACCAACTGCCATCCATCACCATGGGTCAAGTTGCCATAGATTCTGAGATGTTTACCCTCTGGTTATGACTAAGAGTTCGCCATGGTATAGATGGCCCATTTATAGATGGTTTACCGAAATTAATAGCATGGTGTTTTTCCATGGCTATATTAAATAACCAGATGTTTAGCATATACATCCCTAGCTTAAGATTCAGTTGGATTAAGTACAAACAGTGATTTTTAGCCAATGCCATAGACCATCCATTTTTCCACCACCAAGAAGAGGCCGCAGTGGCCAACATCCAAGAAATCCAAGGTTTACGGCGCTGGGTTTGCCACAATATCATACAATGTGAGGCCCCCGTTGTGATGTGAATGCTGGTTTAGATTTGCAAGAGAAACTAGTTCGTTATTTGCGTACCATTTTTACCATAGTTATTGGAGTTATAAACCCACCAACTGAACGCTATCGAATGGGTTTGCCACAATATCATATCATGTAAGGTGTTCACCAACCCAAGGTTTTCACATCCTCTTCAATCGTCCCCAGAAACTTCCGGGACAGCCCCATCTTTGATGATGTGTGGTTAAATCCAAACTTTCATGCTTTGCCCATGAAAAAAGGGGCTTTCCCACCACTACAAAAACAAATGGTGGGCTATCGTGGCAGATTCTCCGATTGTCATTTGGTAGGGAAAGTTTAGTAACTCCACCTATGTAATATGGATACAGCCATAGCTCAAGCTCACCGATCCTTCCATTCACCACTGGAGAGTTTGTGTGGCATTATCAAAACATGGGATATGGCTTATGGTCATCCTACCATTGTTCGGAATTCCTTGTCATAAGTGTATCTGTATATATATATATACTTATCACTGTCACTATGACAGCGGATTGATGACCATTTCCGGATATACCATCCAATTTCATCCAATATTTGGCTATAGGTCTCTTAAATCCCATCAAATCATATCAAATCCCATCAAATTAACCCCTAACCTTTCGTGAAATCATCGGTTTCATGCTTAAATCAGTTAATTATATCTGGTTGGTGGTTGACCTACCCCTCTGAAAAATATAAGTTCGTCAGCTGGGATGATGAAATTCCCAATAATTATATGGAAAACATGTTCCAAACCACCAGCCAGATATAAATCCAACATGATCATTCCCAACTTCCCCCTGAGGAGCACCTGTCACACCGATGAGGCTGTAGAAGAGCCACTGGAAGACGTTCACCCGGGCCGAGAGTTTGCGCATGCGATCGGTCGTGGGACGCGTCAAGGAGTCAGCGATGGGGATCACATTCAGGTGGCAGTTGAAGGCGAAGACGCACAGGGAAAAGGCCTGGTTGAACGGCAACTTAAATGCTGGTGTTTCATATTTTTCACAATTTTTTTAATGACTTTGAGGGACAACATGGGACAACCATTCTTGTTTGACGCTTTTTGGTCTTGTGGAGGTTGCTTGAAAAATTGGGATGTTTAGCACCGGCAAGTTTGGATGGCATGAAATTTCATGAAATCTGACTCCATGGGATATAAAATGCCCCCAGAATAGGTGGCCCTGATGGCTGTTCGGGATTTAAGCCGCCCTGATGGCAGATGGAACTCGGCAAACCTAACCCGAAAAATGGGGAGTTATAGTGGTTTATATATTGATCAAATATGTGGCATGGTCAAAAGATGGTAAACGGGGTTCACTCTCGGTTTCGGACGATCCACGCCTCCTTACCTCACCCCAGCAGGTGCAGGGTGTGCCACTTCTAACTATGCCTGAGATTGATTATCTCCAGCGTCGGCATCTGTTGTACCGACTGTAGCGTCTTCCCCAGCCAATCGCAGCATCTCTCTCATCTCGTTCATCCTCCCGCCATTCAACAATGGGGGTCAGCATCGGTACTGTTGGTCCTCCAGAAAGTTCGGGATTCATTGCCAATTGCCGGTAATGGTTGGAAAGACTATCAATGATTGTGGATTGATATGGGAATGAGGGACGAATCGAAAACCCGCTTCGAGCATGAGAGGCCCCCATTATACGTATGCTCTTGGCTGGTGCACGTCTGTCAGGAAAAAGTTGTCTGCCTAGCAAGGTCTGGAGAGTGGTTGCTGCCCTCTCAAAAGCAAAAACTTGTCTGCTGAATTCAGTGTCAACAGTGTTTAATGACAAGTGATAGGGTCTGAACTCAGCCCCGGTACCTCCAGTATTAATGACCACGCCTTTCTGCACTGAATACTGAAAAGAAAGGGCAAGTTCAATCCATGTGACACCTGCTCCCTGTGTGTCTTGTGTATCTGGCCAAAGCACGTGTTTCAACCATTGCAATATAGCCGCGCTGTAAGCAGATCCCCACAACGAAGCCCCTATTTTGTCATGGTCATGTTCATGCTCAACATACGAAAAACCCTCAGTTGGCTTCCATTGCTTCAGGAGTTCAAGCTGTCCATACCATGTTCTCTCATTGTCGCCTATCGGCTGGGCAACTTCTGTCTGTTGAAACAACCTTGCACGCATTACTTGTAAGTCATAAAGATATCGCATGTGTGTTCGCTTCCATTGTAGCTGCTGTTTATGTTCAAAAACATCTGTATGGAGAGGTGCCCTCCTTTGCAGTAATTTTAGGGTTGTCTTGGCTGACTCATCGGCCACTGCATTACCCAATTTGTTCCAAGTGTCAGTGAAGGTATCTGTCTCAGGTGACAGAGCGTGTGCCTTGATCTTATGAAAAACCAAACCTACCTGCTGTACAAGTGGCCAAAGGAGTAACAACAAATCAAAATTAGGCAATTTATGTAGATCGTGTATACGCCTCACAGCACGCAGCTTCTGCACTGTATCCAACACATACTGGCTGTCGCTGAAGATGTTCGCAGGGATACCAAGGTTAGCTACTTGTATTGTTGCAGTGAGTTCCGCTCTGTCAATGGTCTGCGATCCTCTCACTTCACCTACCATGAGAACAGCAAAATGTTCAGGCATGCGTCTGTTGGTTCTGTACTCTCGGATGGCTCTATGCTTTTCTTCCTCATTGACTGGGCGCTGATAGATCACTGCATAGGCTGTTCTACGGTATTCAGGGAGATCAGGATGATCACACGTACCATCAAGGTAAAAAGAGGGCGTATGGCCGTTTGACATGTCTGTCTGCACTTCCGAAAAAATCTGGGCATCTGGATCCGAAGGTTTAACACGTTGATAATACCAGTGTTGAAAATCGTGCATCTCAGTCTGATAAACCATTGGAAACTGAACATGGCATGGGGCATGTTCAAAAAGCACTGTCATGTGTGATGCATATTCCTCTCTGACCTGTGCAGTTGCAGCGCATTCCATAACTCGATGGTAAACAGAATCTGGGCAGTTGCACAATCTGCAAGTTGTTTCGTCCGTAAAGTGCTTCATCTGTTCAACGGTCATAGAAGCACCAGTCAGCAGCTCTGCCCACACTCGTTGTTCTCCCGGTGACCCATCCTTGGTGAGTTGAAGAGTGGCTTGTCTATCCGGAATTGGAAGGTGTTTCCAGTCTGTGCGCTGCAAGCATACCTCTGTAAGGTGTTTCATCCATGAGTGTTCCAATTGCGTGAAAATATCAATCTGGCTATCTCGCAAGAAGTGAAATTGGAGATTGGTATCTGTGTGGATAACTCCCTCGCGTGTGATGTGCCAGTTTATACGTGCCAGATTGTATGCAAAGGCTCCTGCAGGACCCCACACTTGTGAGTGACTGATGGAGCTCCGACAGGCTATGTTCAAAAAAGACTGAAATGTATCCTGTTCGGCAAACTGGAGCCATGCCCGAAGATTCCGGATGCACATCTGCAGAAGGTGTACTACGGGGTCGTTTACAAACTTGGACAGCATGCAGCATGACAAATAGGGATTACTATTGCCTTTGTGCAGCACCAGTGTCTTGGCAATGTTGGCGCGAAGGTCTCGCAACCATGGCATACGTACTACATAGGTTTCCGTACCCCACAAGGCCTTGTGGAGTGCAAAGCTGCAAAGTTTGGCTCTTGTGGCAAGAGTCAGGTGTTCTTGCCTTGCTTGCTTCATAAATTTTATGGCCTCAGCATGTCGTTGCCTCTGGGTAGCTCTTGAGCAAGTTTTATTGTAGTTAAGGGTAAAGCCTAGTTCACGTGCATTGGTACTGTGACCATCTCAGTCCCTTCAGGGAAAATAGACTGCATTTGGTTCATCCATGTTTGGCGGTTGCGGCTATCTGTTGACCAGGTCCAGGTTTTTCCCCAATCAATCTGTATCCTGAGCGAGTTGGTATAGCTTATTGTTTGTTGAAATGCAAGTCTGTTGACATGAAAGTTTCTGGCACGCCACGACCAATTGTCGGCATAGGCACTTGGATAAGCGTCCTGGTTATTGAGCAACTGACACCAAAACCGTGATATGGCTATACAAGCAACTACGCTCCAAGCATCTCCCTCTGGTGTGCCCGTGGTGGCTCGGCCACCTGGGAAGATTCCATCATTCAGCCGCCACCAACGTACGGTATGCATGAGGGAAGTATACCAAAAGTGTGCCCAGGCATGCGGTACTCCGCTGTGACAAAGTGCTCGATAGCATGGCCAACGTGGCAGTAAGTTGAAATGTTACACCCTGCCAGTGATGGCCATGGTGTCTGGTTCTGAGAAGTTTTTGCTCAAGTTGAAATTGTAAGGCAATCATGTGACTGTGTGGGCTGCGTCCTGGGATAAAGCCAATGATTTGTTGTGGCATTGTGTCCCGCCAAGTGTGCAATATTTGGGTGCATACTACTTTGGCAAGGAGTCTGTAAATGATGGGTAATAGTGTGATGGGTCTAGTGGCTTGTGGGGTGTTGGAATCAGGTTTTTTCCCCAGTGGTAGCGTGATACTTTGCATCAGGTATTCAGGAAAGGCTTCATGGTCATGTTTATGGTGAAAAATAAATGCCAATGTGGCCAAGCATTCATTCGGCAAAGCTTTCAAGTCTTCAACATGCCATCCATCATATCCCCTTGCTTTACCGGAGGATGTTTGCATGAGTGCTGTGCGCCAAGCATGAACGTTACTGACGTCAATGTGAACTTGATTATGGGGCTCATGTTGGTGAATGAGGTCAAGGAATTCTTGCCAATATTCTGGTCGTTCCATCTGGTCAGCAGGATCTCTGTTCCAAAAAAGGCTCCAATACTCATGAAGTTTTTGCGCTATCTCCTGCGGCCTCTGTGTCAGTTGCTGCTGTGTGATCTCTGCTCGGGCGGGCAGCGACACATCAGCCTCTTGGACCATTCCTGTCAGGACAGCATTTTCAAAGTGGAGGGGTTCAATTTTATGTTGTTGAAATTGCACGGTGCTTATGGTATTAAATAAGGCAGGGTCGTCAAGTTCCAGCTCCACCAGGCCATCCTGCTGGAGGATCAATGTCGCAGAACTGCGTACGACATGTTCTACCTGTGACAGCATCGGGTGAACATCTCCTTTGAGTCTCTTCATGGTGTGTTTGAGGTGTCCATGTTTTTGGTCATACCATCGTTTGAATTTGGAAGTGTTCTGTCTCACATGGGTTTGTTGATTTGCTAATGAGTCAGTGTGATGGCGCATGAGCTGTATGGCTACATCCAAAAAATCAAGCGGGGGAAAAAAATCCGGGAACCAAGCCAGTTCTGGTTGTTCAAGGCACCAGCGTTGGAAGCTGGTTGGCTGCTTGGCATTGCAAATAGCTTTCCATTCTGCCATGAGCTCATTCTGAACGGTCTCCATGTGATAATGTTCTGTCATTTTGAATACCCTTTGTCTCAGGGATTGCAATCGTCGAAGTTGTTTTGTAAATTGAAAAACTTTTTTGTTAGTTGTTTCAATTGGAGGTGTATATTGCCCGTCACACGCTTGGGGGATAGGCTTTTTTTGGGAAAAGGATTGCAACTTACGCTCAGTCATGCGTCCTTTGCATCTTCGCGGAAGGTGTGGCATAGGATATTTTTCTGGGTTATCTCGGTTTTGCTGTTGCAAGGCCTTATTGACTGCTTGCTCACATGTCTTAGCCCATAGTTTCAGAGCATCAGACAATGTAAGTTCCTGCAGTCTAGTGGGATTGGCATTAGATAGTGAGGAGTTGCTGATCATTTGTGAAAAGTGGTGTGCAACGTATTTTGGGTCTGGCTCATAGGGAAAAAAAGGTTCAGGTAGTTTCCACTTTTTGTAGGTGGGCGTCTCTATAGGAAATTGAAAGCTCAGGATTGCTGGGTCATGGTCATGGAAAACTTTGGACTGGTCTACTCGTATGGAATGCACATGCTGGATCAAGGTCGGATGCAGTATCATTTGATCATGACACGTTGTTCCTCGGCAGGTATTCGGCATTGCCTGGTCATAGAGGTTATTAAATATGGTGTCAGTGGACTTATATCCAAGGTTCATAAGTATTCTAGCGGAAGGCAACTGTTGCGGTCGATGATTGAAATCTCCACAAATGATGGATGGCAATCGCACGATACTGTCCAGTCTGGCGGCTTCTCGTATCAGCGCATCTGTCTTTGCCCTTGCCTGAGGGAGACAAGAAGGGTAGCCGTAAATGACTATGACGTGCAGGTTCCAATTGCCAATCTCAACAATAGATGAAAGGATGCGCGTATGGTCAAGAGAGTCGTCTATGGCTATCCTACTTGGTCTAGTTGGATATATTGCATGAAGGGATACTCCTGTAGCCATTCCGCGGCGTGCTCCATCATCTCTTTGTGTCGAGTGGTGGGCCTGAACAGGTGGACACCATATTTGTTTATACCCCATATTTCGGAAGTAGCAATTCATAATGTTTTGTGTGGTAGCTGTTGCACTCGTCTCACTGCAGGCAAAGATACTACATGCCAACTCTTGGAATGCTGCATGTTTGTTCAGGATTGCAGTCGGATTGACAAGTCCAATGGTCACGACATGCTGTTCTTCTTCTGCTGGTCCTGGGTTTGTGGCTTCCCCAATTCGTTGTCCAGTCATTGGATTGTGTGTTGTGTGTTCACTGGTGAAAAAAAGTACCTGATCTGTGTCGGCAAAATGCACTGACACAGAGCATGCATTCTTGCGATTGGCTGCTACATAAATTCTTCGTTGTGTGCGTGGTGCGCAATGATCACCTACACCTGGGACATGTGCCATGTTACTACCTTGCGACGAAAGTGTGTCCAGCTGCAAGTCAAAGTAATAAAGCGACTTATTTACCTGACATGTCATGCCAAACAACTTAGGAACTTGGTAGCAGGACAGTAGTTGTCGTCCTGCACAGCAGTGATGTCGGATGTCATGGCTGTGCGCTACATTAGCAATAAGTCTCCTCTTCGTGAGTATGGTCATCCATCCATATCCATCCCATAATACGAATCCTTGTAATGACTATAGCAATCCCCATGAAAATGGATTGATGACCATCCCGATATGTGGTGACCATGGCACATATGGGTTTAAGGAAGTGCTGATGATTGATGGGCAGAGGAATGCTAGCGAAGTCACTCAAGCTCAGGCACTGGTGTGCCAAAAAAGTCTGAGAATAAAGAAACCATCATTTAAACCACCATCATTTAAACCACTATTTAAAATTTATCAGTGACATACCCATCACAAGCCCCCATCTCTGGTGGTTTTGAAGGAAGAATTGGACACCCCAATCGCCCCCATCCCATGGTTTATCATTGTCTTCCCATTATTTGACAGCCATCGGAGATCATAAAAAGGATATAAGGGGATGTAAGGGGATGCCATTTGGAGACAAACGCTTATATTTTTCAGATATCTATACTCACCAAAGATGATGACACATGTCTCACTTCGCTCTTCTCACCAAAGATGTTGGCCGCTTCATCTTCTGGTCAAACTTTGTGTCAGGTGCATTCAAAAAATGAGATGTGAATATGTCAAGGATCACAACAAGTGGTCTGCAACGATACTAATGTGGTTAAAACAATAATAAACCACTCCATATTTGATGGTTTATACCACCCATTTATGGTGATTTTGGGGATAGTTTATTATTGTTTTAACCGCATTAATCTTTAACTGGATCATATCAGAAAGCCATTCCCGGCTTTAGCTCCTTCACGGTTACCCGCCTCAAAGAAATGCAACGAGAATGTAAAGAGCCGAACTTCACCAAAGCCATGCTGGTTGTGGTGTTCCTAAGGGGACGAGAGAAAAGAAATCAAAAGGTGGTTCGAACCACATCGAAAATCATGAAAATAAAATAGGGGCGCGAAAAAGCATGATCTATTTTCTCCAGTACTATTTTCTGAGGATTTTCCTATTTAAACCCGTTTTTGCTACCACTGGATACCATTCGGACAAACATCTCCAAATAAGAATAGAGGTGAAACAAATCTGTTGCCGGGTTTCACTCTATTTGTGGGAAGACGATGCTGTAGCTTCTGTATTCATTGGATGTCTAAACCCCTTACTTGTTTCATCTTGTTTCTTTCATCACAGGGAACATGCATCAGCTGGTCATCAGGCATCAGTTGAAACGGAAAAAATCGAAAACCATCACTTTTTCATGGACAAAAATGGAATGGGTTTCCTCATGTTTCCTCAATACCCATGAACATATTACCCCAATTTTTCCATGATTGAAAACAGTCATGGTTTCCCGAACGATTGTATGGAGATGTTGTTTTCATATTATATTAGGCCATGGATCAATACCCATAAATACTATTTTTAGGGTGATCAACATCCATATATGCACCAGCTATGATGTGAACAGAAGGGGTACTGACATGTTTTGACCCATCCCCATATGGAGGTCTCCTAAGTCATAGGGGCACCGTTCCATTCCATCCATGGATGGATTTTCCCCAAGCCATCCTGGTTGGTGGTTGACCTATACCCATCCGAAAAATCATGGAGTGAGTTCGTCCGTTGGGATGATGAAATTCCGGAGAAATAAAATTCATGTTCCAAACCACCAACCAGCATCCATATTTGGGTACCTCCCATTGGAAACACACATTTTTGTTGGGCGACTTCCCCCAGAAAAACTCACTGGTGGTTGCAGATCCCAGCGATATGCCAAGAGTCAGTGAAACTGTAGGGACACTCGACGGCCACCACGACGGACATGTACCTACCACCCAATGGAAGATCACCCGAGGAAACTGGGGACTCGGAAACCATCAGAATCGTAGAATCAAACGTTTTTACGCCCAGATTTCTTTGGATTGCTTATCTGCTTGTACAAGACTCCCCAAACATTCCCTGTTTTTCGGGTGGAACATCACAGAAAATGGTGGCTCCATGCTCATTTAAGTGGATTGTCTAAGGAAATCATAGTTGTCTCCCATCTCTTTTGGTATGTTTTCTGGGGGACATCTACCACGAGTTTACGACAATAAGAGTCAGTTAGATCACAATTATTCAACACGTTGAGAGCTTGTCCAGCTCCCACTTTTCCAATACGCCGCAGTCAACCAAACACAATTATACGAAACATCTATGGCATCTATGGTTTCTAGTTCAGAAAACTAGATTCATGGTGGGTTTTCCATATGTTCGGCGCTGGGCACACTAATGCCATGATGGACACCGGCTGCAAGAACTTCAGTTTCGACCTCAGATTTTCACCGAAAACATATTCGAGAAATCTAAGGGAACGCCTACGTTCGATATCAAGGGCCAACACAAGTCCCAAAAAAGTGGACTTTACTCATCTATCATGGTCTATCATGGTCATATGATGTATTTCGAATCATATTTACACTGTCCTTTTTTTACATGTACCTGGTCATATATAGATATAATTATATAAATATATATATATATGTTTGTATCATCTCAACCATTTCTGAGATTTGAAGGATCGTTGCACAGTTCCCAAGGGAACATTACTTAATACGAGGAACATGGCATTCGGATTTTGAAGCCCAAGGGTTTGCAGCAAAATCATACGTGATTTTGAAGATCAAATGGACCAAGATCGAAAAACGCTAGTTGCAATGGACCTAGGAATTAATAAGACCTATATAGCAGGTTATAATCAAAGGCACTGGGATAACCCAGTGCCTGATTTGGTTTTTGATGAGGGCGCAACCTCAGCGCCCGACAGATCGCTTGGAAGCATCATTGGCACCAACAAGACCTCATCTGACAGGGCCGTCCCCAAAATCAACCTCCGGCTCGCAGCGGCCGATCTATTCAACCAGGGGCTGTGATCTTATCACCTGAGGACCGAGAGTTGTCCTTGAGTTTCTGATGCAAAAACACTGCAGAACAGGGCCAACGCACCGTGGGTGATATGGTTAAGATGTACAAAATCAATCGTATTCGTCACCGAAGAAAAAAACAGAAAATGAACAAGTCTACAATCAATGCTGAACCCGGGTCTGTAGGATGGTATTTCATATTATGCTTAAAGCCACTTAAAGCCCTCAGAAACGTGGTACCCTCCGAGCAACTGCTGCGATAATGATGGAACAGGTTCGGCTAAAACCTCATGGCGCCGAAAAATGGCTGAGGTGGGACATTGCCAATTGACGATAGTTGGGTAAATATATCGATAAATATGGAGGATATTATGTATGTATGTATGTATATATATATATATTAAGATAGATAAATATATGAATGTATAGATTAATATAGATCTATAAATATAGACAGATCATATGGGTAAAGAAAGTTGAGGTAAATCTCGAGGTCCGCATGGCGGGAGCATCCCAAAATTGGCGGTCAGGTCGTAAGAATTCACTAATCTGTGAAAATAACTGGTTATCATGTTGGAAAAAACCACTTACAGTATAAAAAATATTGGGATGATCAATTCCCTTTTATGTTTCCAAATAAGTAGCTGGACCAAATATCCGACATATCTCCGAATTATTGGGATTATTCCATTTAAGACATTCGAAGCATCATTCCGAAGCAATGTCAACCTCCAAAGTTAAAGTGTGATCTTGGGGGGTTGGAAGGTTGGAAGCTCCACTTTTTGGGCCAATCCCTACGGATCTGACTAGATCTTTTCTGTGTACACTGTCACTGTTGCAAACATCATCAGAACTGAAGGATCCTTGAGAAACCAGCTGCATATTTTTACCAGAATGTGGCTAAGCCCCCAAATCACCGTATGTTGTATGTTTACCATTCCCAGTCATGGGTGGTTTATAGCATTGTTTTACCCACATCATAAACAATGGAACAAATCTTAAACATCATCCAACCTTGTTTTTTTTGGTTCCCGGCTACCTCAAATCCACCAAGGGGCCGTTGCTGATTTTGGCCCATTCTTGGCTGGGGAAAAGCAACGCGAGAATCGCCGGGACGAAGTCTCCAATGAAGACCATGTATCCCACCTCGAAATTCTATGGGGATCGGACCCAAAGTCGGCAAAAATATCTGGTGAGATTTCCATGGCCAGAAACGAGGATTAAACATATTAAACTCAGCTTGGAGACGGTATTGGAGGGAGTATTTCCTAAGCTTCCAATGGAAAACAGCCAGGAATGGTCCCCTGGCATTGGGGGCAAATTCCTAAGACCAATACGGGCCTAGACATGTTTCGACACAAAAAGTGGAAGGTAGGTTGAAGATAGGTTTAAACAATGCGTTTACTTCATGTATGTGTAAATTTGACATGTCAATCATCATTGCAAAGATCTGTCATGAGTCATGAGGCATCATCAAATCCATATCAATACAAGCGTGAAACACTGACTGGCCGCTCCAGCCAATCCCATATCAATTTGCCTTTCGTTGTGCATCATCCCATTTCTATGGTTGAACATGTAAAAAAGAAACAGAAAACATCTTGTCATTTTTGTCGTTGATCGTAAGGCTTCAAACCCTCCAATCTGGTATTAATCACTTCCCCCGATATTAAATTGAACACCACCCATGAAAGCTTTCAGCATGAAACAAACCCTGAATTACAAAACCACCAGCCCATACATGTTGCCCTATATCACCATTGTATACTGATTATATCACCATTGTTCCTAGCTAAATCACAATTTATCACCATTTGCCTATTTGCCCTGGATAAATCACCACTGATCACCATTTTATCCAGCTAAATCACTATTTATCATCATTTTGTCCTAGCTAAATCACGATTTTAATCACCATTTTACCCAGCCTATTTTACTTGTAACTGTTGGCCTATCACCCTGGCCAGGATACACAAGCTCCGTTGCCATAGATGAAGAGCATGGCATCCAGTGTAGGACCTGGCGATGTGGGGTTTCCCGCTGCCATAGACCTACCATGGCTGGGGATGATAAACATACCACCCATAAACATGGTGATTTTGGGATTGGTGTATGGTTTCGTTTACATTTTTTCTAGATGTGTTTTATGAACATGTGTCAAAGCAAAGCAGGTTTGGGATCTGCGAAACCTGCGAACATTTTCAGGAAATAATGATCGATTCTAGAATGATTTTGTCAACAATAAATCAACGATTACAGCTTTATAGCAGCTCTACAATCTGCAAAACGTGCAGATTTTCAACCAAGCTGCATTACAACTTACAATCCGAACATGTGGTATACCTTAGGGAGCATTATGATTAACATGTGGAGTTCAGTTGTTAATGAAAATTAGTTTATGATTAGGTTTAGAACCTGCAAAAACTGTAGAGTTTCTCCACCAACACGGCCAATTGTTCAATACCCATCTGTAGAAATTCTATGTTCAATGTACTTTAAGCACCGAAATAGGTTCGAATCCGCACAAAGGTATGAAACCATATGGGCTGTCTTGAAGGAACAGCTACCCATAGGGCCTCGCCATGAATTTCCATCAGAATTCGCCGTTTTCCGGTGTGATGGGAAAATCACCATTTTCAATTGGTAAATCCACCATTTTTAACGGGTAAATCCACTATAAATGGAAGATATTGCCCTTGATCATTTAGAAATGACTCCTGGTGCCTTTCCAACTCACCATGTCCCAAAGGGGGATCCAGATGGATCCAGTATCACAAAATCCGCCTGCTTTCGGTCCAGCACAATGGGAGAATAGGGCAGCGTAGGAGCTTTTGCCGGTCTTTGTGCTCCTATGTCTTAACG
This sequence comes from Cladocopium goreaui, assembly GCA_947184155.2. Taxonomy (NCBI): domain Eukaryota; class Dinophyceae; order Suessiales; family Symbiodiniaceae; genus Cladocopium; species Cladocopium goreaui. The sequence goes on along the minus strand of CAMXCT020004001.1, from coordinate 779,462 downwards.
TTTGGAAGCAAGTGGCACAACACTTTTCGGAATTGCAAAACATAGCATCATTTCTTGGATCGAAAAATCACCATGAAATTTTTGGGGTCAATGATTGTAATGTGACTTGAACAACTTCTTGAACCAATGCGTTCTGAAGATATCTGAGGCATTTCCAAACGTTTAATTTTTTGTTGGAAACTGATCACATCTCACGTCTGTGTGTCGAGGACCATGAAATTGCACACCGCTATCCCGATATGACCAAATCATCGCGGACATGGTGACCATGTTCCAAACCTGCGTTCCATAGCTGCCATGGCAATTTCAGAAGCTCAAAGATGGTATCTTCATTAGCATATCTCATAATCAAATATTTTATCATATTTTCAATAATTATATCACATGGTATCCAAAAAACTTCATGTTTCTTGGTTTCCCATCGATTCCAGTGGTGCCGTGGTTTCGCACCGAAATCGCCGCCAAGTGTCATCTCCATCAGTGCTGCCATTCCAAGATATGCCAGCAAAGCACCCAGGGCCAGAATCAGGCACCCCAATCCTATGCCGCAAATGTTCATGACCTGCGCCACTTTGCAATATTGGGGGGTGGGAATTGGGAAGAGGACAACTTGGGTGGATCAAGTTGGATCAAGTTCAAGATTTTTGGAAGGTATCATGTGAAGTTAAACTAAACATTTTTCACAACGCAGTGGCTTGGGGCACCCTTATTTTCAGCACTGCTGATTTTTTTGGCAGTGGGGATGAAGATGTCGTCTCGGTGTCAAACCGGCTGTCAAATGGCTGCCCATCACTGGGTTTTCAAAAAGGTTGACCATTCAAAAGCCTCAGAAGCTGCCGTCCCCTCAGAAATGACGTTTCACTCCCCCCCACTCGATTTTTGTTGTCTTTTGTATCTTTCTGTTCTGAGTTATCTTTGCAACCCATTGGTTCTTGGGTGAAGAAGCTCATCCCCAACATTCAACAAGCCTCTATGGACCCTATTCTATCGGATTTCATCCCCTAGAGCTCCCATGGTTTCTAGGGGATGTTGATGGGCTAAAGGGGGGATGGGATGAATAACTTTACATGGGATAATTTGTGATTCATCAATGGGTTTTCCATGCTTTTCCCATCTTGTTTCCCCTAAATCGTCATTGAACCTGGCTGAATTAGAACAATACACTAACCTGAAAATAGTTGTCTGGTTGGTGGTTGACCTACCCCTCCGAAAAATATGAGTTCGTCAGTTGGGATGATGACATTCCCAAGATATGGAAAGTCACAAAATTCCATGGTTCCAAACCACCAACCATATAAATACCCTCTGGTTATTTAATATAGCCATGGTATAGATGGCCCATTTATAGATGGTTTACCTTTTACAAATAGTGATTGATGATTATGTCATGATATTTGCAATGTTGGGATCGGGATGATTCCCCTAAACGTTAACCATCATGTGCCCCAAGATCCAGCTGCCCAAAGCCGGTTCCACCAAGGACCCAGCGAATGCCACGGATAAGACACCGCCGCCCAAAGCCGTGGTTGTCAAGGTCAACATGCCTCAAGGATTGAATGTATAAAACTATAATATATATATATACATAGACATATTATGTAAATATAATTATCGAGTTTCCAAGAAAAAACAACCTTGAACCATCAGGAAACATAATCAGGCTGTAATAACTTTAATGTTTCATGAAAGTTGGTATGGTCGATCTTGGTAAACGAGCCTCCACTTGTTTGGTCCCAAAATTAGTTCGTGGAGGGATGGGGTTTCCTGCCAAATACTGGTTGAAACCATGACTGGTTGGTGGTGCAATAACCACCTTGAAAAATATGAAAGTCAATGGGAAGGATGACATCCGACATCCCATATGTTATGGAAAATAAAAAATGTTCCAAACCACCAACCAGATGATAATATCAGTGATTCATGATGGGCATCGTGAACCTTTCCAAAAACTGGTGTGCACCTGCGACAAGGTAAGCAGGGATGGGCCATGGTTATACATACTTCGAGGGTTTCCCAGGTAAAATGTATTTCCGCCGATTGAAAAAACAAGAGGAAGTTATTGAGGATATTTGATTAAGGGTACTAGTGCTGATAAACGGGCAATATGCCTCTAGAGACCTTGACTATTGCGCCTTGACATCCACAAATTGCGGGCAGTGTCAAGACGGATGGGATTCACAAGTTCAAACAACAACCGATGGCATATGTAAGATGCCACCGAACATGGCTAGGAAAAACAACAACACACACAGTCATCATCAATGACTGGTATTGCCGGTTTTTACTTTGATGCACTATGGTTCGCCCAACGGTAAAAATGCTTGAAGGTTTCCTCAAAAGATATAGATCGAAATTTTAATTTTCACTGCTGCCCTTATTCAAACACTAATCCTCCGATTACATCACCAGTGCTATCAGATCAATGAGAACCTCATGCAGCTGAACCAAGCAACCTCATATGCCCAAGTTTTTGACAACATACTGTCTGGCAATTTAAGATAGCGATGGAAAATCACCACTAATGTGGGTAAAGCAACAACCAACCATCCCCCAAATGACAATTTTTATAGGTGGTCTACCATTCCCAGGTTATTTATGGCATTGTTTTACCCACATTATCTGGTTGGTTTCAACCCCTCTGAAAAATATCAGTCAATGGGAAGGATGATCCCATATATTATGGAAAACTAAAAATGTTCCAAACCACCAACCAGTTATTCTAATTAATACCTCAATGGTCTATGAAAGGTGCCCTTTTTTCCCGTAGCAACCTGTAGTTCCCGGGCCACAGAGACCAGGGGGCCGCTGCGGAAACCGTTGTTCGTCATGGGGGAAAACCATCGTTCCTTGGATGCCGTGGATGAATAGGTTGATGAATAGGGAAACACCTACTACTGGACCGTGATAAAACTGTGATAAGCCACAATCAACATCAATCAACCAGGATCAACCCAAGTATAATGTCAAACAACCAGCTATATAGCTAACATCGTATAACCATAAGCCCTATAATAACCAATCAACCCGGGAAGTTTGAAGGACTTGTTTCATCCCAAGTTGTCACGTTGCGTCGCAACAGTCCCCATGTTTTTTTTGGCGTGAATTCAAACATCCATCCTCAAAATTTTGGTGGTGCTATATATACCCTCTGGTAAACTAACATAGCTATTGAAAATTGCCATTTATAGTGGGGTTTACCCAATAAAAAATGGGATTTTCCATAGTTTTTGGTATGTTTACCAGGCCGGGTAATCCGCAGCCAGCTCTTTCTTCCCTTTACCCCAAGATCCTCACATTTTGGGAAAATCAAAATCAATCCTTGGGCCACTGTCCGCATGTCCACCCAAAAACACGCACCCCCATATGGTCCGAGTTGCCACGCATGGTCTTAAAGGTGCTACTTCCTTAAGGGTCATGGTCAGTCATGGTGGTTTCCAGGATATCACATGGATATCACATGGATATCGCATGGTATATAGCAACCCACAAGAAGATGCCAAAAAGTCTTTCCAGGATACTATGGTTTCAAAGTACGCCAAGAAAGCTTGGCCAGCCTTGCGCCGTTCACCACTCTGAATCATGAAATTTTGTGGGAGGCCATTCTTGACACAAACAGAGTGGAAGACCCAATATACCAAAAATAACGCCATTTGGGAGGATAATTTCGACAGAGAAATAGGTGTCATTGTTATGTTAGCAACATAGTCTTGTTCTCCAAAGTTCAACACGGAAGAAGCGTTTTGGAAAAGGGATACCATTTGGAGCAGCTTCGAAGACTTCTTGGACATTGCACCTGAATAATGCTTGGTTAATGCGGTTCAGGGGTTTCCCCCATTTTTTTGAGAATATTCTCGAATATCTTGCAAATTCGACTGACCTGTGGGTATAGGCTACTTATCCTGGTCGTGTACAGGCTACTGAATGATGCTGTATGCTTGCCCCGTGGGTCATAAAACTTCTGATGTAACCAGAACTTTCCAAAACAGTTTCTTTCGCGCCAAACTTCTGTAATGCCACCCTTAACCCTTTGATTTTCTCCGACAGACGCCACGCATTGTAAAAGCAATCGACGTTCAATTTGCTGCAAACAAACTACATTCTTGCGGTTCACAACCGTCATTTCCCTTTTTTCAAATACTTTTTTTTTGATTTATCTTCAAAACATTTGAAAACATGGTGAAGAAAGATGGCCAAATCCTCAAAAACCTTGGAAACCATCCCGACCTCCCACACTTGGACGTCAAGTATCGCCGGTGGCCATGTTGAGTGAGCTGCGGCTGCGGGCGTCGTCGCCATCGGCCGTCATCATTTGTTGAGCCGAGCTAAGCTGAAAACCAAGCAATGGAAGGAGGTGGGACTCCCTGGAGAGCTTAAGTTGGTGAACAAAACTTGGTTAACTAGGGTTTGTAAGGGGATATGAAGTAAAGTTAATGGGGTTTACACAGCAGCTTGCAACTTTACTTTGAAGTTGAAATCCCCTCCTACATGGCTGCAAAACATTTCACGATTCTCGCAGCAAGCACGACGCTGGACACTTCTTCAATTGCAGATTTGTACCCTTTGATAATCTGACGCAATCATTGTGGTCAATATCACCATTTTGTTCGATGATTTTCCAATAAACTTGGTAAATTAGAATATTTCACTAGCATGAATTAAGGTCATTTGGTGATAATTTCCCTTACCAACCATGATTTCCAGTGAGGTGGCAGTGAGGTCGTTATAATTTACCCAGAATAAAGCCTCATTCCCAACCAGCAATGTTTGATTTCCGGTGCCTCATTGCACGCAGCCTCCTTCTCATCCTTTTGAAGCAAACCCACCACCTTGCTTTCCGTTGAACCGAAACCACCTGTAAACACACACGCATTTGTGATTTTTGACGACCAAAAATGGTGACAATGTGATGAATTCATGGTGATTAAAACACACAAATGGTGACTATATCAGCGGTTTTCAAACATGACTAAGATATTAACAGTTCATACGCAACTGCAAAAAGTTGGTCTGCAGTGGTTCTACCTCCGAGTTCATGTTGGGATTGCCATGTCATGTGTGGCATTCCCGTCCTGGGTTTTGTGTGGTTGGTTGCATTGGGATCTTCCATTTCATTGTCTATGGGCTGCTCAGCTGACTTGGCTAACCTTGGGTACCTTGCAAAAATAGTTGGTTGGCAACGATCGCAGTATATAGCCAAGCATATTCATCCAATGTATGGCTGGAACACAACACAATGTTTTTCTTCTTTTGTTTCAAACACGTCTGGCTGCATTGCTGCATTGATCATAAAACAGTACGTATCCCAAATCGATGGGTGAATCATCATGTACCCAATTTTCAACCCCAAATTCATCAGACCAGCCTCTCCAGTAGCCAGGATGGAGTTCATGATCTCCAAAAAGTTTTCATTAATCACGTCTTGGTCCGTAAAAATGAAGGTCACATCCTGGCGGATTATGTAGATTGGCGTTCCCCCGGTTCCCTGATCAACCTGTGGGAATAGGACACTAAGCGATACCACATATACATACATTTACTAGAGACTTGGGGAGGAACATCTATGTGCGGCCTTCTGAAGGGTCATACCGTTGTCAAAAGTTTTGACAGCGACTGGAGCAACCGAAGCAAAACTTTGGCTACAATGGAATGAAATTCTGTGGATCCAAATGCGGGGCCTACCCGAAAAATAGCAGGTTCACTTAAAACAAGGGCATAAAAACATTAAAACATTGGATTTTGCAGTCCGATTTTTGGGGAGAAACTCATTTGGATTAAACCAGAAATCATCGAAATCCGAAAATCATACCGACTGGAATGGCGCCGGCCTCGTCTTTCTGCCCTGCTGTGATGTAGAGCTCCTTCAAATCCTTTCGGATGTGCCAAGGGGCCAACGGGCTGCAGCTAGTGAAACTTGAGGTTTTCTACATTGAAAAATCTTCTGCTGCATATTCTCTAACCCGTTCGAACTGTTTTTGAGCGTTCAAAATGGACCTGAGCAAGTGTGCAAACTGCATAAATCATTTTGTGTTGCTGCGTGTGGCAGAAGTGATTCAAAAGGATCGAATATCGGACGCCCACATCAAAACTTACTCAATGGTTTCCTTGCGAAAAAGAAATCAAACTTTTTCTTTTGGTAGGGTTCGCGCGCGATTTTTGGGTATAAAATGCTGGCCCCCTGTGCGCGCGAACCCAACCAAAAGAACATGTCTAGACACTTGCTGACTGAGTTGGTAAACCATCCCAATTAATACCAAAAATTGATTCTATAAGTCATCCAAATGGTAGTTTTCTTTGTTGGGCCTACCACATTGCCAAATTTCACGCGCTACCAAATACACACTCCAAGACCCGCGTGTCGCATCGGCCCCCTTCCCCATCCTCCATGAATTGCACCTCGCCTGCAGCGTAGGGGTGCACAGTCTATTCGCCAACCCCCAGGACACTGAGACAGACAGGAGAAGCAGAGCCCCATGTTGAGACACGCCCGCATGACAGCTTCATTCGGAGCAACGCTTTCTGGGCGCCAATCTTTGGAAAATTTGGCGCGAGCAAGAGTGGTTCATCCTGAACCAGCAAAAGGCCGGCGGCCATGCTATCCAGGCGCGATGCCTTTGCTTTAGGGAGCGAAAGCCTATCACAGCCAACTTTGGCTGCGCCTAGTTCTGTGGATTAGGGCGCCCTGGAACTGAGAAGAGAGAGCGAACACCGGCGGTCAGAGAAGCCACAGGGAAAATTTTCCACCGAAGGCGAAAAAACACATCTGCCGTTGGTTTGCTTCTTCGCGTGTTCTCCGGAAATCAGACATGGCAATGGGGAATCCCTGATGAAAAACAGATGATTTTTCCATGCTAACCTCCATTTATAGGGTTTTCCCGGCCAGTCATGTTCGATAGTGTCCTGGATTGCGTCAAATTCTGCAGATTTGGGCTCTTATCGGCGAGGTCTCCGTTGAACAAGTATGGGGGGTCCCCGTTGAACAAGTAAGGCAGTTCATCGATCAGGCGGCGCAGGTGCTACAAAACAACAAGGGTACGGAAACGACTTTGTAGTTGAAACCGCCATGTTGCAAACAAACCATTCCAACCATGAGAGATCATGGGAGAAATTCCTGCAATCTCTTCAAATCTCCCTCCTATTCCTCTAGTGTTGTGATATTGTGCATATTTTCCTGCACTGCTTATAAGCCAAGAAGTCCTTTTGTAAAAATTCCATCTTCTATAATGTGGTTGGGAAACTTCTACTAGGCCTTGGCAAGGCCCTTGTCTCTCATTTTCCAAAAAGGGAATATGGATGCCCTTGTCGCATCATGGAAACTGAGGGGTATCCCCCAGAACGAAACATGATCTTCGCACACGTTTTCATGTAGAAAGTTAAGCCGCTTTTGGATGCTCTTATCAATGGATTGGTTTAAGGGAATATTTACAGCAAAGCCCGAGATTTAATGGGAAAATCTATGGATTCCAGTTAAGATTTTCCCTTAAACCAATCCATTGATCTTATGAAATTGCAATGAAATCTTATGAAATTTCATCGGTGCAGTTGAGGAACGTCTTTCTCTGGGAGGATCTCTGAACAAACTCGGAGTTGAACAGCCCCAGTTGAATGAGACGGAGGGATAATGTTGTTTTTTGGTTTTCAACCATCCAACCTTTTCAGCTATATAGAAACGAAGTCATTTTTTTGGCAGTAAAAAAGCACAGCCCAACTGGGTCATTTTCGAAACCCAGCGATGTGCCACCCTTTGCTGACTACCCTAAATCAGCACTTTCTTTGAAGAAAAACACGGATGAACCAGCAAACATAGCCGGTAATAATCATCATCATCATCATCATCATCATCGTTGTCATCATCATCATAATAATAATCACCATCATCATCATCGTCATCCTCATCCTCCTCTTCATCATCATCATCGTCATCATCATCATCAAAATAATCACCATCATCATCATCATCATCATGATCATCATCATCATCATCACCGTCATCACCATCATCACCATCATCATCATCATCATCATCATCATCATCTTTTTCATAAAACACCAAACATTCGTCAGCATAAACAATGAACAATAATATCATGCAGCAGCATCGCGTTAGTGGATATTAATTCAGGGTAGTGATACTCTTTAGTCGTACAGATCAATCATCATTCATCAATATACTTTTTCTGTTGATGGCCAATATCCCTGTTCATGGTGGTTAAAAATGGTAACATATCCATCAAATTAGATATCATCAAATCAGCAATCAAACGCAGGGTCTTGGTCAAATATATTTCTGGCTAAATCAAAATCGTTCACTAACCTGAAAATAGCTGTTATTGTGTTGTGCTGGCTATGGGGATGATTCCCCTATACGTTCACCATCATGCCAGTGACGGAAAACGAAGTGAGGTTATGATCAAATTCATCCACATGTAAATACTCAAAGTCATGGATGCGGGTCATATATATATATATATTGTAATGTATGCATATACGTATGCATATAATTGTATATATATATATATATAGTTACATAAGAAATTATATATATATATAGTTACATAAGAAATTATATATATATATATATTATGCCCATGATATCCCATCATAAAAAGGTTCAATACCTGCTCCCCGCTCGCCGCTCAAAGGATCAGGGCTCCCTGGCTGTAGGTCTTGGTGATGGTGATTTGGAACATACAATGCCCAGAGATGAAGGCTGCAAGGCGGGTCAGAGATTGTTTGCCTCACGGGAAAGCGTAGGCAAAACGTAGGACAGGTGCCGGACTCGATCTTCGGGATCCCGAAGATCGGTCAAAAATGGCTGGAAAATCCTCCATAGTTCGATGATTGTGCTATAAATCTTTCATTTATAATGCTTATTTTTGTCCAGCTTACCGGGTTTGATTTACCGGAGGGTATCTCAAGTTAGTTGAGGATTCATTTTCAGCGCCATTCAAAATGGCAAGGTGATTTTCTTCACATGTCCTGATTTTGGATGTACAAACTATTTAAATTTGAAACTATTTTGGGCATCCCCGAAGCCAAAAAAACACAGTCTATATGATATGAACTTCGGGTTGATAAATTCGATTCTGACTCAGTCAATGGGAATTCCAGGAGGTACTGTACCATATTTCAGGCCATATTTTGTGGGGATATTCCCTGAAATTAGGCCTTACATAGGCCTTATATATGGTAGGTACCTCCAATGAATCGGTTCCTGAGTCATGGCCATTGACTCAGGGAACATCCAACAAATCTGGCCATCTGGCTGCCATGTGTGCCCTGCCATGATTCGGCAATGTCCCATCGTCCCATCCCTCGAGAAAATGGGTTACATCCATACAATGTGAGGCCCCCGGCCACGATAGCGTTCAGTTGGTGCACATAACTCCAATTTCACAATGATTTATGGATGTTTATGGTACTTATAACTATAGTTACTGGGGCTTATAAACCAACTTATAACTGGGGGGCCTCACATTGTAGTACATTCCCACAAGAAGCACGCTTCTCATGGCTTGTTACCATCTGGTTATGACTAACGGTTTGCCATGGTGATTTTCACCGGCCGGGGGTTCACTTGGACCCCCCCAAAGCCCCTCATCTGGACCCCCCCATTTTAGGGGCCGAGAGGGCGGCGAGAGGGGGCGAGAGGAGGCGAGAGGGGGCGAGAGGGGGGGTCCAGACGAGGGGCCTTTGGAAAGGGGGGCGAGAGGGGGCGATTTTCACCCTACTTTTAAGAACGGTAAACCGTCTATTTCGATTAGGGCCATCTTCATCCATCTACACCATGGCAAACTGTTAGTCATAACCAGATGGTATAACCTCCATTTTCCTATGGTTTTCCTATGGTTTTCCTATGGTTTTCCCACTCAAACCTCCATTTTCCTATGGGCTAAATAACAAGAGGGTATTACCAAAGGGGCTACAGATCTTTCAAATTTCTGGGACCGCCCAACTCATATCAACTCATTCTCATCATCCTACCGATCCGATTTCTGGGTTGGGACTCGTCGAAGCAGAAGCAGCTACCATGGAAAAACTCGAGGGACCAGTCGGACCAGCTACTAAACTATGAAGAAATGCCTAGGTCAATACATTTGGAATGACAAGTCACAACTTTCTGGTTGTTTATGTTGTTTGACTCTCTGAATCTTCTTCAGTATGCCCTCCGGTAGTCTAACATAGCCATGGAACACCAGCTTTTTTCACTACATCATCTACAAATAGATCAACGGCCAAAAAAAATCATAACTCACAATCTGTGGGGATGATATGCCCCAAACATTATATAACATTATTACACCATTACATCATTGCAGTCACGCTGTGGCCATGAAATTCATCGCTGAGGAAACGACCGCTGCCACCAACGCCCACCAACATGGCCTCAAAGGGGGAAAAATGGCTGGCGGAGATGGGAAAAAGATGGCAGGGTGTAGCCCCTTTGGTAATACCCTCTGGTTATGACTAACAGTTTGCCATGGAAAATCACCATGCTATTAATAGGTAAACCATCTATTTCTATGGGCCATCTATACCATGGCGAACTGTTAAATTACCAGAGGGTATCTGATATTACAAGATCTACACGGCATTTTTTTCTGGGAATACATCCGGACAAAAAAGCGGTAAACATCGATTCGATAAAATCATCATGAATGGGGGAGAGCGACTTGTTTTTGTGAGGTAAAAGTAACGAGACGGTCATCAATCAGTGAGAGGGGCCGACCTGGCTAGGAGAACAAATCAAAATATGGGTTGTTCTAATCCTTCGGATCCCTCAATCCAACATGGCGTTTTTGGAAATCCAAAAACGCAAGGCCCGAACTAGCCATGGAGGTTTTTTTTCGCTGGGAACATCATTGAACAAAATGGCATAACATGTCTGGGTAAATGAAATAATATTTCACTAACCTGAATCTTGCGGCCATTTGGGGATGATTTCCTCTATTAACCATGATTCCAGGGCTCGGTCGCAGTGAGGTCGTTATAATTTACCCAGACATGTCCAGCAAGCCATGTCTGATGACACCAGATGTCGCATGACGTCTGAGATCGGCGGAAAGCCCCAATATCGAAGTCATAAATCCGTGTCTTTCAATTGAGGGCCATGAAAAAAAACATGGAAGTCTTACTGGAATCACGAGTTTTGGGTGGTTTTTTGATGTTTTTTTTGGGTTCCAATAGCCATTTGGATTCCGTTGAGATTGAACAATTGTGAGGCCCCCGTTCGATAGCTAAGTTGGTGCACATAACTCCAATTTCACTATGGTTTATGATATACTTATAACTATAGTTACTGGGGCGAATCTAAACCAACAAACATCACTGGGGAGCCTCACATTGTACAATCAATGCTGAAAATGGTGATTTATAATGGATTTTCCCATTAGAAATGGTGATTTTCCATAGTTATGTTAAATTACCAGAGGGTATCCTGAGGCTCCACTTTTGCAGCCGCCCAAAGATCCACAACCGTCCATGAGGATGTGCTCATGATCTGTGTTGAAAAAGACGCTCTCAATGCTACTTCAAACTAATTAGTCCATTTGATTTTTTTGCAACGTGTAACCAATGTTTTCTTCGGGGTACCCTCTGGTGAACTAACATAACTATGGAAAATCACCATTTTGAATGGGACAATCAACTATAAATGGCCATGTTCAATGGCTTTTTGTATGTTTACCAGAGGGTAACGCAAATGCCGATGTCTTGGTAATATTTCTTTCACCTCACACCGCATATCTACCATACAATCCATGCTTCAAATCCACTGTTTTTATGGAGGATAAAGTGGCCAAAGCGACCAAACATTTCTCAATTTCCTCAAAAAACACCTTGAAAGAAACGAGAGAAAATATCATCATGCCTAATCTGAAAATGATCTTAAAAATTCTTTGCAACAAGACACCTTCCCAACGAGCTTGGGCGAAACCAGATCTTAGCGCTCGGATTTCAATCTGTACACCAACCGGCCATGGCGTTTCTTCCCTGTATGCTTTAAATAGCGATCCACATTGGTGCGCACCGTCCGTTGCCATGCGGGGATCGCATTCATGTTGCCGTTGATTTTTGTCATATGCCTGGGGGCAGAACCAGAATATGCCAGTTCTGAATGCTTAAAAGACGTTTCTTTCATGTGTTTTCCCTGAACTGAACTTATTTAACAAGTCTATATGTAAGAGTGATGGAAAATCATGGAAAACCACCAGGCAGTTTAGAAAACAAGGACATCAACCATCCAAAAAATATATCAAACCAACATAATCCCATCATAAAAAGATGGGTCAAAAATGATCCTTTGCCGATCCGAGGATCGTTTGCAAGCGATGTCCGTAAGTCTCCTGCATCTCCACATCATTGCCGATGAAGTCGATGAGTTCCAAGCTGGTGGCCTCCCCTCCGAGTTTCCTGACCGATGACTCCGGTGGTTTTTCCAAGGCATGCCCCAAATCATCTTCCAAGCTCATGTTTCTCGCAAGTTTCATCCGTTTGTTTCTGATGTTCACTTGACCCAACATCATTTCAACAGCATTTCAACCACAAAAATTCTTCCAGTTCAATGGACCCATATGGACCCGCAAGATTTCAGGCAGCTCCTCATGGCATGTCCCACCATCTGCTTGATGATTCCCCTGTGATGCTTCAGCCCCTCCGGCGCCGATGGGGCATAGCGCAGATCCGTGCGTGCGCGCCAGAAGGCCTTGATGGCACTGCTGGAGCGGCCAAAGTTTAAGGCCGCTTTGGCGAAAAGGACCTCAATGGCCCGAAAGCCAGATTTTCGCCACATGTTCGATTTGATCTTTGTTTATCGAATATCTATATATGAATATGTTAATCTTAAGTGTCTACTTGGAGATGCAACATCTACTATATACAGAGTCTCGTTCGAGGTTCCAGTTATCCCAACTTGCGCGGAAAATGACAATTTGCTCAAATGTTTTAGGTCATCACCAACCCTTCCCAGTTTTATCATATTGGGTAATTACCCCTTTTTTGGTGGTACCCCACGAGGTGACAGGAGAACACGGAAGCTTGATTTACTAGGGTGACCTCTTGGTGTTAAGCAATGATTAAGCAAGATGCGAATCTTAATGAAGGTTTTTAGCCAAACAATGTCACATCTGGACATCAGTAAAATCCTGATATGTTGCGATATCTTGGACAGAACCAACTCTATATACCCCAGGCCCCACTGATCGATGATCGTTGAACAACTTGACAAGTACAGGATGATCTCAGCCTGAGCTTAGATCTGTAGAGTGATTGGCAGGGGATTGAAGGTGAACACATCTTCAAACTATCCAAACCTCTCTAAGTAACCCAACCCTGAAGATGGTCCAAACGATCCAAGATGATCCAAGATACCGAATTGGGTTCCGCATATCTGCTCAATCGATCTTGCAGAAACTGCCAGACGTCTCGTTTTTCAGCTTCGCTCCAGCGGCCGTGCCTCTCGTGGCGGTTTGAATCCTCCCAGCTCTGAAGGAAGGCAGAGATCATGAGCCACTGAGCCGCACAGGCAGCTTCTTCCAGAGGTTGTTGTAATTGGAGAATCAGCTGTTGCAAATGACCTCAGAACATCAGGAAACTGATCAAATATGTGCCTGTATTGATTGGCAAAATGGGAATGGACAGCCGAAAGTTTAAATAAGCAAAATGGGACTGGGAATCGTCTGTATTTGGCAGATCAACATTCATTTATGGCAATTTGAATGGACTGATGCTTGACATTGAGACTCTGGGGTACCTTTATTGCTCATTTTTTCTCAAGCTGGGCCATGGTCAAACTTCTACGGTTCTGAACGTTGTTTTTCCCATCAAATTACAATAAACTGAGCCCTGAATAGGTCTCCAAAGGAAACACTTCCAATACTAAACCAGGGTTCTTTGGGGGTATTCGGGGCATTCAATATATCCTTCGGAAGGGTTTCGCCATTGGATGCAGAGACGGGTTGTGTTCAAGCATTGAATTTAGTCAATAGTTGTCTTCTTTCCCACATCTTTTAAGGGTCACCTTCCTCAATAGCTAAGGAGCTTAGAACGGGTTTCAACTTCACATCCTTCAGATTGACTTCTTGCAGTGCTTTCAGCAGAAGGCTTCTCAGCTCCTTCGCGTGACTTGCAAACCAATGTGTATAAATGCTCAGCGCGATGGATATATATATATATATATATATATCCCAGCTAAATAAGTCAAGTCAAGTCGCTGGGTATTGTCATTTTTCAGTTATGAAATGTTTGATATTCTACCCTTAAGTAGCGCAACAGTTATGAACAGAATTCACCTCTCCAGCGGATCTGTGTCCTGCATGACCGGATCTGCATGTCCGATTTCCGACAGATGCGACATGTCCGACATGACAGCCAGAAAACAGCACCAAAACAGCACCAAAACAATCTGGTAATCAAATATGGCTACTGAAAAATCAACTACAGTATTTTTCTGGCAGTTTAATGAAGTTTAATGGGGAAATCCAGGAAAATCCTCTCTACACATGGAAGATCACCAAGATCACCACAACAGGACACAATAAATCTCTCCATCCTGAAAACATCACTCATATATTTCTCATCTAATGTCAACCCCAGATTAATAACATTTGTATGATAACCAATTACCCCCGGTTGATTAGGGGATATCAGGGGGTTGCCCTGAACTAGTAATCATATATACCAACATGGTCCAAAATTTATCAATCTGTCGCAGCCCAGGGGTGAAAAATCCAGGCTTGAACAGTAGGATTTGCTCAATGGGGTCCCCAAAACCTAAAACACTAATGTGGGTAAAACAATGCCATAAACCACCCATTTGGGAATGGAACAAATACCACCTATAAAAATTGTGATTTGGGGGATGGCTTTTGACACTGTTTTACCAACATTATTCTTATCTATTCCTTTAACCAATGTCCCCAATTTCTAGTGGATTTATTTCTGGGAAAATTACGAAAAATAATCGACACACCGCAAATCCAAGTTCATCATTCACATTTCCGGACCATTCTCCATTATAGTTCGATGTTTGAAGATATTTCGGGTTATATAACAATGGCTATCGGACATGTTTGATATAGGGGTTTCCAATCAGGGTGCCCCCAAATGATCCAAGGCATGACCATGACTTAGCATTGAAACTAGCCGAGTTTTGCGAATCCCATGTCAAGAAACTTCCTGAACAATGGGATTTTTATAGCCAAGCATGTTGGAGGATGGCTCATCCACTCCCAAAAAAGAGGAGTTGCTACCCTCTGGTAATTTGTTACATAGCTATTGAACATTGCCATTTATAGTTGAATTATCCATCAAACATCTTGATTTTCCGGTTCGCAAACTGTTAGTTTACCAGAGGGTTTACCAGAGGGTACCCTCTGGTAAATTAACATAGACCCTGGCAAATAGGAGTTGGAAGAATAGTTTCCACTAAAAATGGATGAATTTCCGGGTCTATATTAATTTACCACAGGCTAACTGTTCTATTTTTATTGAACATGACTGGTTGGTGGTTTCACCTCTGAAAAATATGAAAGTCAGTTGGGATGATGAAAATTCCCAATATATGGAAAGTCATAAAATTCCATGGTTCCAAACCACCAACCCTTTATAGATAATTACCCTCTGGTAATTTGTTTATAGCTATTGACAAATGACCATAGAAATAGTGGATTTACCCATGGAAAATTGTGGATCTTTCCAGTTCGCAAAATGTGAAAGTTTACCAGAGGGTAGCTATTGTGGATTTACCCATTAAAAAAATGGTGATTTTCCAGTTCGCAAAATTAAAATGTGAGAGTTTACTCCAACCCTTGGGATATCCAGTTCCAGCTCCTGTTGGCTGGGCTCATGGGTTCCTTCTCGCTCTTCCCGAGCGATTTTCTCTGCAGCTCCGCAGGCTGCCCTTGGTGCGGCCAACGCAGCGACCGCCTTCCGCAGCGTCAGCTGTAGCAACTTCTGCCGCAACGCCAAGGTGGCCGTGGAAGTGGGCGAAATGGCTAAAGCCTGGGAAAATGTGTCGTGGATCTTCTTCAACATAAGGATCCTGCAGGGTTTTACTTTGATTTTGCTGACCATTTACAAGAAATTCTGGTGAAAACATCCAGAAACATGGGTCGAAAGGATGCAAAACATTGCAAAACCAAAGCACCATTTTTCAGAACTCGGTGAAGGTTTGGATCTCAAGCCTATGGAAAAAAAAAACCATGGACAGGGTGAAGTTGCAGTACTTTGCCTTGGATGTAACTGCTGGAACCTGGAACACAGGCTACCAAGGGCACCCCTCCCTCCTCTCAGTAGGGTTGCCGTTGTGCCACTTGGTCATGGCTGTGTGCAGCCGTTTGGTTTCCAGTTCTGTGGCCTCCGAGTCTTGCCAAACCTTGGATTTGGAACCTAAAAAAAAGCCCAAACGGATGTTCCATACAAGATGGTTCCCCCAAGATAGCGTTCAGTTGAACAATTAAGTGGTTTAGTGGTTTAACTACAATGTGAGGCCCCCGTTCGATAGCTAAGTTGGTGCACATAACTCCAATTTCACTATGGTTTATGGTACGCAAATAACTATAGTTACTGGGGCTTTTGTTAACCAACAAACATCGGGGGGCCTCACATTGTATGGTTTATGGTAGATACAACGAACTAGTTAATGGGGTTTATACGCCGACATTCACATTATTGGCACCATCCTGTATCTTGCCGGGCGATTCTCTGAATGGTGGATTAAAACCTCACAATATGAGCATGATGGGATCACATACTTCCATAGCCGTTGGATACATGATACATTTGAATACAAATTGGAAATTGAACAATTCCATTCTTAAATTGGAAATTAAATCATCAATAATGATTCAAGACAGGATTATACATCTCCTTATGCCTTATGCATGTATCACATTGATCACATATTACATGTATTCCATGATATTCCATGTATCACATATGACATTATACAATGATGAGACATCTCCATTCCAAATTGGAAAGTTAAAAAAACACAACAGATCCACCGACTTCCCCAAAAAACAAGGTTCCGGAATTCCCATGATGGGTGAACCAGTGAGAACCAATTACCCTCTGGTAATGACTAACAGTTTGCTATTGAAAATTGACCATTTGTAGTGGATTTACATGGATTTACCCATTAAAAATGGTGATTTTCCACAGCAAAATCTTAGTTTACCGGAGGGTAGCTATTGTGGATTTACCCATTGATAGCATGGTGATTCTCCAGTTCACAACATGTGAAAGTTTACCGGTAGAAAATAACAATCTGACCTGCAGCACATCCAAGAAACTCTCCGTGGCAAGTGCTGTTTGAGCTCCTTCCACATGGGGGCGTCAGACTTGGATAGTCGCCTCGCCACCAACTTTAGGCAGCCCAAAAACCAGGGGCCATATCCTTGGAATGGCCACTTTTGTTTGGCAAAATGTTTTGGGGATGTCAAACAAAGCACATGTGAGATTTGAATAAATAAATAAATAAATGAATGAATAAATAAATATATATATATACATACGTACATATATATATGTATAAAGGTACTCTTCAAAAAAAAACACGTTCACCCCTGTATATAGAGTATTATACTAGTGATATAAACATAGATAGGCTACAATACACATGGTAAATGTTCTGTGCAAAATCTAAAAGAACATCCCAACATCTTCGGGAGTCGTGTCTTGGGCCTTGTTGCCAGCAAGGTTGCCAACAACTCTGCAGCAGGTTTGAGCAGTTCCGACTCCTCAGGTAGCAATGCCACCCAGGCAGCAACATGGACGCAGCAACGTTGTCCTTCATCATGCGCCCGGTCTTTGTAACGTTTCAGAACCCTTCGCCTTACTGGTTGCTTCCCAGCAAGTTGCCTAAAAATTAGCATTATCCAACAAAACAAACATGTAAGGAATGGCTAGAAACCGCCATGCTTAAACTTACAGTGTGCTCTTGGTTCAAAAAGATTAAGATCATTCCCAATAGATTTCCCTTAAATGGTGTTTCTTCTAAATGGAAAAATGCCTTAAACAAACTGAAAACATCATAATGTCAACCCTGCATTAATAAACCCCTAGGCGGTTTAATTGGGAAGGTACCATTTAAGTATTAGATTATGACTATTGGAGGAGTACCCCCCTAATTAATAAACCATGGTTTATTAATCCGGGGTTGACATTAAAACATATCGTCTTCTCAAGAAATGGAAATCCGAGAAGCGGATTCTTGGAAGCCACTAAACACCTCACATGCCTCAATAGACGCGGATGCGAGGCCCATGCGTCCAGGTTGTCCAATGGCGGCACCGCATCTTCCTCTTGCAGTTTCCGTTTGCGGGCCATGGCAGTCACCACATAGAACAAGTATCAAGGAACGACTGAGAGAATGCCGAGCGAATTTCTTGGATTGTTGGGTGAGAGGGGAAAAATCCAAGGGGATCCATTGGTTTTTACCAGCAGTAGTGATGGGGCTTTCCTGCGGTTTTCCCCTTCATCCAAGTCAGATTGCAGTTGAGAACCACGAACGGCAACACAAATTGATTCTGAATTTGAAAGAGAAACACACTGAAACACCATGAAATGATATGGAATGAACCTTAATTGGACTCCGGCCTTTCTCGAGCACAAATGGCCACCGCAACTTCACAACATCTACCCAACTGGCAGCAACAAATCACAGGCTTCGCATAGCGCCTGATCTCCCAAGTCGTGCTGAACAAAAAAGATGGCTTGATATGTTTCTCAGTCTGAAAGCTCTAAAGCTCATCATGAAAATGGCCATAGAAATAGTGGATTTTACCCATTGAACATGGTGGATCTTTCCAGTTCGCAAAATGTGAAAGTTTACCAGAGAGTAAAGCTCAAGTTGCCATTTATAGCGATTGAAAATGGTGGATCTTTCCATAGTTGTGAAAGTTTACCAGAGGATTAGTAAAGCTCATCATGAGTTTCTGCTGCAGCAAACTGAAAAAAAATGATGCCCAAACCATGCCAAACCCATAGTGTTTCCAATGATTTAACCCATCATTTCTGTGGTTTTTCGATTCGCCATCCAGAACTGCGAACTGCTGCTGCCGCAATCTGGGGTGCCCCGGCGCTGCCACGTTTTTGCTGGATGGTGCGATTGATACGCATCCTGAGTGGATCCGATCGCGGTCGGCCACATGGATCACCACCAGCTATGAGATTTAGAGGGGGGGATGAAGATCTATGAAAACCCAGCAATTTTGATGTGAACTACAGGGGTAAAGGGTTTTGACTCATACCCTCTGGTAAACATACAAAAAGCTATTGAAAATAGCCATTTATAGTGGATTTACCCATTAAAAATGGTGATTTTCCATAGCTATGTTAGTTTACCAGAGGGTAACCATCTTTCCTTTTTTCTGGGATCTCTTTGTGTCAACATTGGGTTTTTGCGGTGGTGTTTTTTTTCTTCTACGAGCTTTTGGGAGCTGACCACACATCTGGAACTGTCGCCCTATGGTTATTCAACATATAGCTATGGAGAATCACCATGTTATCCTGGTTGGTGGTTGACCTACACCTCTGAAAAATGATGGAGTGAAAGTCAGTTGGGATGTTATTCCATTCCCAACTGTTTCTGGAAAGTCATAAAATTCCATGGTTCCAGTCAGCACCAAGCAGTCATATTTTATCCATTTTGAATAGGTCTCTATTCTAAGGCGAATCATCCAGAAACTGACCATTTTCCATTGCCAACCTGTGACATCCTGTGACCCGAGATCCCCGGGCAGGTGCATCAAGGCATCTTCAAACAGCACCAAGTTCATGGCCTGCTGTTTAGAGAAAATGCTCTAATATGGAGATTTTTTCTATGGGATTTCCTATGGGAAAATGGACATGTTGATCTTCAGATCTTCAGATGGGAACCTTGGGATTTCCCAGGTTTTTTTCGATGAAATCGAGGGATTTCATGTGAACATATTATGAACATGGTGGATTTCAATGAAACTTTAGACCTTTACGAAACTGTGAGGAAACCATCATTATTCCAACGAAATCTGGGATAGCACAGAGGGTTCCGTGCGAAACGTTTCTCTAGATCCAATTCAACAATAGTTGATGGTTTTAGTCTGCTTTAACACATCTCTACAACATATCTGGTGCGGAAACACCTATGGGTGTCTGAAATCAGACCATGGACGATGGGACAGAATATGATACCATACCTGAAACATGGGGGGAAGATCTGGGCACATCGTCGATGCTGATGGAAACATATTTGGGATCATGTGATGTGCCATGACTAAAAAACATGCAAATAAACCTGCATTTTAAGGTGGTTCTTGAACAAGCTGGGAAACCATTGCTGAACGAATCTGGGATACAAACAGTATGGTACAATCGTGTTCATGTTTTTCAGTAGTTATCTGGTTGGTGGTTTCAACCCCTCTGAAAAATATGAAAGTCAGTTGGGATGATTATTCCAAACATATGGAAAGTCATAAAAAACATGTTCCAAACCACCAACAAGATAAATACCCTCTGGTGATTTAACATAGCCATGGTATAGATGGCCCATTTATAGATGGTTTACCTATTAAAAATGGTGATTGATGATTATGTCATGATATTTGCGAGCCTCCAGTTCAATCTCACAAAGGTTTCCCATCCAGATCCCTTTTTCGCAGAGGCAGTTTCTCATTTTGCCATGGCCAGTGGATGTGTGCCCGAGGCACCTTGGCTTGGTTCTTCTGATTGAACCTGGCGTCCACTGGACCAGCATGATGTGTTCAAAGTACATTGAGACGAGGGAAAACTTGGCTATTTCCGTCGATGTCAGCCAGTGTGAATTTATGTTGCTGGTTCTCAATATGTTGCTGTTGTTGTTGTTGTTCTTCTTCTTCTTTTTGTTCTTTGTCTGTCGGCATTGGATCTGCTCCTTGTGCCCCTTTGAATGGGTCGTTTCTCTCACATCTACATGGTTGATCATGGTTGGTATGTGGTTCCATCATCGCTACCTTCATAAACTTTGACCTTTGGCTTCAACGTGAAAACACACTGCACGGCATCCTCTGGCAATGAAACATGGGCCCGGGGGGCGCCCCTTTCATTTTGAAATAAACATCCATAAAACATCTATGACAATCAAATAAACGATATATATGATATACACATGTATATATATCATATATATCATATATATATATATATAGATAGATATGATATATTAAATAAACACATTTTCCAACATGTCCCGTGGCTTTAAATGACAAAAGGATCATCAAACCAGGACCTTCATTGGTAAACCACGGCCTGGCCAGGAACTCATAAGCCTTTCGACAAACGTCGGCCAATGACCTTGGTCATTTACCCTGGAGCCATGTGGGTTTTTGCCATGGTTTCGACTTCGGTTGTGACTTTGAAAAATAGGGCCAAGGCCATTACCCAACCTGGTTATATGATGCTTATATGATGTAAAAAGTGACTTCTGGTGATTTTATAGTGATAAAACTGGTAAATGATGGTTAATGGGATTTTTTGTTGTGATTCAATGGGATATTCATGAAATTTACCCAACCTGGTTATGACTAACAGTTTGCCACGGTATAGATGGCCCATTTGTAGATGGTTTACCTATTAAAAATTGTGATTTTCCATGGCTATGTGAAATAACAAGATGGTAACAATTACAAGAATTCGCTGGTTGATAATAACTCATATAATAACACATAATTAACATATAATGACTGGTTGGTGGTTGACCTACCATCTTGAAAAATATGAGTTCGTCCATGGGAAGGATGACATCCCTGTTTTATTATGGAAAATAAATGAATGTTTGAAACCACCAACCAGATGACCTATGATAACAGTTAGAAACCGGAAAGGTCGACAGGTCGACCGTGACCATTTCCCGGTCATATAAACTACATG
Source organism: Cladocopium goreaui (assembly GCA_947184155.2). Taxonomy (NCBI): domain Eukaryota; class Dinophyceae; order Suessiales; family Symbiodiniaceae; genus Cladocopium; species Cladocopium goreaui. Next base: position 757,580 of record CAMXCT020004001.1, on the reverse strand, counting down.
CAAATTGACCAGCACGTTTCGCAAAAGGCTCCGCACGTCACCGGTTCATAGATCTTCGGCGCTACTGGATCCTGATAGAAGAATTTTTCCAACACATGGATCAATGGCCATTCCAGGATCCGATTGATTGGAGGTACCTACCATATATAAGGCCTATATAAGGCCTATGTAAGGGGATATCTCCAGAAAATATGGCCTGAAATATGGTACTAACGTACCTCCATTTTAGGATCCTTAAATTCCCATTGAATGGAGGTTTACTTAAAAGTTCTTAAAGTAGGGAACCCCCAAGTCACCATTGGTTTCCCTACTTTAAGAACATTTCTTAAAATGGTCGAACAAATAAATGTAAAATTTATGGCAATTTGAGGGTACCCCCCCATTTCAGGAAACCTCCAAATGTTCTATTTCTCCTTTCACTGTTTAAGTCCTAACGATACCTCCCAAAGGTTTCGTAAAATCCACCCATCTATATAAATCCATCCAACATTTGCATGGATGGCCACGATCCATGCCAGGAGTCTTTCCAATCAGTTCTTTTTTGTTTTTCTTTTGCTGGAAAATTTAGTACTAACAAATCTCATGTTTTCCTCGTAGCAGATTTTCTTCAAAACTTGAAAACACGAAAACCACGCATAAGAAATGCACGGCTTTTTTTTTTGCATCTTTTCTTTGCACATTGTTAGTTTTCTCGTCTACGGTTGGCCTCATGCAGTTTGGTATTGAAACCTTGTCCTGCTGCCAAAGATTGGATGCCGAAAGATTGGATGGAAGGCAAAGTTTGCTCTCCGGACAGCTCATGAAACTGTTCTTCCTTGTGATTTTGGAAGAACTTCTGTCAAAAGAAACAGCATTTTTCTTTGGTAATCGAAGTCCTGTTCGCCACTTTTATCCACTTTTCTAATTTACATACTACCAATCCACATTTTTGCACCCAGATCTTGGAAACCAAATGAAACCAATGAAGGTCATACCTTTCCCGCCTCATCATCTTCAGAAGGGGGAGGTCGATCACCTGGTTCGGTCAGGTCAACGGTTAGCTTTTCATGGTGCCCCATTCACGTTGGCGATTATGGTGACCAACCTTGATCCGTTGCTCTTAAAACACGAACATGTTCCATAAAATAGATGGAGCAATGGTTGTTTTCCATCATTTTTGGTGAATTTTCCAAATAGATCATCTAAAATATTGTGAACTTTCCAGTTATGGTGAATTTTCCATCATTTATGGTGAATTGTTCACCATTTATGGTAGTTTCCCATCATAACTATATGGATGAACCACTGGGAAAATCAATGAAAATAATCTCCAGCAAATCCAGGCAATGTGAGGCATCTGGGACGCCCCGCGTTGAAAGTCGCACCACCAGCACGTTGGGGACTGACCAAACAAAGTGGCGTGGCGAAAACAGGGCGTTTCGTTGGAACACATCCAGTGCTAACAAAGAATCTCTCTACTGATGTACCCTCTGCTACCTGGCCATGGAAGAAATTGAAGAAATGGAAAATCATCATATAGGTGGTGTATATTTTCCCACCCAAAAAACTGGATTGTCCAGTGTTGCCAGATACCAAAAACCTAAATTTCTACCAAAATGATTTTTTGTTCACTGCCGAGGTCAAGTACCTCAACGAGGGATGGTAGCGTTGAATGTGCATAGCTCTAGTCACCCATGAGGAAAAAAACACTTGAGACCATTCATGGCAAAACATTGAAATATGAAGCTTTCCAAAAATGGAGGCACTCATGGGTGCCCCTAAATCATACACTAAAACAATAGGTTAATAGGTTTCTTCCATGAAAAAAACCATCCATTTTGGGTTATCTCCATTTATGGAAACCCATAACTAGTTGGTGGTATACCTACCCCTCTGAAAAATATCAGTTCGTCAGTTGGGATGATAACATTCCCAGTTGAATGGAAAGTCATCAAATTACATGGTTCCAAACCACCAACCAGATACCCTCTGGTTATTTAACAGTTTGCCATGGTATAGATGGCCCATAGAAATAGATAGTTTACCAAACTTAAAAATGGCAAACCGTTATATAACCAGGCTATAAATCTGGATAATGTGGGTAAAACAATCATAAACCATCCCCAAAATCGCCAGTTTTATGGGTGGTATTCATGTTCCAACCAAATACCCTCTGGTTATTTAACATAGCCATGGTATAGATGGCCCATAGAAATAGATGATTTTCCCAGCTATAAACCTCCATTTATGGTTGGGATTTTCCATGGGCTATGTGAGTCATAACCAGATGGTATACCCTCTGGTAAACATACAAAAAAACTATGGAAAATCACCATTTTTAATGGGAAAACTCACTATAAATGACCATTTTCAATAGCTATACCAGATGGTATACATATATATATATATTGAAATCTGATAGGATCCAATTAGCCCCAGAAAAGCCCGTCACTTCGAGGCCAGCGACTCCGCCAAAAAAAAACGGATCAAAATCTCATGGTTTGATCATCGTTATCATCATATCACTGGATTGGTTTAAGGGAAAATTTACAGGAAAAAGCCATATTGAATGGGAAAATCTATGGTTTCCGGTTAAGATTTTCCCTTAAACCAATCCATTGATCATATCGCTATGAAATTTGCCATATCATGCCATAAATTGTGGCATTCCATCACTTTTTCGGACCAAACTAACACTCTTCATGGCCACAAGCCATCGTCAAAACTCCGGGGCTTGGGACTGTGTAGGTAGCCAGCTGCTCTCCAAAATGTTCTGCCTCGGATCGTGAAACTCTACGCCCATTATGTCCTGAACCGATGACAATTAAGGATTTCAAGAACGTTTAAAACAGGCAATGTGGGCTACAAACAGCAGGGGAAATGGCCGCAACATACAGCACTTACAGGCAGTCATTTGGGCTACAAACGCTAGGCCGCTAGGCTTGGGACCGGTTGGGACTTAAAAAAACAACAACGTGGGTCCGTGGGTGGCTGTAGGCAACGTTGCAGCACTTGAAGGCCCTTCGTTCAAAGGCCCCATGGAGTCCCATGGCTTGAAAAGCCAAGGAATTCCATAGATGATAACCCTTCATCCATAGATTCTCATCTGGTTGGTGGTTGACCTATCCATATGGTTATAGTGGTTAATAGTGGTTAATAGATTGTTAATTATGACTGGTTGGTTAATATTTCACTAACCTGAATCTTGCGGCCATTTGGGGATGATTCCCCTATAAAAACACCATGATTTCCAGGGCTCGGTCGCAGGGCTCGGTCGTGATCAAATTTACCCAGATCGATGATAACCTTTCATCCATAGATTCTCATGGATTTTCCCGTTTTACCAGAATTCAAAACCCATAGGATCCATGTATGCTATATATATGGTAACATTTAACATCAATATACCCCCAATGTTAGCATATATAGCATACATGGATCCTATGGGTAAGGGATTTCCCACGGTCTCCGCATGGCCTCGAAGATGGAAGGGGAAGTGAAAAAACTGCTTCCAAGGTGGTTTTCTGAACAAATGATCCAGGTGCAAGCTACAGCAACCTACTCATAAGAGTGGAGAAAACTCATCGGATTTTTTCCAATTCTATAACTAGGGACATTCCAAATGGAACTTCCTAAACCTGGTTGCTGGTTCTTCGCCACCCCTCTGAAAAATGATGGAGTTAAAGTCAGTTGGGATGATGACATTCCCAATCTATGGAAATAAAACATGTTCCAAACCACCAACCAGAAACAGATCTAAACCTGGTATTGACCCATTTTCCGCCGAGGTTGAGGCTGCAAAGTCGTGCACCAGCTTTTCCACCAAACTTTTGTCCTGGTCCCGATTGGGCTGCTTTGATGGCAAGTGGCAATGTTTGTTTAAAGAACAGGTCTCTTGGTGGCGATTTCAAATCATTAATCAATCATGAAAACGTATTTACCCTCTGGTAAACTAACATAACTATGAAAAATCACAATTTTTAATGGGAAAATCCACTATAAATCACCATTTTCAATAGTTATGTTAGTTTACCAGAGGGTATGTTTTTTTATCCAAAGAGATTCGTGTCCAAAATTGCAAAGATGACTAGGTGGACTACATCAAAAAGCGTCGAGCGAAACACTTGTTGCCTCCATTTACCCTCTGGTAAACTAACATAGTTTTTAAAAATTGCCATAGAAATAAACTGGTGGTTACCCTCTGGTTATGTCAAAAAGCCGTTGAAAAATGGCCCAGTCGAAATAGTGAATTTACCCATGAATAGCATGGTGATCTTCAATAGCTATGTTAGTCATAACCATGATCATCCCAACATATCCCAATCTGGTTTTTTGGAAAATAAAACATGGTTCCAAAGCACCAACCATTTATAGATACCCAACCTGGTTATGACTAACATAGCCATGGTATAGATGGCCCTAATCGAAATAGATGGTTTACCAAACTTAATAGCATGGTGATTGATGATTATGTCATGATATTTGCGAGTACCCTCTGGTAATTTGTTACATAGCTATTGAAAAATGACTATAGTATTTTATAGTTGATTTACCCATTGAAAATGGTGGATCTTTCCATAGTTTGTTTTGTATGTTTACTAGAGAGTAATTTTCCACTTCATCACCTCCATCGCCAGGGATTTCCCAATGCCATGTTTGATCCAAGGCCAACTAGTCCTGTTCTCGGGCCAGCTTGTCTCCAAATACCCTGGTACATTCGTGCCTGGAGCGTGGACACTGATGTGTACCCCTTGATGGGGTGGTTCTTAATGGAAGGTTGAACCAGGAAAAAATGGTGGATTGATCTGGATAAATGACAATCATTCATGAATCACTAATCAATGGTGAATATATGGTTAATATATGGTTAATATACTGTTAGTAATGGTTAATATATGGTTAATATATTGTTAATAATTGTTATTATATGGTTAATGATGGTTAATAATAACCTGGTTGGTGGTTGACCTAACCATCTTGAAAAATGATGGAGTTCGTCAATGGGAAGGATGACATCCCTTTTTTATCATGGAAAATAAATGTTTGAAACCACCAACCAGAACAGATTGGTATTGAACATTGCAGGGGGTACACATCAGTGGATGTGTACTATTTACGCATAAGTTGCACCGATTACTATTAGTGTGGCCATCTATACCATGGCAAACTGTTAAATAACCAGAGGGTATACCATCCGGTCTCATCAACCATGGCTAGCATCGAACATCCACCGTTCAGAAGGGGATTTTCCAAGCTGCCCATGTATTGCCGGAGAAAATCGTAGAACATCTATTCTGGGTACACCAGGCAAAGGGGGAAACCATGTTTTTTTTGGTCCAATGTTGACGCATGGCTCAATCATGGTGGAAAATGGGATTTGATCAAGAACGATGAGGAAATGACCAGCAAAACACCCAAGGATCCATTGCCAATCTCTTAGATACCTGGCAACAAAAAAAAATATATTTTTGCTGGTTAATCGATATTCCCAGTGATAGCAAAAGATTAGTTAGGATTAGTTTCTACCCATCCAAGGTTGACCTAGTTGTATTGAGTGCAAACATTGGTGAAAAACAGAAAAAACTTGGTGTTTTTCAACAGACATTGGCAAAATGATGAGCCAGTTGGGGATAATCAGCAGTTTCCATTTGGCACATGATAGTTTTTTAAGTGTTATTGATGATAGTTATTGTTCAGACATTGGCAAAATGATATGGTCCTACTGTGGATGGTTGCGAAATCCTGCACCACCAAAAGGATGGTTGAAACCCTATAAATCATGGGATAAACCATCTATCAGAATCTATCAACTGGTGCAGCATTTCTTACATCAACAGTAGGTCTTAGCCCTTCTTTCAAAACTTCCCCTCGTACACTCTGGTTATCTAACATAGCCATGGTACAGATGGCCCATAGAAATAGATGATTTTCCCAGCTAGAAACTTCCATTTATTTCAGGGATTTTCCATGGCTATGTTAGTCATAACCAGATTGTAATTCATCCAAATGTCGATGGATATATCACCAGTTGGCAAACACCTTCATAGAATTTCATAGATATCCATAGCTATCCATCTCCCACTTCCCCTCATAACCACAGCTGAGAGTGCTGTCCCCAGTTTTCTCATGGGATTTCTGCACATGGCTCTGATTCGATCTGCGCTGCGACTTGCTGGAAGCCTATGGCTTTACCCTCTGGTAAAGATACAAAAAGCCATTGAACGGCAAAATCACCATTTTTAAGAACGGTAAACCATCTATTTCTCTGGGCAATTTTCCATAGCTAACTGTTAGTTTACCGGAGGGTAACTATTGAAAATTGCCATTTAGTTCGTGGATTTTCCCATTGAAAATGGTGGATCTTTCCATTGCTTTTTGTATGTTTACCAGAGGGTATCTGCAACAGAAACTGCAATGTGGTTTCTACCGGATAATAAAACATCATAAACCATCCACCATAGAGGTTTATTATTGGCTAGACCCCCGGTAATCGGATTATGTTTTCCTTGATCCACAAATGGTTGGTTAATGGGATTGTTTATGGCATTGGGTGTGCCACAGTATGCTCCATTTGATCTGGTCAATTTCAATTCCGCATGGTCCAAAAAACAATTTTTGACTTGGCCTGGCCCTCACTTACAACCTTCATCTTTCACTTACTTCCACCAACCTATAGTCCCTCTACCTCACCCAACTCATCTCGATTTTCTTGGATGTGCTTCAGAATCCCCGAGAGAAAACAAAGCAACTAATGTGGGTAAAACAATGTCATTAACCAGACATTTGGGAATGGTTTATTACCACCTATAAAAATTGGGGGATGGTTTATTGTTTGACCCAGATTATAATCATTAGTAGATTCCCCAAGTAGTGGATTTCCCATTGGAAAAATATCACAAAACCAACTCAGCAAATCCAAGTCATCATCATCCCCATTATCTGACCATAAATCACTAGAGTTGTATAGTTGAACATGCTTCCGGTTAACAATGGCTCTTTTTTTTTCGTGTTAGAGCCAAGCAACATAGGATCCACCGTCCTCAATAGAAAACCATAAATGGCGGGGGTTTTCACCATCAATCCATATAATTAACATACATAGCTGTGGAAAATCGCAATTTTCGAAGCAACATCAACTATAACTGGTCCATGTTCAATAGCAAACTCTTGAATACCAAAGGGTCTATCTCATTGGAATCCCATGAAATCCCATTAAAATGTGAGTAATGTCATAAACGTCATAAACGTCATAAACCTCCGGTCCCATAATATGGATGGTTTCAATCCCACCATCCTGCCATCCTGCCATGTTAAACACCATGACGCCACCGACTGCACCCCCCGCCTCCATAACGAGACCAGTCGTTCTTCATCCGAGATCTCAGGAAAAAAAGGCTGGAACACTGTGGATACACAAGCCATCCTTATGGTCAATAGATTGGTTTATGGAATCCTATGAAAATGTATCCACAGGGAATCCTGAAAGCCTAATTTTTATGGAATCCTATGAAACATCTGAAAACATATGATCAATGGGAGATCTTCAGGATCCGATTGATTGGAGGTACCTACCATATATAAGGCCTATTTTTGAGGCCTATGTAAGTGAATATCACCACAAAATATGGCCTTATATGGTACAGTGGTTAGGAGGGAGCGATTTGGAGCTAGGGGTATTAGAGTATTCCCTATATATTCCCTATTCAATGGGGAGCCAAGGAGCTACGAATCGAGTTTCCGAACCATCAAATAGAATATTAATCAATTTTGCCACAACTGCAAAGTTGAATGCCTCGATAGCCGTGGACCCGCGATTAGCTTGTCACTCTCACCCTTTGTACACAAAATATTAGTCAATGGGAAGGATGACATCCCATATATTATGGAAAATAAAATTCATGTTCCAAACCACCAACCAGGAAAAATAATGGAATTTTGTAGTATATATTACAATGGGGGATAAACCGTCGGAACTGGTGCAGGATTTCCATGGATTTCCTCCATCCACACTTTGAGAAATGAAGGATCCTAAGGATTCCCCCAACGCACAGATTAACATGAGATTTCACCATGTTCCACATTGACAGAATCTGAAACTTCTGGGGCAACCGAACAGAATAAAATCAGCCCTGACAGCCTTCTGACATGTTTAAGAACCCACTGGCTGGAACTACCATATCCACCATATCCTGGTGGCGCAACATGAACCTTATTTTGCGCATGGCTTTCCCATCTTTCCTTGTTGCTGTTTTTTCTCTCTCTCTCTCTGTTTTCCATCAGGCCGTTGATTCTGAACATGTCAGGAACAAGGCTTTTGCAAAACAAGTGGCTCATATGATGATACCATGGTAACACCCATCCAATCACATCCAATCACATCCACATGTCAAGTCAAAGGCCACCTGGTCACCTGATATGACTCGCAAAACTGAGTGTCCCTGCCACTGCTTGCGGTGTCTCCATGATCCCCTACGCCGGGATGCGCGGGGGACTTGGTGTTTCCATTGGTGGCCTATGTTCCATCGAAAAAGATATGATACCCTCTGGTCATTTAACATAGTGGATTTACCCATTAAAAATGGTGATTTTCCATGGCTATGTTAGTTTACCAGAGGGTAAGTGTGAGTAATTATGGATGGTCTTGCGCCGTAGTATTCAAGGGAGTTGGCTGAATCATGTTTTTTCATTTTGACGACCTCAATGTCTGCACTAAGTAAGACTCGCAAAGCATGGTTAGGATCCCTGGAATGATCCATACTGTTTCCAGGTGTGGAAATTTGTCAAAGTGCACCTGACGTATATGATGAATACGCCTGAATATGACATGTAAAACAGCTAAAGGAAGGCCATAGACTCAACAAGACAGTCTTGTTGGTGGTATACCTGCCCCTCTGAAACATATTGGTCAGTTGGATGATTATTCCCAACTGAATGGAAAAGTAAAAATCATGTTCCACAACCAGCAGTGATTCTCGGAACCATTTTGTTTGCTGCTTCCATTCTGGAAAGTTCATGATAGTTCATGGATTTCTTTGGATGGGTTGCAGATCCCAAGGAAGGAATGGACAATGATGGAAAATGCTGATGATTTTAGTCTGGTGGCCCTGGTGGCACCCACAACAAAAACGTGAATTTAGTATCTTATCCAGCCGATTTTACATCGTCCAAATCAAGAACTTAGATCACAAACGGATAAATACTGCATTACAATGTGGGGCCCCCAAGATAGCTAAGTTGGTTTATAACTCCAATAACTATGGTTTATGGTACTTATAACTTATAACTACGTATAGTATTCATGGGGTTTATAAACCAACAAACATCACTGGGGGGCCCCACATTGTAACTATCATTAACTCATGAAATATTCCAGGATGGACCATGTTGAATCGCGAGATCCCAAAAGTGTGGAGAACAACAGCCATTTTTCGCAAATGTGGCACCAGCCTAATTATAAGTTGTTGTTTTATTTTTTTAAGATCCATATTAGCTAAATATCATTACCATCTGGTTATTTAACATAGCCATGGAAAACACTATTTTTAATAGGTAAACCCAGGTAAACCATCTATAAATGGGCAATTTTCCATGGCTATGTTAAATAGCCAGAGGGTAAATATCTTGATCTACGGCCCTAGCTCGATTAGTTGCAAACCGAGATTTTTCGCCACGCTTTCCATCAGCGAAAGTTGACGGATTTCGCCTGAAAGACCCGGCTCAATTCTCGCAGATTGAAGATGTAGTGGAACCTCGAAAAATGCCGATCTTGCTGGGTTTTCTACTGCTTGGTGGTTGACCTACCCCTTTGAAAAATATCAAAGTCAGTTGGGATTATGAAATTCCCAATATAATATATATATATATATATTATGGAAAATAAAAACATGTTCCAAACCACCAACCAGTCTATGATTTTCTAGAAGAAACATCTTTCGGAAACTGGATTCAGCAGAGTTTTCATTGATTTTTTAATGTCCAAATCTGGTGGCAGGTGTCATGCTGTTTTCCCTTATATTAATGATTCTGGAGCAGTCAGGTTGCAGAGAACTATATACAGGGACTATTTTTTTATTTTGAAGGGCTACCCTCTGGTAATTTAACATAGCTATTGAAAATGGCTATTTATAGTGGATTTTCCCATTAAACATGGTGATTTTCCATAGTTATAACAGTTTACCAGAGGCTATATGCTCGAAATTTAGGATGTCTTCGCCTGTCATCCAGGACTGACATTTTTCAGCATTCTGATTGACGCCATCACTTGAATCTAGTTGTTTGTCCTAGATTTTCTTGGCTAGTGAAGTCCTGTTTGGACAGACCCAAGCATGTTTGAACTTTTTGTCTCTTGTCTAGTCAGTGTGATGTCTATGCCCATAGAGATGCACATTGCAAACATCATCGCAATGGTTTGTTGCGAAAATTCCGCCCCTGGGCTACCCACTGTTGTTGGCTGTATCGTTGGTTGCTCCACTTGTTCACAATGCAACCACTGATAATGTTATAGCGCATTTGTATATAACTTGTTTAAATACCAGTCAAAACTTACATTTTCTCACCAATTTTTGTGCCCCTTTTCTTGCCCATTCTTTTGGCTACAGCCCGAGAAACCCAAACCCCAAAACATCCCAAACTGGAAGTTTTGAAACAAAAACGAAAGAGAGAGAGAGAGAGAGCGCGCGCACACGCGTATTTTGGTTTCTAGTGATGCCCGTTTTGAAGCTCAACCCGTTCAAACACCTTTGATCTGGCATATGAAGCTAAACTGCACCATGATTTACCGAGGAAAAACAGTGAGATGATCTCGAAAGCTGATTCTCCCAGCCAGTTGGCAAAGGTTTGGCAAAGCCTGAAATCAGAAACAGTCAGAAACACTGATAGGGTCCTCAAGTAATTAATCCTATCGGTCCTATCGACCCAACTGTTTGAAACCATGGTAGGGGGTTTATATGATTTATGCTGATTAATTGGGGGCCATTCGGGTAGTATTTACTACCATCAGGAACGTCATATTTCCCCGGTAAGGGATTAGACGAGCAAGCATCCCTGAATCAATCTCTTTGATTCGAAGAGTCCCTATAGCAATGGCAGGCAGATTCCTCATCTGTTTGGTGGTTGACCTACCCCTCTGAAAAATATATGAAATCAAGATAAAAGTCATGTTTGAAACCACCAACCAGCCATGTTTTGTGGGATGTTCCAAATTGTTCACAGCTGAATCTGATGTTAAAATCCTGCAGGCATGGGTCCATGAATTGGCTGGCTCCAGTGACTTCAGTGGCTTCGCAACTCCAAAATATTGCAACTTTGAATATTGAAACATCGATTTCGATTTTGTTTCATTAAGACTCATTTGACATGTCAATATGTTCCAAACAACTCAGTCGCATTGAATCCCAGAAATCTTTGGCAATAACCAAACATCATGATTTCATCTTTTGATATCTTTCTCCGATAACCTTGGACTTGATAAAGGGCTCCCCAGAACCCACCAAACAACATCAGCAGCAATCCTAGTGGATTCACAATTTCTGGATCCAAAGAAACTCAATGAACTCAGCAATTACTGGAATATCATGGTATCTCTGAAGCAACACATAGCAAAACCACATGTTTTTTTTTCATCATCTGCCCCCAAAAATCGCCCGAGAATCGAATTCCGATTCACCTGGCAGGGGTGGGGAGTAGAACTCGCTGCACCTGAAGGCTGGAGTTTGCAGGAACGAGACTTTTGGACGATTTTTTTGGGATGTGGAAAACATATAGGAAACATATATGGCTAACATATAGGAACATATGTGCAATAGTGAGAAAGCCTCCTGTAATTTTTTCAGAGTTTGCAGCAAAAAAAAGTACAGCATGGTACAGCATATAGATCATCTACACATGGGTTATTCAAACTGTTAGAATACTAGAAGGTAAGTCCTAGAAAACACGAGGGCGCCAGTGTCTCTTTTAGGGAAGCGTCATCATCCCAAGATATAACTTTAAACATGTTTAAGCAGCTTGGGCCTTAGGGAAAAAATTGACATTATTCATGTGAGGTTTCACCATTAGGTTCATCACCTGTGGCTTATGCCCCCCAAGGCTCACAGCGTTTCATAGATACTCATCATGATAGTCGCTATCGATTTCGAGCATGCTTAGATCATCTACAGGAACCCGCAAGCCACAATTTTCCCAGTCCTGCAGATTTTGTCTTCATCCATTTCAGAAAATTTACCCTCTGGTAATTTAACATAGCTATTGAACATGGCCATTTATAGTGGATTTACCCATTGAAAATTGTGATTTTCCATAGTTTTTTGTATGTTTACCAGAGGGTAGTTTTGAATGAAATGCATGCAGTTTTACCGGCAATACATTGGGATTTCAAAATCTCACATGATTTAACGACAGCGTGACCCCATTTTTTCATTCGACAAGAAGGGTTTCAGACATACCCTCTGGTAAACATACAACATGACTATGGAAAAATCCACCTTTTTAATGGCTAAATCAACCATAAACGGCCATGTTCAATAGTTTTTTGTGAGTTTAGAGTGTCATCAAAAGCCAACATGACATCATCATGGAATCATAGGGATCTCTGTTTCTCTCGGCTGCACACGGGATTTCCTTATGAGATGGCACCCCACATTTGATCATAATTATCCTCTGGTAAACTAACAGAACTACAGACAATCACAATTTTCAATCTGTAAATCAACCATATTCATAAATGGCTACTTTTCACTAGCTTAACTCTTAGTTTACCAGGGAGTAATCCCCACTTGGAAGTGCTGGTTCCATGGTTTCTTCGGGGCTTTATCCCAACTTCTGGGGGTTTACCATCACCATGGCTATACCATTTCCACCCCAACAACGCGACCCCAACTGCGCATGAATCTGACTTTTTTCCCCTATGAAACTAACATGTTGTACTATTAATGATGATGAATGTGTCTCATAAACATAGTACATCATTATCCCGAAATGGCTTCCCATCGGTATATCCCTATCATCATTGGTTAACATAAACTAAGCATGTTTGGGGATGTAACCTACATCCCCAAAAATGCTTAGTTTATGTTAACTAATGATGATAGCATGATGTACCGAATGAAACACAGCCACATGGCAATTGTCTTGGCACCTTGGTCCACAATCCAATCGTTGCTGTTGTCAGGTTGGTGACGAGAGCAATGATCCCTGCGGCCCGAAGCCGAATGCGCAAACCGCAGAGCAATGAATGGCTCGATGATGTTGACCATTTTGGGACCAAATGTGAAGCAGAAACCTGCAGAAACATCAGAAACTATAGTTTTACCGTCCAATATCAGGGTAAAACCGAAAAAAAACACTGCAAATGTTTGGCATCCACCACCTTCCCAACTTGCCAATCCCTCAGAAGCACCACGAAACACACCCAGTACCACGATGTCGAACATCGCACGCCGTTGCCGCTCCATTTTCGCTTTTCCACCCGGAGGTATCCATTTTCGATTCACGATGTCCGGCCACAGTCGTTTGGTGGCCGGACCGGTGTAGGTGGTTGGTGATTGCTGGTGGGCTATAGAAGCAAACTATGCACACAGACATAATATATATATATATATGTGTGTGTGTGTAAAACCGAAAAACTATGTGACTATGTATACTGCATCCACGATATATATATATATATATACACCTATATATAATTATATATATATATGTATATTATATTACCTGTAATAAGTGTGTGTCTCTGTATGTGTTTGAGTATGTCCCCATCATGATAGTAGCATTTCATACAGCATTCATGGTAGCATCATCATTTGCAGCTTGGATTCCCACCGCTCAACTCAGCACCGCTCAGCTCATTTCACTTGAGTTTCTCCGAAAATGGGCCACACAAAGCAACGTTGCATGTTTCACTAAATTCTGGCACTTTTGGAGATATTTTTTTGGCATCTTCTGGACTAACCTATCAGGTTCTCAGATGTTCTCAACCCTGTTGCAGTTGATCTTTTGACCCACTTGCAGGCCACAACATTGATCAAAGTTCTTTTTTAATCACTTCCCTGTTTTTCCTATCCTTCCCATTTTTTGGACTTCAAGTGACTTCAAACTGTTTCACCTAGCATCACCTAGCTACTTGGATTGCGCCACCATCCGTTCAAAGTTCGCCTTTTCCTCTTCCAAGGCGTGCAAGCGACTGAGGATGGCATCCACATCGCCATCACCACCTCCGCCGTCCAACAGCCCTGCCTATGCAAAGTTGGCCAAGGCATGCCAAGGCCCCTTTATCGTGGGACACTGAGATACTTTCTGGATCATTGAGTTCTATGAAAATAGTTGAATATTCAATGGCCATTCCAGGATCCTAAATTGGAGGTACCTACCGTATATAAGGCCTATGTAAGGGCTATGTAAGGGAATATCCCCACAAAATATGGCCTTATATGGTACTTCCATTTTAGGATCCTCAAATTCCCATTGACTATATACTTGGGAAACTTAGAAATGGCTATCTCTTTATCTCTCTCTTCCGCGGCATCAGCAAAGTCGCTCATGGTGAGGAGGCACGAAAGATTATCCATTCTATTGGGATGTTCAATTTCTTTGTCCATAAACAACGACGTGTTGGATTTTAGGGGGCGCAGCTAGTTCTAGCAGATTCTAGCACCAAGTTTGAAAACAAATGATAAACTCATCCGATTAAAAAAAGTATGCATTTTAGTAACACCATGAAAATTCCAATTCGAAATGAGGGGTGTTTTCCAGTGATTTCACAAAAAATGTCTGTCTCACATTGCGGTTTTCAGCCAAAATTTCTGTGCGTTGGGACCGACATTTAGGCCATCCCAAAGGTGTGTCTTTTTTTTTCTCCCGGTACTAGCACCATTTTGGTGGGCGAATCCTCACACTATCAACATGAATATCAACATGATCAACATAAGCGGGCCAAACCGCCATATATCAACAAATGTTTGCCACTATCATCCACTATCCCATAAATCTCCAATTTTTAGGGTCAACTCCCCGTGCCTCTGGCTGAAAATAGCTGGGCCATGTTTGGCTATGGGGATGATTCCTCCATTCAGAATTTCTTGATCGATCAAATGGAGATTTCCTAAAGTGGTACCCCAAAATCATCCAAGTTTTTAATGGAAAACCGACATGGACTTGGGATGATTTAAGGTGTACCCATAGGTAGCCATTTGGTGTATTTGTTTTTAGGACACCACCAGGGGAAAAAAAACACGCTTTTCCACGCCATGCCAGGCCTTTCCCAAGGCTTCGATTTGTTTTAGGGCGTGCTCCATCTGCTCAGCTTGCTGAAAGAGAGCCATCAACTTTTCGGGACTCACATCCTGCAAAAACTTTGGGAAAATCTCAAGAAATACCCCAACAAAGACGTCCAAAGATTAAAAAATCCCAAATAGCCAAAACATATCAAAACATCAAAATGAACAGATCTTTTGAGTTTTATGGTGAAAAAACAACCAAGGGGTGTTAGGTTTAGAGAAATCCAAAATAGATCCAAGGATCTTCCGCGTCGATGTCATCCTTCTCCTCCTCCTCCTCCTCTTCTTCCTGTGCTTTTTCAAGTGTGAGGAAAAGTTGAAGAGAAACATATTGATTTGTGTTGATCATGATCATGATCATCATCATGATCATCATCATGATCATCATCACGATCATCATCACGATCATCATCATGATCATCATCATGATCATCATCATGATCATCATCATGATCATCATGACGATCATCATCACGATCATCATCATGATCATCATCATGATCATCATCATGATCATCATCATGATCATCATCATGATCATCATCATGATCATCGTCATGATCATCATCATGATCATCATCATGATCATCATCATGATCATCATCATGATCATCATCATCGCCGTCGTCATCGTCCTCGCCCTCGTCATTCAAACTAAATTTGAACAGCTGACATCTTCCCACTTGGAAGATTGAACATGATCCGCATACTGCATAGCACAGATTCCACGGAACCTTATCTATTTCAAGGCAGAAAAGCACGGTTCGTCTAAAAACACGGCATCCAAACTCCCATCGGTCGTCACCATTTTATTTGGGTGTTGCCTAAATTTAAGGTACCCCAATAGCTGGATGGTTTATCATGGAAAATCCGAAGATAAAACGGATGATAACTCGGGGTACCCCCAATAAATTGGAAACCAACATTTATTAACACTGTAATTTGGGCTTGTCCCATTGATAGACCCCATTGATGTCACGACCGGAACCGGCTCCTCTTCCTCTTCCTCATCCACTGCACCTTCTTCCTGCCAGGAACTTCGTGCCAGGTTGACCGCGAATTCTTCCAGGCAGATCATGTGGTATACCCAATCAATAAATATCAATAAATCATCCCGAAAAGGTAGAAAAAATGTAATCATGTAAAAACATGCATTTAATGGGTGAAAAATGCTAAACACTCGTGGTCATATAATCTTACTTACGGGTGCTAAACGCAGGGAATGAGGGAATGATCCACAATAACTATCAATAATCATCCCAGCAACCCCTAGCAACCCATCCATTCCCTGCTAAGCACCAGTAATCTTAAGTACAATATCAATATCCTACCTATGCCATAACAACCATCCCCCAGTTGGGTTTATGGCAATGGCAAAAAACACCAAGGAATGGAATGATCCAGAACGACCCCCCACTACTGTTTCTGAGATGGGGCACCTTTTCGGGTTTACACATCTTGTTGCTGGTTTCAACCCAACCCCTTTGAAAAATGATGGACTTCAAGTCAGTTGGGATTATAAAAATCCCAACTGAATGGAAAGTCATAAAATTCCATGGTTCCAAAGCACCAACCAGACATTAGTCTTGAGACATCTTTTCTTTTGGGCATCTGAAAAACAAATGTCTGCGAGATTTTTTTTGGAGATTCTTTCGAGATCATTTGAAATCTGCAGGAAAGCCCAAACCTTGCCAAGAAAACGAATCTTTGTACCCTCTGGTTATGTCAAAATAGCTATTGAAAATGACCATAGATATAGTGGATTTACCCATTAAAAATGGTGATTTTCCATAGTTTTATGTATGTTTACCAGGCCAGGTATGCCAGAAATGTTTCTTCAATCTCAGACCTTCAGATTTCCACGAGGATTTCTGAAATTTCCTTGAAAATGTCCAGGCTATATATTTGGCCAAGGAATATTTGTGAGATATGGGGGCGCCTGAAAAATGAAGGGAACGCCCAAGAAAAATCCGGATGTTCATCATCAGCTTCCCAATTTCACTGGGATTTTTGATGGGAATACCACGTGTCGGGACAAATTCATGCTTGCCATGGTCAAAAGTCGGATTACATCATATATAATTACATATAAATATCATTGTTGGTGGTTTCAACCCAACCCCTCTGAAAAATGATGGAGTTCGTCAGTTGGGATGATGACATTCCCAACATATGGAAAAATAAAAAATCCAAACGACCAACCAAATATATACATATGCATATTTATATATGTATTATATATATATATATATGTGTACCCTAATGTGGGAGATATGCCATCCACTACTAGTGTTTTTTTAAATCCAAAGCAAAGGGAATCCCATTGATGGTGGGATATCCCCACCCTATCTTGACATATTTTGACCATGGCTGGCTCCAATCAATGGCCATTCCAGGATCCGATTGATTGGAGGTACCTACCATATATAACAATAGATATTGAAGCCTACCATATATAAGGCCTATATAAGTACCTACCATTGATATAAGGCCTATTTTTGAGGCCTATGTAAGGGGATATCCCTCCAGAAAATATGGCCTTATATGGTACAGTACCTCCATTTTAAGATCCTGAAGATCTCCCATTGATCCAACCAAATCTGAATTGAATGAACTGGGAAGTGGGTGCAATAGATGGAACAGCTAAAAACACATGGAAATTATGGGGGAAACATAATCTAAAACATCCTGAAACCACTTTTTCCATCTTTTTTGGGAACCTTACAAAAATCATCCCTAAATTATCCCTAAATTCATCCAATCAAATCATTTTTTCAGCTGATTTCCACCAAAACTTTAATTTGCTTAAGGAAGATATTCCCTATTAGATTTCCCATGATTTCCCCATGATTGATTTTCCATTGGGGAAATTGCGACACCGGAAAATCAGGGTCCTTAAGGGCGCTTATGGCCACTTTCTGCGCGGAAATCGCCTTTCGCTGCTGCTCCAGCATATCCTCTAAGGCCTCTAACATCTGCATGGCGCCATCAAGCCTCCGAAAAAAACACAGGACCAGGATTGACTCGGAGTGTTTGTTGCATCTTTTTTCGGGGAAAATGTGCACAAACAAACTGGAAGAATGGTAGGATGGTGGGACCAGTCTTGACCCTGAAACATGATGACCATGAAACCGGTATGATGTTTCATGGGCTGGAGTTGTTTTTGCAAAAAGGTTTGGGGCAAATGTCCCTTGTATTCTCCAAGTTGTTCCCCACCCATGCCTGAAGACAAGTTGGTAGCTGGGAATGTCTTCTTCCAGTTTTCTTCAAATCCGATTCCCAAGAACTCATTCCTTTTTGCTGTTATACCACGTCTGGAAAATCTATGGCGATGTAAATCTTCATAGATCTGCCGTTTCTGGATTGCAGTTTCAAGGTGTTTCAAGATCTAATTTGAGTATACCCTCTGGTTATTTAACATAGCCGTGGAAAATGGCCCGGTTATAGATGGTTCACCTATTAAAAAATTTGATTTTCCGTGGCTGTGTTAAATAACCAGATGGTAATGATGAAAAACCAACCTAACTACTTGATGCCACTGCCTGTTTGGCGGACATCTTCAACTTTGCCCTCAGAAAAAATATGGTTTTCCGTGTGGGGTTTTCCATCTATATCTGCGATACACCCAACAGTTAGCCTAGTTATAAACCAACAACTCGCTAACGAACTGGGGGCACTACCATCCCAATCCCATCCCCAACCCATTGTATCCCATAATGTTAAATTGTATCCCATTAAAACCCACATATTCAATGACATCCGTTTCTATCCCCTTGATAGAAACCTATTTGATCATGGCTTTTCCGGCTACAAAAATCCCACCGAAGCCACCTTTTCAAGAGTCTCTTCATCTGCTTCTCTCGTCTGTCACTCAAGGCTTCGAGGGTGGTAATCCTCTGCTGAAGCTTTTGACTCTTGGCGCGGAGTAAGGAACACTCTTCATCCGCTTGTTCCGAAATCTCCTGGCCACATGTCTTTCTCGTTGGTGGTATACCTACCCAACCCCTCTGAAAAATGATGGAGTGAAAGTCAGTTGGGATGATGACATTCCCAATATATGGAAAAATAGAATTGATGTTCCAAACCACTAACCAGTTTTTGTCTTCTGGTGCGTTTTACGCAGGGAATTTTCGGGAATGATCCATAACCACTAGTAATAATCATCCCAGTAACCCCCCGTCCCTACGTTTAGCACCAGTAAGTTGTGAAACGCTGGAAAAAAAACACAAGGTCACAGCATGTCACAGCTGTCCCAAGTTTCTTGGAACGTCGAGCATGGTGACCAGCTGGATTTTGCCACTGGAACTCTTAATCAACTCCAATCATATTCTAGTATCTTAGGGATTCTTAGGCTAACTTGGGAAACAATGGGGGAACTTGCAGGTGGATTCTAACCAGCAAAATATTATGGTTTAATTATCAACCAATCAAGAATCCCAGCTTTCGATAATCCCCTCCAAAAACATGCTGAAAACATGGAAGACTTGAAGGTTTCCTAAAATCGGACTTCCCCCAAACCATTTCAGTGATTAGACCATGACTGTTAGTATACCCATGATGACTTGGGGATTCCCCGTTTTCAGAAATCGCCATATATTTGTACAAACTCAACATCCATTATACATCCATCATGCGCATCTAAGGCTACTTTATGACCATATTTGTTGGTTTCAACCCCTTCTGAAAAATATTAGTCAATGGGAAGGATGATCCCATATATTATGGAAAATCAAAAAAATGTTTGAAACCACCAACCAGCCTTTTTTTGGGGGGAATCAACGTCCATTCTGCGCAGCTATTCTCGGGATTTTGAGGGTAAATCCGGGTGGGACATCCAAGTCTTCCAGGTCCATCCCCTCTTGTCAATGGCCATTCCAGGATCCGATTGATTGGAGGTACCTACCATATATAAGGCCTATATAAGGCCTAAATCTCAGGGAATATCCCCACAAAATATGGCCTTATATGGTACTACGTACCTCCATTTTAGGATCCTGGAATTCTCATTGATCTTGCGGCCGCGTTGAATCCTTCTGTTCATCCTTGCTGGGAGGTGAGCTCGGGCTACTCCCAGGTCGGCTGGCTTTCAGCTGTTTGGCCTGTTTGGCGTTTGCCTTCGCGCCCTGACAGGGGAGAAAACCATCACTTTTTTTGGTGGCCTTGGTGGTGATATGTTGCGATGAAGTATGATGAAGTGCTGACTCTTCAATGACCTTGTTTTTTTCAAGAGAACTTTTGAATTTCACGAATTTCCGAGCACTTTTATTGGCTTAAAGTAATTCAGTAAAATGAAAAAATGATACCTCAAGGCCGCTTGATGCGGATGTGTGGTGATTTAAAAGCTAGCAAACATCGGAGATTACCAGCAGACATAAAAATTGAACATTAACAACGAGAAAAACAAACGTAATACATGTCTTTTCCTTGAGCCACATAGTTGGTCAATGGTTATTTTTTGCTTGAAATAAGGCCAGTGCGTGATAGACAAGGCTCAGTCAGCTGCAAGGTCTGTCGAAATATGTCGAAATCAACCCCATCACTACGCAGGTTCACTATTTGTCAGTTGCTCCATCTCGTCTTGATACAATTTGAAATTTATCCAACCTCATTTTATACTATTAGGAACCATCAATGGATGTTGGATGTAAACACTTCTTCATACAGTATTTCGTTTCTAAACCTCAGCTTGTCAAGGGAGATTATATCCCTATTCTAGTTGGTTATATTATTCCCCATGTTGTCGCCTTTGTGATTGATTACCTCCGGTATTCAAACGTGGCTGGCTGGAAAATCCTTGATAAATGGAAGTTTCATTGGGAAAATTGTCTATGAAGGGGGGGATGTTCAATTGCCACGTTTGATTATACTGAAGTGTATACCTGCATGGATTACAATATAATTCAAACAAATCACCAATCTGAAACAAAGCTCTATATATAATTATATATATACGGATAAATTTACCTCTGCTAAGCATCATTAAAACGCGCAAACCAACAAGACCTAAAGAACTCTGCGCAACTTGAACACAGCGCATGTGGCACCACCATTCAGCCTCCTCGCTGTTCATGACCTGTCGAAGGGCCGAAGTCCAGGCTTGGATTTCTGCATTGTCGTCCTGTGCGATCCAGCCCGCGGTCAGATTTTGGAACTCGCCTGGTGATTTATGGAACATTTCTGGTACATCACTGATTGTGTTGACCTACCCCCCTGAAAAAATATGACTTCGTTGGGGTTAAAAAATTCCCAATATATGGAGACATAAACTATAAACTACCAAACTACCAGCCAGATATGAATCCAACATGATCATTCCCAACTTTACCCTGAGGAGCACCCTTTATATGGGAAATACCCTCTGGTAATTTAACATAGCTTCAGAAAATCACCATTTTTAAGAACGGTAAACCATCTATTTCTCTGGGCAATTTTCCATAGCTAACTGTTAGTTTACCGGAGGGTAACTATTGAAAATTGCCATGTATAGTGGATTTACCCATGAAAAATTGTGATTTTCCATAGTTTTTTTGTATGTTTACCAGAGGGTATGGGAAAAATGTTCCAAACCACCTGTGGTAAACCAAGATTTTTTGGGTCCCCACATCTATGATATCATCCCGGTTAGGTCGAACCAGTCTGGCTGTGGCTGTGGGATGATCCTCCAAGTACTGGAAATGTAAACGTTTACAGTTTGCGACATAGACAATGGCCATCGAAATAGTTGATTTACCCATTGAAAATGGTGATGTTCCATCGTTTTTTGTATGTTTACCAGAGGGTAACAGTTGGAAAATGAATGCACATGATCCATAAAAACTGTACTATAGGACATGTAACAGTTGGAAAATGATCCATTTATATGCTATATAGATGATTCACAAAGTTACATGTGTTCAAAGGCTATGTCAAATTACCAGATGGTAAAATCATTTCAATTCGCCAAAAATGGTGGATGTTATTAAGAAAAACACATCCCAGTAAGTTTGTTGCGTGTGACGTGTGATGGATAAATCGTTGGAAACAAACAGAGGTTGGTAAATGTTCTACATTTCTACATCCACAACCAAAAAGGGGATATCATCTCCAATCAATACCATTTTTCAGGTGATGTGAAACAAGTCCCTGAATATTTTGGACATCAATCCCAACCCCTGACTGCTAATTGTTCTAATATTGGTATACATGAGTATACCATGGTTTTTTTCGGAATCCACGGCTATTTTGGTGGGACAATTCCCCTGTTTTTGTTTGAGATAAAGCATTAAAATCCCATCCATTCATATTACCCTCTGGTCATGTCAAAATAGCGACTGAAAATGGCCCATTTAGTTCGTTGATTTACCTATCAAACATGGTGATTTTCCAGTTCGCAAACCGTTAGTTTATCAAAGGGTAAACCAACCCCATAGAATCGATAGAATGTGGTCCCAAGTATGGGGAGATTCCCTGCATCCACCATGGTTTCTGAGCAGATCCGGGCATCCATGTGGAGTTCTAGCATCAAATGCGACTGCTGCCTTGGTCAAAATCGCGCTTAAAGAAGGGGTTGACGATGCTAACGGAAATCTTTGGGTCTTCAAGTTGAATCTTGAAGACATTATTTTGGAATGTATTTTTGATTCTGGAATATTCTGGATGATTTTCTGTTTTGGTTCTTGATGATTTGTGTGTTGATTTTTTGAGCGAGGGGTTGCCTTTCCAACATGGGAAAACAGAAGGATCATACACATCCAACACGCCTCGGGCTTGCAGGTTGAGTTTTCAACACCGGTGGGATCATAGAAGCCTGTCAAGTTCGGAAAAAAACCTTGATCTGCAAAAATAGATGCACAGAAAAAAATCAAACAAATCACGTAAATTCCTATCTGGTTGGTGGTTGACCTAACCATCTTGAAAAATGATGGGGTTCGTCAATGGGAAGGATTATCATGGATGACATCCCATATATGAAATGGAACATATAACATTCATGGTTCCAAACCACCAAGCAGCTATACCCTCCAGTAAATTAACATAGACCCTGCCAGTCATCGGGGTTGGAAGATTAGTTTCCACTTAAAATTGGTGATTTTCAGGGTCTATGTTAATTTACCAGAGGGTAATATATAGCTAGATTCACACCGAACCAATCGGGAAAGTACATCTCAAAAACTCACCTTTTTCTGTGATCGAAATCGGGGGCCGTACATCCATCCCATATATTATGACCATTTCAGGAACCGATTGATTGGAGCTACCTACCATATATAACAATAGATATTGAAGCCATTTTGCAATCATTAACAAACATTAACAAACATTAACAATCATTAAAATTCATATATAAGGCCTTTTTGAAAGGCCTAAATTTCAGCGTTTTTTTCCCCACAATTCATATGGCCTGAAATATGCTACGTTTACGTTTACGTAGGTTTACGTAGCAAGAAATCTCTAACATCCTGAGTTTCCCATCCTAAAATCCATATCACAACAGCCATGGCATGGTCCCAGATTTCTAGCGTAACATCCCGACACGATTTCTAAACAGGGTTTCTGGAGTTGAATCTCAGGGGAAAATTTACATCAACCAAAGGGTAGGATGGAACTTGATGGAACATCAAGAATGGAAGGGGGGTTCCTAAAGAATAGGGCTAGCCGGCTAGCCTTAAATCATCCATGTTCAAAGGATTTTCCATTTTTTGATCCATTTTGGGAACCACCATATTATGGAAAGCCCATGAAAGTCACATTGCCAGCTTGTAGTAAGTATAGGTCATGAAATATTGAGCCAAGTCACCCCCCTTGTACCACAAAATTGAGATGTATCTCTCCTTGTTGCTAATCTCATTCCACAATGATATTTCACACAGTTACCGATTTCGTTCCTGTTTGTTGCTCTGTTGGTGATACATCCCGCGGTTTGCCATCAGTTTGCATAAAAAACACAGATATTTTTTTTATATATTGTACATTCACACACATATATATAATTATATATATACTTAATTCTATGTATATATCTACAGGATGGGGCCCCCAAATAGCTAAGTTGCCTTATAAGTGGCTGAATTCTATGGTTTATGGTCGATACAACGAACTAGTTAATGGGGTTCATAAGCCAACAAACATCACTTGGGGGCACCATCCTGTATGTATCTTGAGGTATCCTATTCGAACCTTGCTGCTATGGTGGTTGGTTGCGAAATCCTGTGCCACCAAAAGGATGGTGGCAAAACCCCTTAAATAATGGGAGGTTTACCACCTATAACTCTCCAGTGGTTAGGAGGGAGCGATTTGGAGCTAGGGGTATTCATATTCCCATATATTCCCTATATCCCCATTCAATGGGGAGCCAAGGAGCTACGAATCGAGTTTCCGAACCATCAACTAGATAAACCATGATTTATAGGATTTCGCAACCATCCACAGTATGTCAAGCCCATGGGAAGCTTCCAAGTTGCCCATTGGTAGTCCGGGATAGGATGGACACTTTCTCGCCATCCGCCACTACACTGCCTGCCTGTCGCAAATCTAAGCTGTTCCTGAGAGCTGAGGCCGGAAAAGGGGAAGATCTGGTGGAAACCTTAACCATTCAATATATGGAATCCATATGGAATACATTAAATAGAGAGAGAGAGATAGATAGATAGATAGATAGACAGATAGACAGATAGACAGATAGCTAGATACACAGATAGACAGATAGACAGATATAATTTTATATGTGTGTAGATATATCCATATATTTTCGTTCTTTTCTCAACCACCTTACCACCTGTATGACTGCACAATGGGATGGTCGACCACAAGGTATCCGTTGTTCAGCTAAGAGGCGCTATCGCTTCAAGGTGGTGTTACCCTCTGGTTATGACTAACATAGCCATGGAAAATGACCCATTTATACCAGTAGATGGTTTACCCTCTGGTAATTTAACATAGCTATTGAAAATCACCATTTTTAATGGACAAATCCACTATGAATGGTCATTTTCAATAGCTACGTTAAATTACCAGAGGGTACCTATTAAACATGGTGATTTTCCATGGCTATGTTAAATATCTAGATGGTACCCCAAATCAAACAAACAAACATTTTTGTCATTGCCAATCTTAAGATACCTGGCAAAAAATCTAATTTTTTGCTGGTGAGAGTCGATATTCCCAGTGATAGCAAAAGATTAGTTAGGATTAGTTTCTACCCATCCAAGGTTGACCTAGTTCTATTGAAAGCCATGGATTTTGAGGATCCCCCGACAGCCCAGATCCTCTCCGATCCTCTCCGATCCTCTCCGATCCTCTCCAAGCTTCCTTTCTCCAAATCTCATCTGTCCAGCCTCGATGGAGGCCGTTTGCAAAATCAGCAAGGGCACATTCCGGCGGAAACTCACCTGGCAGACCCTGGGATCGTCCTCAGGGAAGACCACCACCATGGCCTGTTCCATGATATCATCCCCCATGGCACCGAAAACGGCACCGGCTGCCCGGAAACGGCACCGCGCAGGCAGCTGCGACTGCGACCAGTCAAGGCGCAGCTAATGTTACACTGAAACTAAAAAGGCCGCGGAAAAGGTGAGATAGAGTGAGCCGGTCAAGAACTGGGTCAACGAATAATGCAAATTTCATTGACCACATAATGGTGATATAACAAAATATAACCATCATATTCCCATCAAGTCCCTATGATTAGTTCATCATATTCCCATCTCCCTATGATCGTTAGTTCTTGTCAATGGGTGACTTGGGGGCTGAACGCTGAACAGACTAAAAGAGTTAGAGCTCAAAGATGTTTCAAGAATCTGAAGGAAGGGCTGCTCCTAGACATCAAGACATGGGTCAAACTTGTATTTTGAATATGTACCATAACATGTTACTGAATATGGACATGTTGAGAATATATATATATATCTGTACATATATGGACATCATATATACTCAAAAATCTACTGAACATGGACCAAGCATGACCAAACTCTGTGTTTCTGTCTGAATTTTAACATATTAAAATACCCATCCCCGCGTGGTTTTGGGTCAAAACCCTGGTACGCGGATGGTGCCCTAAAATTGCTGATTGATGGTTATTTCCTCCAAATAAATGGATAGGTTCCACAAATACCAAATTCATGATGGGATTTGATGGTAGTTAAAATAATCCATTAATGGATGGTTATGGTAATAATACTGGTTAGTGGTTGACCTACCCCTCTGAAAAATGATGGAGTTCGTCAGTTGGGATGATGAAATTCCCAATATATGGAAAGTCATAAAATTCCATGGTTCCAGTCACCACCAACCATTTATAGATACCCTCTGGAAATTTGTTACATAGCTATTGACAAATGACCAGTTATTAAGTGGATTTACCCATTGAAAATTGGTTTCAACCCAAAAAGCCACATGACTTCAATGCACCCCAAGGCCACGTAAGCTATGCTTCGTTGCCCATACTTTGCCTGGATCTACCCCTCGTTTCGCGTTGAATCCTGGGGCCGGGACACGAAAGTGCTACAGCTCCCAAGTTTTCATGGAATTCCGAAGAAACATGGAAAAACATGAAAACCAAACTATTTTTTTTTGAAATTCTCATCTTCTAGAAAATCTATACTGAGTAGTGGATAAAACATGATAAACATAGATCAAACATCTTTTTTTTCTCCAGGGTCAGGAATACCCCAGCGCCCTATGAACCGATCAGTTTCGAGGCTGCGACGAGCACGCAGGATGTTGCCATAGATATTGTCAGCACCTGGTGCTTCATTTTGCAACAAAAGCAGGGGCCAAGTCATACGAAACCGTTTCGAAACCCATGGTTTCTTCATGTTTTTGAAGCGCGCAAGTGACCCAACATCAAGAAAATTTACCTTGACAGGTTACCTCAACTCATGTGAAGCTGAAGCCAACACCTGGATGATTTGCAGGCTGAGTTCGTGGCTGACAGTTGATGGCAACACCTCAGTGGCGCACAATGGCGCGGCATGAGTTGGATGTAACATCTCACTTGGGAAGAACGAACAGTGCAAGGTTAGGTCGGCCCGATCCTGCCAAGCTATGGCCCCAAGTTGCTATATGTTGGCCCCAACCCTGCCATTTGTAGCCCACATTAGTGCCTGTAAGTGCTGTAGGTTGCCAACCTACACCCCAAAATGCCTCATGTTAGCCCCAACCCTGCAGTTTGTAGCCGATATCAATGCGTGTAGGTGCTGTAGGGTGCCAACCTAGAGCCCCAACATGCTGCATGATAGTCATTTTCAAGAGGAACGACACTATCCTAAAGATTGATAACACATGGAACCATCATCAATGTCTTTTCCTGCCTTATTTTTTGATAAACTCATCTCGCCAACCTTGCACCTCACGGTGAATCCTGAGTGTTTCACCATGTTGAACAGGAAGAACTTCGACTTCAACCTGAATGTTTCACCAGGTGAATCGAAGCCCAGAGGCTTCCCCATCAACCCATCATGGCATCCGAGATTTTGAAGGCTTGGAATCTGCTGAACGTACCAAGCAGTTTGCACCGGCCACTCAGCTCCCGGACCGGTTTGGGATATCCTCGGTCCATCAGGTCACCATTCAAGGGATGGAGATCTCCATATCTGGTGCAGATATTTTCTCCATGAAAAATGACACCCAAGTTGAATGATATTCTGGAATCTTCCATTTCAGGACATCCCTCCATCATCCTATATATATATATAGATAGATAGATAGATAGATAGATAGAGAAAATCCTATATCACTGGATCACTGGATCTGAACCTAAAACGACAGGAAAACGCTCAGAACCATAGCCTTGCAATTTGGGTGTAGCTGAGGGCCATGTCATTTTGCATCATTTTGCTAAGGATCTTCAAGAACCATCCAAATCGGCCCAATATCCAACAAAAACCCACGAAAAAATGGGGCGATCTGTGCACCTTGATCTGCTCCAGCTTGATCTGACAAAGGCCCGACCTTTTTCACCGGAAGCAACGCACGTGCACGTCCGCACCGTTCCAAGATCCATCCACTGCATCTTGGGACCAAATGATTGGATCGACCGTCTTTTTTGGGGAACCTGTGGCAGAACCCCGTTTGCTGGATTGGTTTGGGGGAAGAATTTTGCACGAAGCCCTTTTTGTGCCAATATAAAAAAAAATAGGGGGAAAAAATGCATGAACTCGCATGTACATTTGTGACATACATAGCTAACGAAAATCACCAATTTTTGTATGAATAAATCCTCTCTCTCTCTATTTATATATATACATATATATATATATATAAATTAAAAAGACAATTTTCAATAGGAAACTGTTAAATCACTTGGCCCTGATGTTAGCTTTCAATCGCCATCTGGTCCGACCGATCACAGCTATTGGTGAGTTGGCCCGGCTGTGCTGATAAAAGCCGCCGCTGGGCCCTTTTTCCAACTGATTCATTGAAAAGTATACTGGTTGGTGGCTTCAACCCCTCTGAAAAATATTAGTCAGTTGGGATGATTATTCCCGATATGGAAAAATAAATTTCATGTTCCAAAGCACCAACCAGTATAAGACAATCATGGAAAACCCACCACATGTCATGGTCGAGACAAACCATGTTCCCTAGTGAAATGGCGGGGGTTTGCTCGGACAAGAAGCGACAAAACCAAGATTGGCACTGGGGCTATTCTCGCCGAAATCTGGCCATTCTCACCATGTTTTTTTCCGGGGGGGTACCTCTGGATTTTTCACTAGAAGTTGTTCTAAGTTGGTGCCCAGCGGAGTTTTTAGAGAATTAAATGATTGAAGGATTCCTCTCCACCAGCGACACAACTGCCATCTTTGGGCGACCAAGCGGGAGAAACATCGCGGAGGCAGGGCCGCCAGTGGAACCGGAAATCCTTTGCTGCAGGTTTTGGCGATTCCAAAGGCCTGACACGACCTGACGTACAAGATCCACTGTTACGGGCCATGGCCATAAAGTCCGTATCCATGGGAAACATAGATCATGATAGATCATGATAATATGATAGATCATGAAGAAAATTTGAGTTGAAGCTCCAAAAACCATGATCAACTCCTGAATTCTGCCCAAAGTCCCATGTTCTGGCCTTAGATCAAGGGTTTCTGAGAGAGACCTTGGGGTTTGGTGATGTTGACTGAGCAAAAATGAGCAAAACTCATCGTTGAAGCTATGAAGGATGAACCATAGGGTTCGTCCGAAAATAGGCTACCCCAAAATCCTACGGTTTATGATGGTTTCTGATCATGTTCACTTCAAAAGTCTCCACAAACTGTGCTGTCTATCCCTGTATCATGTTTCAAAGCCACATGGCCACATGAAGCCCAACCGTTAGCACCGCCAGAACCTGCCAGAAACGCGGCGGAAATCGATCAGTTTCAGCACCTGTCACTATCACTGCTCTCGATTCTCTGCAATGGGCTGTCCATCTCCTGAAGCCATTGAAAACAGGCAGAAAGAACCTCCCCAAGTCCCATAATGCCATAATGGTCTACCCAACTACCTTCCAGTAACCAACCATGGCTGCCAGCATTTCCCAGCAACCTCCATGAATACCCTCTGGTAAACATACAAAAAGCTATTGAAAATGGCCATTGAAATAGTGGATTTACCCAGTAAAAATAGTGATTTTTCATAGCAAACTGTTAGTTTACCAGACGGTATCGGGGATGTTCTTGCTTGCCCTCTTGGATTCAGGATCTCCCAGGGTCCCCCGCACACCCCATTTTCTTTTCGGCATCACACCACCCGCCCTTGGACGTGCCACTTGGTCGCTGATGTCAGGTGAACCATGGCACTTCTCCCGAGCAACTTATCATCCCGCGGCACGACGACTTTCGCATAGCTCTTGGTGTGGCCCACTGTTTGACTTCGCTTCTCATCGGTCTCGGAGAACCAAACCTTGAGGTTTCTTTTGGGGAAATTTCTCACGGTCAATGGGTGGGTTGAAGGGAACATTGTAAGCGGAAACGGCGGAAACCACATTTTTTTTTACAGCATTTTATAATTTTCGGTTTCAGCTTTCCCTTAAACCCAATTCTGGGAAGGGCAGGGGGCTGATAAAAACCCTATTCTGAATATGATAATATATAGATCAGTTGGGAAGAAAATCATTCAATTTTTTTGGGATGGAACATTCATAGAAGAAAATCATTGTTAAAAACCCGCAGGTAGGAGTGGAACACAAAACAACGGGGCAAGAAAACATCAGCAAACAGGCAAACCAGAAAACACACAAATCAAACAAACACAAAGACTTACCCCTGGTAAACTAACATACTCATTGTCAATGGATGCAAATTGCCCATTTGTAGTTGATTTACCGAAAAAAAACGATGACTTCCCGTTCGCAAACTGTTGACCAAAGGGCACCCTTTTGAAAAACAGTTCGAAAAACCATGAAAAACCACATTAAACCACCATCAAATCCCATTAAATCCCATTAAATCCCATTAAAATCCAATTAAAATCCCATTAAATAACCAAGGAACTTTCTTGGTCGCACCCGCCAGATGATCCCACGTGCTGTAGGACTCAAAGAGCTGAGTCATCTCAGTACTTCGCGCCTTCACAGTCTGACCGTCGAGGCGTTTCAATTTGGCCGCTGGAGTATTGGGCCGGGGGTAGAACTGCGAGATGTTCAGCATGGGAAAGCGGTACCTGGGAGCGAAATCGCGTTGGACCGTTGGATGTGATGGGGATCATCATGAGGGATTGAGAGTTGAAGGCAAATCAAAATCATCATCATCATCACCACCACCAGCATCATCATCATCATCCCTTTTTGAGGGTTGAGAACACCTGCCAAAACAACACATCACGCATGTTCTCGAGATATACCCCAAAATAAACATCCCTGTCCTTATCGCTTGATGTGAGTAGGGGCATGCCCAATTTCTGCTCTTTGGAATGGTTCATTATTAGGCCTCTTGGGCTGACCATATTCATTTATGAATGTAATATACCATTCAATCTCCCTCCTGGTTGGTCTTGTAGTCCCATCTCCAATGGTGAATCACCATTTGTTGCTATGTATACATGTATGCGGAGGCTGGTTGACATGCCAAAGGTCGACTTAAGGAAACATCTGCAAGAAAGAATCGGTTTTGCCATGACATTTCTAGGGGGTTTCCTTTAGATGTTCCCATCATTTGATTCTGCGATTCAGATCTCAAAAGTAGAGGTGGTCATATGTTTGTTTGTTTGCATTATATCCCCATTACCCTCCGGTCATCAAACGTGGCAATCGGACATCCACTAGAAATGGGGGTTTCAATAGGAAAATCACCTATAAATAGTTAGTGTATTTTCAATTGCCATGTTTGATTACCAGGGTATTAATAGTTAGGGTATCCTCATTATGCATGCCAATTATTTATGGTTGGTGGGGGTATCCGGGTAGTGTTGGTCGATTGTGAGCACTATGGTCTCCGTTGATTTCCAACCAAAATCCATTGAATCATCCAGATGGCATTCACCAGCCGAAACTAAGGCCCACTGAATCATCAAATGGCAGATCTCATATGATCTCATTAGTTCATCTCAATTACCCTCTGGTTATGTCAAAATAGCTATTGAAAATGACCATTAATAGTGGATTTTCCCATGAAAAATGGTGATTTTCAATAGCTATTTTGACATAACCAGAGGGTATATACCAATTCACCAAGCTAAAGATAACTGTTACCCTCTGGCTATGTCAAAATAGCTATTGAAAATGGTGATTTAGTTCGATGATTTACCCATTAAAAGTGGTGGATCTTTCCATAGTTTTTTGTATGTTTACCAGAGGGTATATTGTTATCATAGGGCCAGCTATGGGGACGATTACCCCAAAAAGATGCACGCTCATTCCAGTTTTCCGGAATTTCGGATGTGAGGTCAGGAGCAATTTCATCCTCTGCTGGGACCATTAGCATCCATTAACCATAGTATATAGTAAGAATTCCCAGTAAACCATAGCTGGTTGGTGGTTGATTACCGGAGGCCATGGCAATAGTAAAACTATGATATAGATCCTGGTTGGTGGTTGACCTACCCCTCTGAAAAATATGAGTTAAAGCCAGTTGGGATTATGAACTTCCCAATCTATGGACAAATAAAATTCATGTTCCAAACCACCAACCAGATAGGTAATTCCCCAAGTTATGTGCCTCAACGATCTGCATTATTTTCACCCTCAGTAAATGGATATTTTTTGTATCCCACTTCTATCCCATGTCCCAATATAGATATCTCCACTTCTTGTTGTTCAAACAAAAAACCATGGTGTTGACTAAGGCCACCTTGGTATTCATCCAGATACTCTTTCACTAAGTCCATGGATAGCTGATGATCTTCAGCTCCTTCAGCTGGAAAACCGCAGATCACATCCTGAATTTGGCTGACAGTTGGTGGCGGTTTGTCCAAAAATAGGGGCTATAGGCTATAACTAAGGAACATCCTCTATAATTGGAAGGGTTTTTGTACATGTTGGAACAACACATCTCTAGGTAGGCAAATGGTAGATTCAACATGATTCAAGTAGGAATCTTTGGGGTTTATGGCTGGGAAAATCATCGAACATTAGCTGGGTGAGCTTCCAGCAAACCATGTGACTGATTATCAAAGGCTATAAGTCGTGAACATCCTGTTAGACATTGGAATTCAAACCATCAACATTTATTTCTAATTGCTAAGGCATTTCATATCATTACTCTGTGAACAAGAGCCGTTTCAAACCTGTCTGAAACCTTTTTGAAACTGAAATCCTGAACGATTTCCAATCAGGAGCTGAGATTGGGGCGTCCATGGCGTCCCATCCATCATAAAAATGCCATGATGTTCCCATTCTAGTAGCTTTTTAGCTGAAACCATAACATATGGTACTGATGATCTTGTTCTTCTTTATTGCTGAACTCCCGGTCTTTGATGATGAAATATGATTTTTTAGCCCTATGGATTTTCTCCGTTAAAGTCCCGGCCTATTTTCATCCCTTTCTCCAGGCATCAGTTCCGATGAAGATCTCCGGCACCTCGGCTCTCAAGCCATCCACCAGGCGCTGGAACTCGGCTCGTGTGTACTCGCGCACCATGGCGCGTAAGACAGCGTCCGAGCCCGACTGCACGGGCACGTGGAGGTATTCGAAGACGTTGGGACGCTTTAAGACCTGTTTTGCGAACAAAAACCATTCCCATAGGATCCATGGTGCTGCTATATATGGTAACATTTACCATCAATATACCCCAAATGTTAGCATATATACCATACATGGATCCTACGGGATGGAACATCTACGGAAAAATGAAGAGAACTTACAAAACGCAAAAAATGGGACAATGTGGGATAATCAAGGGGAAACTATGTTGTAAATACGGGATAATTGTCAAGGTGCATAAGCGGTTTACTACCCAGGCTGTACTTGACTGGAAAAATATGGAGGCTGTAAGCTGAGCGCTTGGAATTTTACAGTGCTGGAAGCTTTCACCACAAAGCTTCCCAAAAGAATGCGACCAATCAACCCGGGAAAACCACCAACAAAAAGACATCACAAAGAAGATAAAACAACATATCCCCTTCAAAACATCTTCAAATAGGAATTTCTTGTGGATAAGTTGGTTGAAATAAATTAACCAACAAGTGGATCTGATATACCCTCCGGTAAACTAACATAGATATTGAAAATGGCCATTTAGTTCGTTGATTTACCAATTAAAAATGGTGATTTTCCATAGCTATGTTAAATTACCAAAGGGTATCCCCTTCAAAACATCTTCAAATTCATTTGAACAGGAGCAGTTGAAGCATTTCGTAAACATCCCTTTCCTTTTCCATCCTTTTCCACACGAGATTCTTGCAGGATTCCCGGACCTCCGCAACCGATTGGATATGCGCCAACATGTAGGGGGGATTGGTCATTCCCAGCTTCAACATCACATGTTCCGGCAGGGCGTCTGCCACCTGAGGGGAGGACGGATGTGAGGCCCCCGGCCACGATAGCGTTCAGTTGGCGCACATAACTCCAATGTCACTATGGTTTATGGTACGCAAATAACGAACTAGTGACTGGGGCGAATCTAAACCAACATTCACATCACTGGGGGGCCTCATATCTCCTACACATGAAAGTTTATAGCAAAATCATCGAACTTTTTATGGATCTTCCACTGCCATGTTTGATTAGCCGAGGCCATGGCAGGCCTCGGGTAATAGTAAAACTATGATATAGATCTTTATCTGGTTGGTGGTTGAGCCACCCCTCTGAAAAATATGAAAATTTCCCATATATGGAACAATAAAATTCATGTTCCAAACCACCAACCTCTTGATAGATTATAGGTTACTGCGGGTAATTATTCAATGATAATGTAAGAACTACGTACAATAACAATGATGTTCGTTATTGAATAATAAGGAACATCATAAATAGTAATGCTGAACACATACCCGTGTAAACATACAGAAAGATGTGGAGTTTCCCCACCATTTGTAGATCATTTTCCGGTTTCTCCCATTTTTTCCACATCTTTTTCTTGGTTTTACCCTAGGGTGCGCTGCCAAAAAAAGACGCATGAACATCCCCCGCAATCCAAGATATCCAAGGGATCAGCATGGATCAGCCTTATGCAAGAGCTTGGCGATGTTGCTGCCAATATCCAGGCCGTATGCTCCAGTATCTTCGGAAGTGAGCCAGATTTCAGTGACACCTTCCTGACAAATAAAAAAGCACCTTTCCCCACAAACGATGGGGATTGGTCATGGTTGGTAAATGTCTCATTTAAACATCAGTTAATGAAAAAAGGCTAGGTAAATGTACTAATTCAACATTATTCAACTATTGGGGAGAGAATCTTCAGCAAATACCTGAATGCGATGCTCAAGAAAGAAACGGCAATTCTGAATTCTATGCTTCCCAGCCTTTAGATTTTGAGCTCATACCTCACCTGTAATTTCTACTTTGAACATCATGAGCGCAGGCAACCCAATGCCATAAACCTACCATTTGGGGATGGAATATATGAACCATTTATGGTGATGACTTGGGGATGGTTGATTTCTTGGATTTACCAAACATTACAGGATACCCTTCGTATATTAATTTACCCACTATAAATTAACCATGTGCCAAGCATTTAACCATCATTAACCAGTCATATTAACCACTATGGTGATTAACCCAACGAATCATGCTGGGCCAACTGCTGTGCCAACTGAGTCAACTCTTAGGGTCAAGTGAGTTAGCTGAAAACTCGTCGGACGTTAAGGAAGATCTTGGGCCAAGTCATTCCAGCTACCCTCTGCTTATGTCAAAATAGCTATGGAAAATGGCCATAGAAATAGTTGATTTACCCATTAAAAATGGTGATATTCCGTAGTTTTTTGTATGTTTTACCAGAGTGTATAGCCTGTGACATCCTGGGACCCTGTCCTCCACTGCTTGTAGGGCACGAGAAACGATAGCATCTTCAGAGTAACTGTTCAAGGAACCGCGCGCGTGCTTGGTTTTACAGTAGGAACAGTTGCCCAAACAACCGCCACTGATAGGGATGATCTCAATAAATTGGTTCTTCCGTACCTTTGGCAACTCCAAAGATGGCATCACACTCCGATGACTTAGAAGGCTTACCTTGGAGCTTGCAACAAAATGAAGCCATGATAAGCCATGGAGTTATTGAAGGGAACATGTTTTTCGGAAAACTGAATGATCATAAGTTGTTAGCCATCAAATATACGGATGTCCTGAAGATATTATTATAATTTTGGAGACTGATTGATGATATCAAACAATGGTTTGACTGGTGGTTTGAGTGGTTTGAGTTGATAGTTTGGAATCTCAAGAGTTCCCCCTGTATTTTCTGTGAAGTATGGAGGATCTTGAAGATTCCAAACTTCCAAACCACCTAACCATGGCTTTGGACGTAATGGAACCATCATAAAAACATGCCAACGTTGTTGAGATTCCCCATGTCTAGCGGATTGATCTGAAAATCAAAGAGATCAACATCTGGGTTTCTCCCAGTTTGCTGGTATAGTTACCCATATTCTCAGATGCTAACATGATGATATATGTATATCGATATATCTATATATATATATATATCTATATATATATATATATCTATATCTATATATATATATGTATATAGATAATATATTGATATATCATGAACAAAAACCAATGGTATCCAATTTTTTCAAAAAAAACAACCAGCTGAAATCCTGCTGAAATCTTCCAGGTGGCATGGTGGCCTTGAAGAGCCTGCTCCACAACTTCCACTACTCGATCCAACTGCGAGACTCCCAGCATGCTGACACCGACCAGACTCTTCGCCAGGTTGGCATCTGCACTTGGAACACAGCCAGTCAAAATCACCGGTTTCCCGCGGTCGCGAGCTCCTTTCACCAGATTCCTGGTGTGTTTTTTGTTCCATTTTTGTTGGCAAAAAGAGAGATATCTTGCAAAAAATATATATCTATATATATATGACTTTATGCAAAATTCGCATTGGCAAAAGCTTCTTGGATGCCATTTGCAAAAAAATGTTGTAGCTGGTGCCAGTAGAGTAATTCACCATTCAAAAACACATGTGAACAACTACCCTCTGGTAAACTTACAGTTTGCTATTGAACATGGCCATTTATAGTGAATTTTCCCATGAAACATGGTGATGTTCCATAGTTTTTTGTATGTTTACCAGAGGGTACCCATACATGAACTTCTACTAGGAAAAACTGGACTTTTCGACCAACTCCTAGGATCTTGATCCTTTATATCGACAAGATCCTTCAACCATTGGTCGTATGGTTTTCTTACAAAAATACACTGGGGCAAACTCACATAGATGTGGAACGTCACAATTTTAATGGGCAATTCATCCAGACATGTGTCATTTTCATCCATTTTCCACATCCACATGAGTACGGTTACCATCCACAGTAGGTCCATAGATCACCAGAGCCAAGTTTCACAGCGGAATCTTGACTGGGACCTTTCACAGTGCAGGAATTCACCAGCACAGCATCTGCTTGTTGCCAGGTGTCGACAAAGCTGTAGCCATAACTTTGCAGCAAGCCCATCATGAATTCGCTGTCCGAATTGTTGTGGGCACCTGCAGGATGGACACCCCCCCAGTGATGTGAATGTTGGTTTATAAACCATGAAATAATCCCCATTAACTATAGTTATATCTACCATAACCCATAGAATTCAGCCACTTATAAACCAACTAAACGCTATCTTTGGGGGCCCCATCCTGTGCAATTTGCGTGAACACTTCTGGTGGATTGACCAACTGAGTTTTAATTTAAAGAAATGATGGACCCAAAGAAGAAAAATACAAAACATCTACTAATTATAGACTTTCAAACAAAAATCACTGGAACATCTCCAAACATATTTCAACATAATCATCCATGGCCAAGGCGCAGCCCTGGGTTTTCATGAAAATCCGCTGTTTCCCTGGCAGATGCACATCCCTTTCCGCCGCTGCCGCTGAGGCTTCCAGTTTCACCTTTCGACGGAAACGCACCTGACCACTGCCCCAAGGTTGCCGCTTGGCACCTGGCACTTCCAAATCCTCCAGGCTTGGAGGCTCCGGGGGAATTACCGAACATTTTAGGGGAGATCTATAAAATCTATGCGTTATGTGTAGAATTTATATGTATATAACTATAACATACTATAACTATGTAGAATGCACACATAATAGACTAACTATAAAATACTTTGGAGTTTCATTAAGGATAGTGACAAGTTGTATCCCTAATCCATGCGTTCGAAGGATTTCGAGGTACCCCGTGGGTTGCCAGGTCGCCACTTTTTTGGTGCACGAAGGGTTGAAAAAAAGTGGTTACCCCCCAAGCCACAAGAAAAATAAAGAAAATTAAGTTCAATCAAAACTAGTGAATAACATATGAACAAACATACAGTAAATAAAGGCAAACAAATCTGATGCAGATTCATGCACGTAAATCAAGAAATTTGTGTAGGTAGCTTATTGAGTTCGCTCCCAAAGTCAAGGCCTGTCACTGAACAAATCACTGAACTCTTCGAAAAATCAAACATGGCTGGCCAAGAAAATCCCTGTTTATATCTGCAGGATGGGGCCCCCCAGTGATGTGAATGTTGGTTTATAAACCATGAAATAATCCCCATTAACTAGTTCGTTATATCTACCATAACCCATTGTTAAGCCACTTATAAACCAACTTAGCTATCTTGGGGGCCTCACATTGTGGGCATAGCTGGGAGATTTTCACGCCACGTCTGATTTGCGGGAAAAAAATGCGTCATCATATGGTTGATGAAATCATCCATGATGCTCAATCAGTTGGGGAAATCATCCCATGTTCAATTATGACATTTACCCTCTGGTTATGACTAACACAGCCATGGTATAGATGGCCCATGTATAGATGATTTTCCCAGCTAGAAACCTCCATTTATGGGATTTTCCATGGCTATGTTAAATAACCAAAGGGTACCAACCCCTGACATAAATATGGTATCTCACCATTGTCCCAGACAAAATGTAGCACATGAGCAAATAGAATATGGCAAACATTCATGAAAATTGATGTTTTATCAACCTCATGAACAGTTATATCAACCATAAAGCAGAGCTAATCAAGTTATGTGCGCCAATTGAACGCTATCGTTTGGGGTCCTCACCTTGTAAAAACTATGGATATATCTACAAGGAGGCGACAACTTGGTTTATAAACACCATCAACTATGACAACTATGAATATGGTATAAATAATAATAACTACGATAGCGATGTTTCAAACTTAAAGCAACTGTTACAATATATTTTGATATTTTATACTATGTTAAGCATTGATAAGCAGTTTTTTATATAATAATACCGACGGATATACAAAAATATACCCTCCAGTAAATCAACATAAACCCTGGCAAATAAGGGTTGGAAGATAGTTTCCACTATAAATTGGTGATTTTCAGGGTGTGTGTTAATTTAATTTACCAGAGGGTAATTAATTGACCATGTCACCATTTTTATCTAAATTGTCAATAATAATGGATATACAATAATAATATACAATAATATACAATAATAACCAAGAGAAACATATATAGAAACACAACGTTGAAAATGATAAATAATTGAGTTTATAATAGTAATAATATAATATAATATCATATCATAAAATAAAATATAATATGATATATCAAAATATAATAAAATATAATAAATATATAAATATCATATATCATATATATATATCATATAGCAACTTACTCTGATGGTTTTCACCATTTGTTCCACCCTTCTCCTCCATCTCCGGTGCATCTTTGGTCTCAGTCTGGCCATCGAGGTCGAGGAATGTCGATCTCGACTTCTGGCCGAACCAAAGAAGCTCCAGGTCCGGAAAAAATCATGTGAGGTCGTCCAAAGAACCATCAAACTCTAGGGATTTAATTGGTATTTACTGAGATTTGCGATTTAATGGGAGCTATTGAGATTTATATAATGGCATTTAATGGG
This sequence comes from Cladocopium goreaui, assembly GCA_947184155.2. Classification (NCBI taxonomy): domain Eukaryota; class Dinophyceae; order Suessiales; family Symbiodiniaceae; genus Cladocopium; species Cladocopium goreaui. Next base: position 717,882 of record CAMXCT020004001.1, on the reverse strand, counting down.
GTTTACTGAGATTTAATGATCTAATTTCCTGATATCTTCATGGCATCTGGAAGATATTTCTTCAACAACTCATCAGAAAACTGCATGGACTGCACAACTTCTCAGTCCACTGAGACGCTGTGAGATGCTGTGAGGCTATTCGAATCTCCTGTCATCTGGTGGTGCAATGTGCCCATCTTGAAAAATGATGGACTTCGTCAATGGGAAGGATGACATCCAGGATGACATCCCATATATATATATATACATATGATATATGATGGAAAAAAGCAAAAATTGAAACCACCCACCAGTCATTCATCTCCGAAAATCTCTCCATTTTCCGAACCAGGTCTTTTAAACATTGCTTGGATCCATCGAATCCGCATCAATTTCTTCCAATCTTCCCATTGATCGCCTTGATCCGCTGCAGGAGGTAGAAAATCCCCACACCAGCAGCCAAGAAGATAGCTTGGACACTGCGGTTACCGCGAGCTTGGAAACTCAAGGCCCAATCCATGGGGCAAATTTCGGCAAAGAACGGCAGCTTATTTTTGAGGGGAGCTATGGCTGCCAAATCTGAAAAAAACTGACAAGAATTCATGAGTCATTCTCCTTTCCATGGGACTAAAAACTCAGAAGTGCGATTTCATCGGAAAAATATCAAGGAAAAATGGCACCTGTTGATCGACAATCCTGCAATTTTATTCTTGGAAGAATGCCTTTGTAGAAGAAATGATCTTGCGAAGAACTTCTGAGCAGTTTAACTGCCTCTGCATGCAAACCATGACTTGGGGGAGCATCGTTTCACACAACATCTGTCTACCTTAACGAGCCAAGGTGAGCGCAAGTCGCAGTGACCAATGCATGATGATATGATAAACTTGGGAATCAAAATTGTGAATTGAATTGACAGAAAGCCGCATTGAGCAGAGACTTTCACTCCGCAACGTGTGACCCAACATGTTGCATCCCTCCGAAATTCTGCTCCAACTAGGGTTAAGGTTAAGCTTCTCACTTGAGAAACGGTAGATCAGATCGCACCTCGCTCTCTCATATGGGCGCGTGAAAATTCACATGCTCTCCAGCCCTCCGCGTAAATCCATTTTCCCCCATTCAAACTAGTCACCAAAATAAGACTGGTGAGGATGAATATCAGCTCAATAATCGGAGTGGTGTTAGTTCTAGTTCTAGTTCGGTTTGGTCGTTTCTTTCATTTTTTTCCAGGTGTTTCATGATTTTCATGGCTCCTCGGACATGACCTTGAAGCGGCGACCCAAGAACAGGTGCCGATGCATCCAGAACAACAATCCAAGGACCGTCAGAAGTAGCCTGGACGGCCATGGTATGGGATGACCTATGATGACCTTGAAAATGGTGAAGATACCATAATGGATAGGTTCCACAAACTACAACAATGATGGGATTTGATGGGATATAGGTAGTTTTTAACCCATTAATGGATGGTTATCGTAAAAATACTGGTTGGTGGTTGACCTACCCCTCTGAAAAATATGACTTCGTCAGTTGGGATGATGAAATTCCCAACTGCATGGAAAAATAAAATTCATGTTCCAAAACACCAACCAGATAAAAATGCTGGGATTTTTGAAGGGTATGTTGGCAGCCATGGTTGCCATCGCCTTGTTCGGCTACGCCGGGTATACGCTCAATCTTCTTTTGGATGCTTTTCGGAATGGGTTCCATAATGGTTCAGTGATTTTTGTGCATGAAACCAGGATTTGTACCAATAAAATATGGATAGTAAAATATCGTGCTCGGCTTTTCTGGAAAATGTCCTCTGAACGAAGCTGAGATGTTTGGCAGCTACTAATACATTCAAAGTTCAAAAGACACTGCTGTGAAGTACATGTCGGTAGTTTCTTCGTTGCCACATGATCAAAACCATACGTTCCGGTAATCAAACATGGCTAGAAAATCCTCCGTTTATAGATGATTTTCCCAGCTACAAACCTCCAGTCATAGGGCATTTCTCAGCTGGCCACGTTTGATTACTGGAAGAAGTAAATGACAACGCTGGAAATCAGCAACTTTTCGCAAACTGTGCAGCTAAGCCGCAGCAAAATGAAGACCCAAAGAACCCAAACGGTCTCGCTGATTCTCTCAACGGCGTAAACGATTGGCATTCTCATTCCTGGGTTGGGCGGATGCTGGGCCTGTGCAAAGTTGCACAACAACCGTATGAAGTGGGGACAAGTTGTGAAAAAAAATGCAGCCTTTGACATATCAGGATGTGGTTGCAATTTTGGCCACATGATACATTCAAAGAAAATCCCTACCATAACATTATAAGATTGGGTTTAAAGTTTGCGCAATTAAATTAGATGCTAATAATCTAGAATCTAAGACGTGACATAACTAACATGATGCTACGATAATCCAGTACATAACTAACATGGTCTGCAGGATACTTTTTGGTAGCTTGATGGCTTGGGAATGCCTGAAGCCAAGCCACTTCTCACGAGAATTTTGGGTGCAGCATCTTCTGCCATGTAGCAGTTATGTCCTTAGATCTGCACATGGAAACAATGAGGAAAAACATCCTGCAACTGAGTTCTATACTTGAAAAAACTTCAAACAGAACATGTTTGAACATTTTTACACTAGTGACTAAATGCCACTATGTTCAATCACATGCCTATCAACTCTCTGTAGTTTTGCAATTTTTTTGCCCCACACCTTGACCCCTGAAGGCAGGGAGCGTAAGAAGGCGCGGTTCCCAGAGAGGACATCGTACCATTGCTCATGTTCACTTGGAGCTGGGCAATAAAGGTATGGAGCGTCCTCAGTGCGAATCATCATTCATCTACCTCTGGGACAGCGTTCTTTTTTTTTGGGAGAATCATCTGATAGCAATTCTAATTTAAGTACTAAGTGCCATGATTTCTACCGATGTGGTTTTGCATGTTCCCCAAATGGTACTTGTTTTGGGTAAATTGGGCATGGTTATTTACCACATTAGTTAGATTCTGATCTAAGCATCGCGTTTGGGTACTTAGATGATTATCACTGTAATGTGGACGAAATCAACAACAAAACAGTCTGCGGTGTTTGCCAAGAAATCTACTTCAACTATCTTCAACTCATAGTATGATATAATTTGCCGTCGCGCACTAAGATACGGTGGATAGAAGAAATCCTGCACAACCAAAAGGATGGCCACCGGAAAATGTCCCTCTCCGGCAAACAGTGGCAGGCCCCAAAGGTTTTTTACATGGGAACTATAGAAATGGGAGATGGTGTGGTGTCTTTGGGTTTTTGAAAGCACCATCTTGAATCAAACAGTAAATTTGGATGAATCATGATGAATCATGGTTTGTGATGGTTTATGGCATGTTTCACCATTTTTTAAAAAATATGGGAGATATATACGATATACATCGATATACCCGCTAAAGCCGTGCCAAGGAACCCCAGTCCAGTTCTGGTTGTTGTTCACGAAGACCCAAATTTCGTCTGCAAAGGAATGCGTTGCGGAAAAACATACCCCCCAAAACAGGTTGATACTTTTTTTGTACACACACACAGGCATATATACATATATATATATATGTATATACATATATATATATATGTATATACATATATATATATATATATGCACTACATATTAAATTATACACATACTTACATATGTGCATCTATCTATCTATGTATCTATCTATCTATCTATCTATCTATCTATCTATCTATCCATCTATCTGTCTGTCTGTCTGTCTATCTATCTATCTATCTATCTATCTATCTATCTATCTCTATATCTATCTATCTCTATATCTATCTATCTTTCTATCTTTCTATCTATATGGATATCCATCTAGCTGTCTGTCTATCTAGCTACCTCTCAATATCTCTCAATGCAAGATCTAGTGATAAGCCAGTTTCCGGGATATGGTTTTAATATGCTCATTTTTAACCATAATATCATGGCAAAAGTAGGACAATGAGCTATGGTGCATGGCATTTTACGACGTTCCAAGGCTTCAGAAAAACGGTAGAATTCGTAACCATATATGATGGGTTTTGATGGGATTTGATGGTAGTTTAAATAACCTATTAATGGACGGTTATGGTAATAATATTGGTTGCTGGTTGACCTACCCCTCTGAAAAATGATGGAATGAAAGTCTGTTGGGATGATGACATTCCCAACATTTCCCAACTGTTTCTGGAAAGTAATAAAATTCCATGGTTCCAAACCACCAACCAGGTAAAAATAGCAATGTGGGTAAAACAATCAACCATCTCCCAGCGATTACCATTTTTATAGGTGGTATGTAGAAACCGTTCCCAGTCATCGGTGGTTTATGACATTGTTTTTCCCACATTACAATCAACGAATTTCTGGAACGAACCCAACTATAGTAACTATGAAAAGGTGAAAAATGATCAATTTTAGTGAGATGTTTTCCCCATGAATCAACATACCCTCTGGTAAACTAACATAGCTATTGAAAATTGCCATTTACCGTAGGGGAGTCGCATCACTTCGCAGCACTTCGGGACCAAACCCATCCTAAAAACCCCGTGAGGACCGCCTCCCGCGGGGAAGATTCTCTTGAAGATGGAATGCGTAGCTGCAGGCGAAACGGCACAGCAGGCATTAAAAACTCCAAACAGTGCAGTTTTTTCATGGTTGCATGGCTTCATCCAAACAAAAGGGCTAGAAATGTGAGGTGAATGAGAAAATGATGAATAGCTAGATTAAGCACTGGACTTTAGACATGAGTTTTTGAGAAATGCAGATCAACATGACTCAGTGCAAAAGTGGCCCCGCAACAAAACAACACCTGGCAGAGGTTAAGACCATCCAAAAACAAGAAAAACAAATCACTGATTCCAGACTGAACAACTTATCCTCTGGTAAACTAGGACTTTGCTATGGACAATCTTTTTAATAGGTAAATCAACTAGAATTGGGCCATTTTCCACGGCAAACTGTGAGTGTTTACCAAAGGTCAGCTCGTTGCCCTGGTGGCAATTCATGGTTCATAGCCATATTGTCAGCATATTCATGGCCAAACTGCCCAATTTCTCTCATTATAAATAGCCCCATTCAGAGTTTCCCATTCTCAACGTTTTTTCACGAAGAATGGCCACATTTCATGGTGAATTATGGTGAATCAGGATGAATCCGAAACAAAAAACCGCCTGTGGATGCCACTCCTTTGAATTTGATGCCGCTCGTTGCAAGGCCCAACTCTTTTCGTTTCTCGTTCCTCAGCTGTTCGTTCCAACCCTGGAGATGAGACATCCAAAGAATCCGTCAGACGTGCAATTTATCCACCACTAATAGACCTTCCAACGACTGTTTTGTAGTTGATCATTTTCATAGAATCTTCAAGTTCAGTAAATTAATTATCATTTTCAACTTGAAGATTCTATGAACATGATCCAAAATAGTTGAAAAATGAGATGGACAATGATTCTGGGTAAATTATACTATTTCACTAACCTGAATTAAGGCCATTTGGTGATTATGTTCCTTACTAACCATGATTCCAGTGAGGTCGCGGTGAGGTCGTTATAATTTACCCAGATGATTCAAATCTCGATCCTCCATGGCTGGCGAATAGGTAACTCCTTTGAACCTCGGCGTTCCGTTCAATGCCGCTATTTCTCGAGGATTTTGGTGAAAATCCGCAGCTTTTCCCATGACAAAAATGATCCAACACCAGGGGTCAAACCGTCAAACCAATAATGCCTGGTAAACATACAAAAAACTATTGAAAATTGCCCTATAATCGAAATAGTTGATTTACCGAACTTAAAAATGGTGGATCTTTCTATATAGTTTTTTGTATGTTTACCACAGGGTAACATTTTTCTGCCAACAAAAAACGCAAGATGATTCCCCCCAGATCTGCCGAGAGGCAGCAACTTGATGTACTGATATTGCCAGGTTGAAGTATTATACCTGGAGCGGCATCTCCTAGAAGGGAGATCTTGTGGGAATAGAATTTCGATTCCTTGTTTTTGCACCCTCTGGTAAAGTAACATTTTGCAAACTGGAAAATCACCGTCTTTAATGGGTCAATCCACTATACATGGCAATTTTCAATAGCTTTTTGTATGTTTACCAAAGGGTATTCCTCACATTATTGATGAGCCAAGGGTCTATGATTCAATACTCAGGGATGCTCACGGTGAATTTTATAATTATGCATCTGCCTTGCTACTGAGCATGTCACGGTTCATCAACATCTCTCTGGTCACATGACCAACCAGACTTGATCATCCAGACCTAGACCTGTAAAAACTTGACTCCAGGCTGCCGTAAAACGAAATTTGGGAGATCGGTTCTGAAAAGTGACAAGGTTTGAAATGATCCACAGCTGAGTTTGACCATCCCCAATTGTCCCCAATATACTGGGGGAATGGGTAAGATGTTATAACCTGGTACCCTCCAAAACAATTCAGAAAAACCAACAGTTGGGTGGAAAATTGCCATAAAAAGGGCTGGAATGGGCTCAAAAAACTTGGCCTGGTCTGCCACAGCGATTCGCGTACATAGGCTTGACCTGCGCTGGAATGATGATGATTTCAGAGCTGAATTCGTCTCAAAAAAAATCGGCCCTGAGAATCCATTGAATTTATCAGAAGTTGATTTCAATGGATGGGTTTCAGGGAAATTTTACAGGAAAACCCCATATTTCATGAGAAAATCTATGGTTTCCTGTAGATTTTCCCTTAAACCAATCCATTGATGATTGGGGCAACATGATCTGGTTGGTGGTGCAATAACCATCTTGAAAAATGATGGACTTAAAGTCAGTTGGGATGATGACATTCCCAACTGAATGGACAGTCATAAAATTCCATGGTTCCAAACCACCAACCAGGATTCGTGTCGTGTTTCTGGTGATTTTCTGGTGATATCTGGTGATGGTGATAGGATCTCATAGGCCAAACTCCTGAAACAAAATCAGCTTGCCAACCGCCTCCAGCTGGAGCAAAAACAGGTGTGGAATCAAGCAATTTTTCCGGATGCACCAAAGGAGGTGTAGGACCTGTAGGAAATTTTCGACTTGAACTTCCGTGACAGATCTGGCATTTTCTCCCTAGGCGCCTTTATCTGCCTGCATCTCCTTTTGTAACGCGGCTTTCCTTAGATCAAAAAGTAGCTCCTGTTCCGATTTCCAAGGGCACAAGCACAGTTGGTTCGTGGTTGCTGCCATGGTAAAATGTGTGATTCTCATGATCTTATGCTTCTCATGACAAGTCACAGCTGCTAGTTTTTTTTTAGTTGGCAAAACAAGCCGAATCTTGCAACAGCGATGGTTTACCCCATTACCTTCCTCTCATTATTTACAAGCTTTCATAGTCACCCATAGTCGCCAACTATAATATTTCTCCACAGTATTTCAGGTTCTCAAGTTCTGGTAACAAGAAAAAAACATCAACTACTTTCACTGCCATGTGCTGATTCTCGCAAAATGCGACCCGCGATGACTGGAGTAGCTCCACAACCGATCCTCAACCTTATGATGGGGATGATTTCCCTATCAACCACCTTCCACAAATGAAACACCACCACGGAAAATCCATGAACATCGGCTAGATCACCCCCCCTTGACTTTGGACATCGGCTAGATTCCTCTAGGCTAACTATTCATTTTAGAGCTAAGGTGGTTGATTTCCACCAATCTGAGCATTACCCAACCTGGTTATGACTAACAGTTTGCCATGGAAAATATGGCCCTAATCGAAATAGATGATTTTCCCAGCTAGAAACCTCCATTTATTTCGGGGATTTTCCAGTTAGCTATGTTAGTCATAACCAGAGGGTATACAATGTGAGGCCCCCGTTCGATAGCTAAGTTGGTGCAAATAACTCCAATACCTATGGTTTATGGTACTTATAACTATAGTTACTGGGGCTTATAAACCAACTCATATTCATAAGAATTCATTACACGTTTTTCCCAACTCATCCCCGCCATAACATCATGGTTAAGCTTATGGTTTATTTATTGAAGCTTTTCGTTTTTTTTTGAATCCTCCGATTGGAAACTGGTTTTCACATCGATTCCAACTTAAATTCCTGGTTGTTGGTTTGAAAACCAGTTTAAATGCCATGGGTTCTAACTTTGAATTAATGGATGGTTATGGTAATAATACTGGTTGGTGGTTGACCTACCCCCTTGAAAAATGGATGATTATTCCCAATATATGGAAAAATCAAATTCATGTTCCAAACCACCAACCAGATTCCACGGCAAACAACGTTTCAACCATTTTTGTTAGGGCTATGATGCCCCCTATCCCAGCCAGGGCTCTCTAAAACATTGGCCTGATGTCCATCAAGGCCCTGCTCCGTGCCATAGTAGATGATGGGAACCCCACGAGCAAACATCAACGCAGCCTGGCGGATTCTCTGTAGATTCCCTATCCCATGACGGATCCATGGTGCTGGTATATATGCTAACATTTGGGGTATATTGATGGTTAATGTGACCATATATAGCATACATGGATCCTATGGGCTATAGATTCCCTATAGGTTCCCCAAGTTTGGCGGATTTTCTGGGCAAAAATCACGAGAAATCAGCTTAAAGCCAGGCAGCCATGGCGTTTTTGATACGGTAGGAATCTTGATCGCCTCAGTCTTCGATGTTGCGGAGGAGTGGTTTGGTTTGCTTATCTGACCACAGGATCTGGGATGGGTTTCAGGGAAGATCGATGAACATCTGATCAATGGATTGGTTTAAGGGAAAATCTACAAGAAACCATGGTTTTTACCATCAAATATAAGTCTTTCCTGTAAATTTTCCCATCATCCAATTCTATGATCTGAACATTCTGAACAAACAAGTTGAATTCCAATTGGGTCTGGAAACCATGGACTGGAAGCCATTCAGTCATATTACCCTCTGGTTATGACTAACAATAGCTATATCCATTATAAATGGAGGTTCATAGCTGGGAAAATCATCTATTTCTATGGGCCATCTATACCATGGCGAACTGTTAGTCATAACCAGGTTGGGTATATGATATTATATGTCGTTTTGATTCAAGAATCTGCAGATTTGATCAGGGAAACCAAGGTGTTTAACATCCGATTGATTGGGGGTTCCAGTGGTTCCAGTTTCCATCTTCCCATAGATGGTCTGATTCTGGGGCTGCCACAGGATTGATGATATGCATGATAGATGGATGGGTAGCTTGAAGATGTTGAGGATGATGTTTCATCAATGTACTTCTTTTCGTTAAGATGTTTGTTGCGATTCCAATTGCGGGAAAGCATGTATGTTATCATGTGGTTGGGAAACTCCTAGTAGCTCCGCATGTGCTCCCCATTCAAAAAGGAATAAAGACACCATAATCATAGCTTCTTACCACCTGACCCCTGGATAGTATAATGTTTTCTGGTAAACTAACAGTTTGCTATAGAAGATCACCATCTTTAAGTTCGGTAAATCAACGAACTCTCCATGTGCCATGGCTTCGTGAAAAAATCCATCGAGTCCTCTCCGATTTGAGCAGTTCATACTTCTCGAAGGGTTCAGGGCTTCAGCGGCTAGGGAGTTCATGGGTCGAAAAATCCCCCTGGAACAAAAAGGGTAGTGACAGGTAGTATAAGGAGTAGTATAGGTAGTATAGTCCCTCAAAAATCATCGACCAACAAATTTGGGTGTCTTGCAGCTGCTCATTTGGTTTTCTTGTTTTTTCAAGAAAAATTCTTCCAAGAAATTCCAACCTTGGATCAGCGTGGAAGCTGAAGCTGATTGAATGGCTAGGCCGCGGGCAGTAGTAGGCAATTCTCGCAAACCTGGTGTCTGGTGCTGTTGCAGCTTGGGCTGGACAGCAAAACACATCGATTTGCCAATGGATTCATATGGCTTATAGATTCCCAACGGTAAATGACGGCCAATAATGGTTAAATATGGTTACATAGTGGTTAGCACAATGGTTAACACAATGGTTTTCATGTAATATGTTAACAATGCTTAAATATATACTTCATGGTTAAAAATAATGGATATTGATGGTTAAATGTTTGGCACATTGTTTATTTTGATATATATATATGGGCAAATTATAGTAATTCACTTACCTGAAATAAGGCCATTTTGGGATGATTCCTCTCATGAACCATGATTCCAGGGCTCGGTCGCAGTGAGGTCGTTGTAATTTACCCAGATGTATATATATATATATAATAAATAATTATATATATAATTATATATATATATATCCTGTAATGCTTGGTAAACTGTAATGTTTGGTAAACCCAAGTCATCTGCATTTTGCTGGCGTTTCCCCAGTGGCTTCACCCCACCGCGGCATTGTTCCCAGTAACTCGTCGTGATTGTCAACAAAGTTGCCCAATAAGTCCAGGTTTGAATATAACCTGGGTTGAGTCAGGTGTAGGACGTGGCCAGGTCACAAAAACCTGGAAATATGATGGACACATGATGGGAAAATATGTGTAAAATAGCAGTTGGATTTCTGATATCTTTTTTTGTTTATCATCTTGTTGGGATTTTTCTCTGGATGTGAGCAGAGACAACCATGCTGTTTTCGAGTGTTTTCTCATTTCTTACATCTTTCCTGGGGACACCAGAAATAAAGGCCTTAGTTTCAGGATTCTGTTCATAACCCCGATTTCTACTTAGGGTTCGCTCCGCCTACAGCCCCGCTGTTTGAGGGGTCAGAGGCTTTCCGGATTGACATTGAACTTAAAACCGAATGTCGCCAACATATCACCAACATACCACCTACATATCATCAACATATGGAGGTTTCCTATGGGGGTACCCCCAATCATCCAAAATTAGATCCTTTTAGTGTTGAAACCTATGGTGATTTGGGGATCCCCAGTTTAGGAAACCTCCATATCACCAAACTCACGAGATGATTTGTTTCACCGTTTCACCTTCCCAATTTTTCAGCATAGCAGCCCCGAATCTTGTTGAAAATCGATGACCGCTGACATGTTGCGCAAGTCCGGCAATTGAGGTGTGAAGGCTCCTGTGGTTTCAGGACCTAGCTGTGGGTGCAGTTGGGCTGAAGAACAATTGTGAAATGGTTCCCATGGTGATGGTAAACCCCCATGAGCTGGGATAATCCCTGAAAAAAAACAAGAGCTATATATAATATAATATTTATATATAATATATATATATAATTTATTTATATATATACACACTTAGAACATCTTATAATTAGAAGTGCGCATGACCACCCTGATTACCCTCCAGTGATCATGGCATAGCGAGTCGCCTCCATTTCCAAGGGTTTTCCTAGCGACTCGCTATGCTTGATGACACTGGAGTAGTTTTGTTCAAAGGTGAACATCACAATTTCTGCCAATCCCTGCCAGCAAAAACCAAAGCATCAACAAAGCCTCGCAGCGTGCAAGTTGAATTTCCATCTTCCATCATTTTTTCATATCACAGGTGGTTTCTCAGCGTGACTGCCACGTTTCTCCTTGCAAGTGATAGTTGCCCAATTCACCTGACGGCAGCTCAATCCGTTCTGAACATCACAAAACCAAGCACCTCATGGGTCACCTCTTTTAATCAAACATGGCAATGGAAAAGGACCTCATCCAGAGATGGTCTTAACATAAAATCCTAGAAAGTTATAGGAACATTTCCCAGCTAGCCATGTTTGAGTACAGGATTTCATCCCCAGCTAGATCATCCTGTAGGGCAGTGGCTCAGATTGTCCACTTCAGTGCCATCACATTGGGCCACCGAGCATGTCGATTTTCCATGGCAACAATGGCCCCGTGGGGATTAGATTCTTGACCAAACAAAAAGGACGTGGATCTTCCACGCACAATTTGCTTGGTGGTTGACCTTGAAAATGGTTATACCATAATGGATAGGTTCCACAAACTGCAACAATGATGGGATTTGATGGGATTTGATGGTAGTTAAAATAACCCATTAATGGATGATTATGGTAATAATACTGGTTGGTGGTAGACCTACCCCTCTGAAAAATGATGGACTTCGTCACTTGGGATGATGACATTCCCAACTGAATGGAAAGTCATAAAATTCCATGGTTCCAAACCACCAATCAGATTTATCTCGATTTCTTCCAAGTTGTGAAGTTAGACATCCCATTCTCAGGCCACATTCACATGGGCATATCCGGTGACATCGCTGGCCTCCCAAGTGGTACTGGCAGAAGCTCCCATGAATCCTGTCAGCATCAGAGATGCACCATGGATGATGCAGTTGATCAATGGCCATGACTCAGGATCCGAAACTAATTGGAGGTACCTACCATACATAAGGCCTATTTTTGAGGACTAAATTTCAGGGAATATCCCCAGAATTCATATGGCCTGAAATATGGTACGAACGTACCTTCATCCCAGCAACATCCAACATCCAACGGCTCCAAGGTGAACCTACCCTTCAATGGCAAAGGACACTCCCGGCAATCCCTTAATTAGTTCCATGATTTTGCCATAAAAGTCCATCTGTCCGGGATTTTCCAGACATGTTTGATTTACCTCTGGGGACGGAACTGAAAATCATGGCTAAAAGTGGCAAAAATCAAACTTTCAGGATCAAGAAGTTGATTTTTTATGTCTCGGGTCCGTGTTTTTTCCCATTTCAGAGCCGACCAAAATTCACTAGGCTTCAATGTTTTCTGGGCAAGAGTGAAAATCCTGGTACCCTATCATCGAAATAGGTGGGGTTTATGCATGTTCATCATTTCCATGGCCCAGAAATACGCTAATTTCTGTGGTTTTCACTCATTTCCACGTATGAAATGCGGTGATTCAAACAGAAACAAATCATCACTGGAACTCGCAGAGCCACTAGGTCTCTGATGCTGCAAGGTATGTGAATTCTGCAACTCCCAATTGAAAACCGTTGGATATCATGAAGTACCCTCCAAATCAATGTCGAGCCCACGGTTTTCCATCTAAACCATCTGTTATCGGATTGGCATCAAGAGAATTTTCACAGGAAACCTTTGTGCCTAGTGGAAAGGGAAGGGTTTCCACAGGATTTGCCTCTAAATCATCACACTTTTTCCTGAAAAATGGTCCCGAATGACTTGAATCCACCAGTCCTTGAATCAAACATGCCAAACTTAGCGGGCCATCCATAGCAAACTGATTTAAGAAAAACAAATGGTAGAGGTAGAATTGGTGATAGTTGCGCAACTATATATGCTTTCACTGATTTCATGGCGTTTTTGGGTATCAAACAATTAAATGGGATCTTAACTAGGTTGGTTATCCTCTGGTAATTTAACATAGCTATTGAAAATGGTGATTTAGTTCGTGGATTTACCGATTGAAAATGGTGGATCTTTCCATAGTTTTTTGTATGTTTACCAGAGGGTAACTATGTTGGTTAAATATCTCATTAATTCTCCCCTTAATTTCCCATTGGTTCCCATTGTGGCGTATAGATATCCCCAGAGCTGAGAGTTGGTTAGATCCCTGGTTGGTAAATATCTCAATGCCACCGTTCTGGTGGGTAAATATATCATTTATGTTTAATGTTTGTGGGTAAATGTCAAACATATTCCCATATTCTGGTGGGCAAATATGTCATTTCATCGAAGTTTTACTCCCCTTTCATATCATCTGTCTGGGTAAATTATAATATGTCACTAACCTGAATCTTGCGGCCATTTGGGGGTGATTTCCCTATAGAAACCATGATTCCAGGGCTCGGTCGCAGGGCTCGGTCGTTATAATTTAAATTTACCCAAATTAGTGTCTGAACTACCCTCTGGTAAACTAACATAACTATGGTAAATCACCACTTTTAATGGGAAAACTCACTATAAATGGCAATGTTCAATAGCAAACTGTTAGTTTACCAGAGGGTATGTTGTTTGTTTACATGCTATCAACTATCCCATGAAGTTAGTATCCTCAATTTTGCCGGTCACATCCCTCTGAAAATTGCTGAAGGAACCTGAAAAAAGATTCCCCAAGCACTGTCCAATTCGGAAAATAACACATCATAGACTCCTCGAATCCAATCTGACAAGGACTTTTCATAAATGGGCCATCCCCAAAATGCTTGGTTTATGGAAAATCCTATTCCAAATGAATGATTTAGGGGTAACTCCTATTCAAAATCAATGATTTAGAGGTAACTCCTATTCAAAATCAATGATTTAGAGGTAATTCTAAATCAATGGAAACCCCAGAAAAACATCCCCAACACATCCAGGCAACCCGCAGATTTTCCACCCCAGGCACTGATAAAAGGCAGGAAAGTTCAACAGCCCGGTGAGGCCGTCATGCTGAAATCCCGCGTGGTAGCCTTCGGAGGATTTTTGTTGGGCAGAAATCCATGGCTTTTATCATGAATTGGTAGAAATCCATGGTTTTTACCATGAAAATTGGTAGAAATCCATGGTTTTTACCATGAAAATTGGCAGAAATCTATGGTTTTTACCATGAAAATTGGATTCTGGTAGTGAACAACAATGCTTTTTACGCATTTTCGGCACCAAAAGCTGGATTTATCCTTCAGACTCTCCCGGAAAAACCACCTTGAACCACTGATGGATGGAGCGGTGGCAGTGTCAAGTTTTGGACAGGATGGGATCCCAAGTTATCAATGTTTAGAGCAGAGAAAGAGATCCTTAGTGTATACGAATCCTCTGAATTTTAGGGGTTCACCTAGAAATCCCATAGAAATCCATAGTTTACCATTTTCCGATAATAAACCCAATTTCAAGGGTCCTGGAGTCCTGTATGGTACTCATTTGAACACCAGGTATGGTTTATAGTAACCCCAACAAACATATAGAACAGTGCTTCGAGGACGGTGATGATATTTACCTGACATTCAAGGCAAAATCAACACAACTATGGAAAATCACCAGGTAAATCACCAAAATATCTGTTTCAAACTTGGAACCACTCGATTTCAACTGAACCCTGCGAAACTGTTGGCATCTCCCGTCGTTGAGAAACTGATGTTGTTCACAGTGGTCTCCCCCAGAATATCCACGCCGGCCGCATCTTGCAAGTCTTTCCTTGGGCAATGTTGGAAGGTACCGGGCTCCAGGTCGTACTGCAGTAGTGCATCCACAAGGATATGGCCCATGTTGGGTACAAAAACAACACATGAAACCGTATGGAAACCATCCAGTTTTCACAACACGTGTTTCTTTCTTAGTTGTTTGTTGGAAAAAAAGAACAAATGAAACATGCTAGAAGAGCAACCTCCAGTCAAGCAACAAAAAAGGGACAGTGAATCCATTTAAGAAATTCGAAGAATCCTAATATGAAAGTAACTTCACAAAATTGCATCTGAAATCGGAGGATTGGAAGAGAATCACTATCCATTTGCCTGGATTCACTGGAAGATACTTGTGTGACTCACTGTCCATTTGACTGGACTGTCCAATAAATTAAGCTTCCAGTGAATCCAGTATCTATTGATCCATTTATGGAACCAGATTCCCAGAGGGTATATACCATGAATACCCCATTGAATCACTATAAAATCCCAGTAGATCATGAAATAAATCCCATTAAATGATGGTTAATAGATATTTAGCCATGACTTTACCCTGCCATAGATATTGATTATTAACCATCAAACAAACCCAATTTATGGAACCATTTCCAGCTGGAACCAGTGTATCCTCCAAGTCCCAGTGTCAAAAAATCCTTGGGCATGTAGATGGCCGTGTCAAGCCTTTCACAGGTGGATCCCCAATAGCTGGAGGTTTTTTTTTCATGGAATTTGGGCCACTCCAAAAATGATGATTTGGTGGGTCTTTACCCTCTGGTAAACTGACCCAACTATGGGAAAATCCCCCATGTTTAATGGGTAAATCAACGACATTCAATTATTTGGATGGTTTGGTGGGATTTTCCTCATTTTCAGAAACCTTCACATGGTCTTTTTAGGACAAATAGAGGGGCCGGTTTGCTTTCTTTTATCACTACAATCTACCCGTTGGTTTGTTTTCATTGCGAGAAATCTTCTGTTAATCAACCCACCACTAAAAAATTGGAAGACCTATTGTCCCAAATATCTAAACCTTCCAGCTTTTGGAACCCATCCATCACCTCTTCCCCAAGAAGATACATCAACCAAAGCGCACAGGACATCTATATATGGGGGTTGCCATAAATGGAGGGACCTCCAAAATGGATGGTTTATAATGAAAAATCCTATGAAAATGGATGATTTGGGGGTAACCCCATTACTGGAAACCTCCATATTTCAACGGATTGGGGAAAAGGGAACATCTTCACGGAAACCGCCAGGCCGCCAGATTCCATGGGAAAAGTCCATGGGTTTTTGCGGAAAAGAGGTTCCCTTTGAAACAATCCCACATCACTCGCAAAAGTATCTGGTGGAAATTGCAGTGATTCTACCATCTGGTTATTTAACAGTTTGCCATGGAAAATCACCATGCTATTAATAGGTAAACCATCTATTTCTATGGGCCATCTATACCATGGCTATGTTAAATAACCAGAGGGTATATCCAATAGTTAGGGTATTTGCCAATGTCCACTGGAATCACTGCAAAAAAATATTTGAGATTTGCATCTAATGTTTTTTAATCATCACTGCAGTGGTGTCCTAAGCGATTATTGGGTGATGTTCCCTTAGGACATTTTCCACCTCCTGCTATTTGTTGCTGGATTGATGACCTATCCTGCAATCCCATTCCAAAGTTGGTCCGCAAAACTTCTTCACGAGGAGCGGACCATCAAGTTATATCACCCATCAACATCCATAAACTCTATAAACCATGTGGCATTCAAAAATCCAGTGATATAGTGATATTGTATGTGTATCATACTTATATGGCTTATATGACTTCTATAGCTCCCATAAATCAATATACCCAACCTGGTTATGACTAACATAGCCACGGAAAATGGTCCATTTATAGAATTTTTCCCAGCTAGAAACCTCAATTTATTAGGGATTTTCCATGGCTATGTTAAATACCCTCTGGTAAACTAACATAACTATGGAAAATCACCATTTTCAATGGAAAAATCCACTATAATTGCCATTTTCAATAGCTACGTTAAATTACCAGAGGGTAACCAGAGGGTAAATCATCCATGGCTTCGGAATGTTTTAAAAGATCGATGGCCTGAAGGCGTCTACATCGAATTCCGCCACCAGGTACTGCACGTACTCAAGGAGTTTCTGGCGAACAAAGGGATGGTCCTGCGGCCGTGCCATGCCGTGCCCTGCTAACGCACACATTCAAAAAGGTCCCAGGTATGTGGAAATCCCCTACATCCACCATGGTTTCTGGCGTTTTTTTTTAAAGGGGATGGGGTTTTCCATATCAATTTTGCTGTGCTGTGCTCAACTCGGCCATCGGAAAACCAGAGAAACTGCGATTTGTTGTTCGTCCTGATTCAGGTCGGCCAACTGGCCAAACCAACCCTCCACTTGGAGTTTCTCGTTTGCACCCGGACACGCCTCAGAAGAGCTATGGAACGCTTGAAGCCAATGTTTTTTTGTTCCCTGGTTTTGGTGATATCTTGAGCTGGAAAGTCGTGACTTTCCATGTTTGAAGCAGCTGTGGCCATTTTTTTCGACCACCTAAATCTTGGCCAAACTTTTGGACAAAACCATCCAACTTTGGGATCAGTCAAACGTTATGTTTTTAAACAAATAATCATCCAAAGCACCCAAGATTTTTATTAAAACTCAGCTTATCTCAGTCCCAAAATCATCGAAAAATCATCCACACTCCGCCACCCGCCCTGGGAGCTATGCAAAGCTCCGCTCTTTCGGCAAGGTACCGGGCCAAAGTTGCCAGGAAAACAGTTGCACTCGGTTAAATTGGGATGCGTTGGCCCACCTGATTCCACGTTGCACACGTTGGGATGTCCCCTTCGGGTGTGGGGTGAAACATGACCCTCTTATGTAAGAGTTTGCTATGGAAAATTGGGCGAAAAAATGGATGATTTTGGTGATTTACCTCAACATGGTCATTTTCCATAGCTACGTTAAATAAACAAATGGTAATCCATCTTGATCCTTCCCAAACTTATAACTTGAGGCAAGTTGTTGATTTGGAGAGAGTATCCAAAGTTAAGGCCTTGATAGGTCTGATAGGCATTGGAAAGGCATGGATTTCGAGACATGTTGATAGATGCTGGCCTTTTGTAGGGGTTAACTGCAAACCATTTTGCAGGACCGAGTTTGACGATGAAACCACATCCGGGATCATCCGGGAACACCAGAAATGAGTCATCGCAAGCATCGCAACATGCACCTGAAGTCTATGTTGGCAAATACTTCGCGGCCTATCATTGATGATCACCTGATATTTTTTTCAACTCTGGATTCATGAAGATTGGTTGACTGATTGGTAGGGCGTCAAAAAGTCACTTCATCCCCAAATCAGAGGTCAAAATGCAAACGTTCTGAGGTCACTTGAATGCCCAGTGAAAACTGTGGCTGCCTGGCACTGCCTGGCCAAAACCATGTGCCAAATCTGTCACTGCGACAATGTTTCTACACACCAAAATGGAATGTTTAGTACAACATAGCACCACAACCAACGAACATTGGAAACTATTCACTTACCACCATAGATGTAACACCTCACAAAGTTGATAGTATATTAGTATATATCACATTAAAAATGATGCACCTGAAGGTTTCCTTATAAGTATAACTATGAATGACCCCTAATCATCCTTGGAAAAGTTCATGGGGAAACATATCTGGATAATCTCTATTGATTCACTCACCTGAAATATAGACATTTGGGTCATCATTCTCCTTGCTAAGCCCTGAGGTCTTGATGCTTTATCAGAAATTTGCATTACATCCCATCACAAGCGCCCACCAGTTTTGATGGCCACAAAACCAATTTTTGGTTGGTTAAATCATTTAAATCGCGCATTTTTGTTGGCCTAAGGGCCTAGGGGCCTAGTTACTTATTAATAACTTACATTACCCTGTCCCCCAGAAATCAATGACTTTGTGTTTTGGGGTGCCCCAATTTCTGGAACCAAACCCTTGTTGCCGAGGTTCACTTGGTAATGCCAGCTTTAACCTCAAACAAAAAAACACATCAAGCGGCTGGTGCTGGGATAATTTCCCTTCATGGGGTGGTTCTTAATTGAAGGTTGAACCGGGAAAAAGTGCTGGATTGATCTGGATATATCTGGATTTTTTTGAGAATCATTCATGAATCACTAATCTATACTGGTTGGTGGTTGACCTAACCATCTTGAAAAATATGAGTTCGTCAATGGGAAGGATGACATCCCATATATTATGGAAAGTCATAAAATTCATGTTCCAAACCACCAACCAGGTTTCCGTGTAATCAAACGTGGCTGAACATGGGAAATCGCGGGGGAAAATGGAGCTTTGTGGCTGAGAAAGCATTGAACTCAATGGTTGACTCAATGGCCATGACTCAGGAACCGATTGATTGGAGCTACCTACCATATATAAGGCCTATTTTTGAGGCCTAAATTTCAGGGAATATCCCCACAAAATATGGCCTGAAATATGGTACGTTTACGTACCTCCATCAATTGGATCCTGAATTTCCCGTTGATTGACTCTCCATGCTAAGCCACGTTTGACTACCGAGGAGGGTACCCTCTGGTAAATTAACATAGCTATGGAAAATCACAATTTTTAATGGGAAAACTCACTATAAATGGCCATTTTCAATAGCTATGTTAGTTTACCAGAGGGTAGCTGGTTTGTAAACGTCCCCATTCATGGGGTCAGATTAAAATATAAAAAAAGAAACCGAGCCCGCCCCAACAGGTTGAGCCCAGAAACCATCCTTGGTCACTTCGGAAGCTTTACTGGGAGGGTTCCTGGGCCTCACCTTCTATGGAGATATCTACAATGGTGGAGCCCTGCAATTGGTTGGTTTAGAAACACCATCAATTACAGTACCCTCTGCTAAACTAATATAACTGTGGGAAATCACCATTTTTAATGGGTGAATCAACTATAAATGACCATTTTCAATAGCTATTTTGACATAACCAGAGGGTAACATATATAGCATGGATATATATATAACGACTATATTTATATCCTGTCACGTAGTTGGTAAGCTCTTAAAAGTTATCGGCTTCACTATTTATTCAATGTGAAAACACAACGCTCCGAACCGCTCCCTACCCCCCAAATAGTAATTTGTTTTTGTTTTTAGAAATGTTCATTCTTTTGGGAGCTTCACATTGCGGTGTTGTGACTTTCACATATTTTTTCCGCTGTTTAGAGATGAATCTTAACCATCAACAACCACAACCCGGGTCAGCTTGGGTGATGTGGGGGTAACCCGAAAAATCTTAGGACACTTTCATATGTTACCCTCTGGTAAACATACAAACAACTATTGAAAATTGCCATTTATAGTTGAATATAGTTGATTTACCCGGTAGAAATGATTATTTTCCATAGTTGTGTCAGTTTACCAAAGGGTAAAGACCCATCAATCATCAATTTTGATAAGATTTTCGATTGTAAACCAACCATCTATTGGGGTACCCCCATTTATGGAAACCGACCATAATTATATACATGTGAATATTTCATATTGATCATTCTTAACCATTATGGAAACAATCATTAACCATCCTTAACCATAGGTATTTAACCCATCATTACCCCAACTTATGGAAACAAATTACCAAAGGGTATATACCATTAATATCTCATTGAATCACTATCAAATCCCATTAGATCGTTATAAATCCCATTAAATGATGGTTCATAGATATTTAACCATGGCTTTTCCCTGCAAAAAGAACAATTTATGGAACCCCCCCCCAGCTGGAACCAGTGAACCCTCCAAGTCCCAGTGGTTGCCCTGACATCTTGATGAAACATCAAGAAACTCGTTTTGACAGCACTTCATCGCTACCTTGACTTGTCGACGCCTGCCGGGCAGTTGCTCCAAATAGAAAACAGCATTTCCAGGGAACACTTTTTTTGGGTCAAATTGTGTGGTTCGTGGCAAAACATGCCAAACCCCAAGCAGTTTTGCAATTTCTGCTGGAAAAAATGCATTTTTAAGTGCTAAATGGCATGTTTTTCCTGGTCAAATCCAATCTCTGTGGCAGAATCCCACCATTCTCCCCATGGCTGCAGCCTGGGCGACTCCTCCCATGACGTATTGTTCGAAGGAAATTCCCGGCGATTTGGCGTAGGTGTGAAAATATTCCTGAGTGACATCGAAATTTCCCTCTGGTAATTTGTTACAGTTTGCGACATAGAAAATGGCCCAGTCGAAATAGTGGATTTACCCATTAAAAATGGGTTATGTCAAAATAACTATTGAAAATGACAGTTTATAGTTGATTTACCCATTGAAAATTGCGATTTTCAATAGTTTTTTGGTATGTTTAGCAGATGGTAATCCATCCGGCTGAGCAAGTTCACGAAGGAAACATGAACATGACATGCCAATAGCATTTTAAGCCTGGTTGGTGGCTGAGCCACCCCTCTGAAAAATGATGGAGTTGGTCAGTTGGGATGATGAAATTTCCAATGCCCTCTGGTAAATTAACATAGACCCTGGCAGATAGGGGTTGGAAGATTAGTTTCCATTAAAACTAAGCTATTTTCAGGGTCCATGTTTATTTACCAGAGGGTATATGGAAAATAAAGAATGTTTAAAACCACCAACCAGTACTGGATTTCAGGGCCACCATTTTTTTTGGAAGTTTGAAAGGTGTTCAATAATGGACCGATTTTTTTGCATACTGCAGTCTTTACCTTCCAAAATTACACTGGAAGAACATATGCAGGGGTTACGGGTGTGTTAAATTATCAGATATGTTGTCATTTTCTAGTCACCAAACGTCGTGTAAAAAATAGTATTCCACTTGATTCGACGCAAATATCCTCCACCAGGAAGAATGATGGCAAGATTCCGCCCTCTGAAGACATCTCAACCTCTCCACTCTGATCATCTGGTGATTTCGCACATTCAGTTAATCTGGATGTTCATTATCTGCAAGCCAAGCATGTATCCCCTTCCATTCCAATTAGAAATGGTGAACCCAATTTGGTAACCACTTAATGCGGACCTTGGATTGAACATGAGAAACAGCTGATCAGTCAGGGGCTTTACCTTAGTCATCCTTCATCCTGGTCCTGATTATTGATGTCTTTTCGGGGTCCAACCAACAGTGATATTTTTTTGGCGATTCATTCATAGTTACCCTCTAGTAAATTAACATAGATCCTGAAAATCACCCATTTTTAGTGGAAACTACAGTAATCTTCCAACCCCGATGGCTGGCAGGGTCGAACTGTTAATTTCCCGGAGGGTAATATCCAAGTTATGCCCCAAGGCTCATCCTGATCAAAGGGGTTGATCCCCCTTGGTCCCAAATAGGTCTTCGTCGCCGTTGGCGTCCAGTCCGGTTGCACCGTCATCTGTCGCACGTGGTTCGCCACGATGTCGATGATCAAACACATGTGACCTAAAGCCCAACAAAACACAGAGGTGGATCAATGGCCATTTCAGGAACCTAAATTGGAGATACCTACCATATATAAGGCCTATGTAAGGCCTATGTAAGGGAATATCCCCAGAAAATATTGCCTTATATGGTACAGTACCTCCATTTCAGGATCCTGAAATGAGTCATTGAACCGAGGTGGATTCGAGTTGGTCTCATTTCCTGTGGCTATGGGATGGTATGAGTCTGTAGAATTCATCCATATTTCTGCAAATTCGGATATCTAACCCCTGTTTCAAAAGAATGGCCGTGAATTGCCAATCATTTGGTGACCTTAATTCGGATACTGACCCCAATTCACCCATAGTGGGAGGATCTGGAGGTTTCACATTTTGAGACAACCCCGCATGCCCCAGCTGTAAATTCTGAGGCTGCAAAAGTTGATCATATGGTTGGGGAAATCTCAGGAATGTTAGTAGAGCAATTGGATCCACGATCCCTTAAATTTAGCAATTTTTATGGGTGGGATTTCAACCATCCATCTGGGTGGTTTATAAAGTTTATAATATTGCTTTACCAAAATTACAATGCTCAGTAGATCCGAGGGTATCCTTGTTTTTTTTGGGATGGTGACTCCTTACCGGCCCCAACCACCAATTAGAAGTTGTCCTGAACGACCTGACCAAAAAAAAAGGCGGACATTTTGCTAAATCGCCACAGCCGACGTTCGTGAAGTTTCGCGGAAAGATCCTTCAACGTCTCTTTCGTTCCCAAATGTGGATCAACCGCAAAAAAGTCCTGCACAGGCCAGAGATCTTGGAAGCCAAAATGTGGACCAATGGAACTGGAACATCCTAAGATTGAATCACCCAGCCCGCTGAGTTTGCTGATACCGTAGGTATATCTTAGTTCTCGGCACCAAACAGGAATAGTCAAAGGATATGTCAGGTACCTACCTAAAAATTTTAGCTACTTTGCATGTGCAAAGGCTATGCAGGCTTGACCCAAACTTTAGGCAATATCCCCTAAACGGGATCATCGGGGAATGGGTTTGACTCAACAATATTTTGCCCCACATGGGTAATAAAACACATGCAACAACAGAACTGCTTTGAAGTGAAGAGCCGCGCGCTTCCGTCATTTTTTGACCTATCCAAGCCCTGACTGACTATTAGTCATGATGAATGATCCAATTGTTATATGCATTTGAATCACTAAGTGTAGGTACCCTCTGGTAAACATACCGAAAACTATTGAAAATGGCACATTTATAGTTGATTTACCTATTAAAAATGGTGATATTCCATAGTTTTTTGTATGTTTGCCAGAGGGTAACCAACAGAATGATATCAAACACCTGTGAAATCCTCTTAAACAAACAAACCGCAAAAAACGCATACCCCGCCTGGTAAACTTCACCCTATAGGGACATTCATCACTTACAACAGGTAAATCAACTATAAAGGGCCATGTTCAATAGCAAACTCTTACCAGAGGCGCAAAATCTCAGTATCATCCCGTCAAAGTCCATGAAAATCCCATATGGTTATCCAACGAAACAATCATTAAGCTTCCAGTTAAATTTTCCAGTAATCCCATATAAATCCCATGGTTATCCCATATAAATCCATATAAATCCATATAAACACCCATTAATCCCATGAAATTCCCATGGTTTTCCCAGAAAATTCCCAGGAATCTTCCCTGAAAACCATGGGGAAATCATCAAAGAAAATCCTCGGCGAAGTAGCCCGTGTAGTCCAGAGACTTCACCACAGGTGTGATCCAAATGCAGTCGAAACCCATGCCCTGGATGTAGTCCAACTTATCGATCACACCTGGACATCCACTGGATTCCACTGGGTTGATGGGTGGCTTGCTGGGATTATGAAATTGATAGTTAGCCAGTGGATCAACTGGTGCTAAACGTAGCTTAGGTTTAGAAGGGTTGCTGGATGGGTTGCTGGATGGGTTGCAAGGGATTATTGATAGTAGATTGATAGTTAGCCAGTGGATCATTCCCGAACATTCCCTACGTTTTTGGCACAAGTAAGCTGAAGTGACCGGAAGATTTAAGAAGCTTGCCTATTTTTTAAAAAAATGAAGGTCCCCCCAGTCAAAATCATCAACACCTGAGGAAGACTATTTGATGGTTCGGAAACTCTAAGTAGCTCCTTGGCTCCCCATTGAATAGGGAATATATAGGGAATATGAATACCCCTAGCTCCTTAGCTCCCTCCTAACCACTGGATAGAAAGATTGGAATATTGGAAGATTTAAGGAGCTTTCCGAACATTTTTAAAAAGTTGGAGGTCCCCCAGTCATCATCCAAATTCATTTTAGACCATGACTTAGTAACTAAGTATTGAAACCCATGATGACTTGGGGATCCTTCGTTTTAGGGAAAAACAAATCGTTGAAGTCGCTTTTTGATTCCGTCATATCTTCTACCTACCCGCCAATAAATTAACAGTTTGCTTATGGAAAATTGCAATTTTTAGATGGTTTACCTACTAAACTCACCATGTTTCTTCATTTTCTATGGCTATGCTAAATTACCAAGGGGTAACAAACATCTTAATATGAACGGGGCATGGCGTTGCAAGATGGTTTCATCGGGTTGAAACATGCAGTCCAAATCGTTAAAGCATGTTCTCCATGTTCTTTCAGGCCAAAAATGAGCAGGGCCATTCAACCCCCCCCGTGTCGCCAGTCTATACTGGATAAAAACCTCTGGTAAACTAACATAGCTGTTGAAAATGGCTATTTATAGTTGATTTACCCATTACAATTTGTGATTTTCCATAGCTATGTTAGTTTACCAGAGGGTACATGTCATGTACATGTTAACATATCTTAAAAGAATTTAGGAAAGTGGACTCTGAGCATCCCCAATATATTGGATAGTATAATCCAATATAATCATCAATCAACAGGGGTTTGGAATACTGCTCAGACGTCTGTTTTGTTGGCTTACAGCACGATTTGAATGGGCACCATAGTCAACGAAATGGGGAGTTGATGCACAATACTGAAGATCGAGTACCTGCAAAGCGTTGTCATTGCAATTCGTTTCAACCGGAACGGGTACGTTTCATGAACACAACAAATGGAAACAAATGGGATGATCCCCCTTAAAAGTTGATATCTTGGAAGAACAAGGGTTGGGTGAAACCGAAATGAGAAGTTTCACGCGATTCACGGAAGACTTTTGGGATGTCAATCACTTGGGGGTCTACCTGGCTCAGATGTGAAGGTGGGATCTATGGAATCTATGGTCACGATTTTTTCGACTCATCAATTGATGATCAAAGATGAGTGGAGTCATCTAAGTGTAGGATTTATTAGATTTTCATGGGTGATGCAGCTACATGCAGCATCCTAACCTGATGTCTTCTTTCCCATTGTGCAAGGTCTCACGGTTCACCAAGCTGGTGAATGATTTCAACAAATCCAACCGATATTGTGCAGGCTTAAATAGTTGGATATTCATGAAACTTTCGACCACCAAACAGTCATGAACCTCTTGCAAAAACGGCCCCCCTCATAACTGGGTAACACCCTAGTCATAGTCAACCCATGCCACCCACCGCAGTTGGAGCAGTTGTGACTCCAACTGTATCGGAAATTTACGGCGAAAAATTGAACACATACGGAGGTTTCCTAAGTCATGGGGGTCCCCCCGTCATCATCCAAATTGATTAGGCATAAGTAGACCATGACTTAGTACTGAATTAGGCCATGACATACCATGACTTAATATTGAAGCATACTGAAACCCATGGTGACGCGGGGATCCACCAATTTAAGAAACACCTAATATGGTCTGAACAATCTGAAAATTGGATACCCCAAACATATCCAAACAGTAGTTACCAGTAGAAACCATTACCAACCATCACTAACCACTATATTAAACGTTTTTGATTACCAGCCCTCGGCACATTTGGGCACAGGCACCTTGCAGCGTGCCGTTACACCAAGCGCCGCCATTTCCCTCCAAGGGATTTGCTTTAGTGGCCAAATCGCAAAACTCGTAGTCGTCCTTCACAGAAACTTGGAAACCATTTGGATTTTGAAAATACCCCATGACTAACATAGCGAACTGGAAAAAATGACATAAAATGACCCATTTATAGATGATGTACCTATGAAAATGGTGATTTCCCATGGCAAACTGTTAAATAACCAAAGGGTAAATTTGGAGGATTTCCCAAGGTGTGTTTCCTATCAAATCATGGTGGTTGAGCTACTGAAAACCATGAAACGTTTTGGTGTCGGTCCGGGGACGATGACACTCTTTGGGCAAGAACACCATCAGAAACCAAAACAACAGCTACATGGGCATGTTTCAGTACTAGTTAATTATGCGGTTGTATGTTTTTTGAAATTGCCTTGCGTTTCGTCTCTTGGTTGCAATGAACATATTCCTTTTTTGCTCCGTCCCCCTGACAGAAATGGCCCAAAAACATCGATCTGGTCCTTGTTCTCTCCACTTCTGGCAAAGCGGTCCGTCACCAGGAAATAAACGCTCTTGCCTGCGTCAAATATTGAGGAATTCCTTCCAGGTAGTATGACATAACCATCCCTCCATGGTGGACCTGTGGAATCCCCAAGAAACAACCATGGACCCAAATGGATGCAGTCGATATTAGGGGGATGGGATTATAAATTAGTACGTGCAAAGACCACCCAGGAATATTCAACATAAATCACATAATCACAAACATCAAAATTCATCAAACACATAGTGGCCCATATTAGCACAATTTGACCGCCAAACAGTGACCCATCCAATGATCCAACCCATGATCATTTGGTGGTTAGATTTGGTGCTGATTTTTCAATATTGTTTCTTGGGATTCCGCTTGGGTTTTCCTGGCATCTCCACCAGCCCCAAACCTTTCATGGCCCACCACTCAAACCTCCAACGCTCGGTTTCTTCAGTCGCTGCGCGGCGCCGGAAACCGAGCCCACTGTGAGAACCGTGGCCAGGGCCAGCCATCGGCACCGCTCCCACGGCATGACGTCCGGCCGCACCGCGGTCAATCTGTGCCCAACGCTGCGAAGACGCGGCTGCGAAGACACCCCTGGTTGGCTGATGATGGTAGGAGATTATTGGTGGGAATGAACTTGTAAAAATGGGGCGCGGGTACCAAGAAACAGATGTAAAAATTTGGTAAGTTCAGTTTTGGAAACACTTACCTGCCCAAGGGCTCCTGCACGATAGAGAGGAGGATGCGGCAAACAACCCATGGTAGGCAACAACTTTTTGGCAATCACAATTTGCAAAGTCCGAGCCCTACGTCATGGTTATTGCTTCTGCTGAAACCGATGCCTTCAAAAAAAAAGAATGCACACAAAAAACATTGCTCCCAAAACTGGCAAAATCATTTGAAATCATCATCGTTTTAAACGTGGTTTTGCTGCTGACCCCACTCAATTTTTCTACCGGCAGCACTGGCATGTGATTCTGCGACGCTCCACGGCAATGATTTCGCGCATCGTGCAAGGCACGTCCCTGGAAAGATGACATAAAGGGTAGTCCGAACACCCAAACCAACCCACAAGACCTAATGTGTTTTCCAAGCCAGCCAGAAAGCACCGGCAAAGTGAGATCAGCAGTGGGGCGCCATGCAGCCCTGATAGTGAAACGCAGGTCCTCCAATCCTTGGCAGAGCGAGGCATTTTGTTGCTGGATCCCAAGTTCACAGCTCGGAAAGATGGGGCAAGCGAAGCGCGAAACTGGCCGAAGTTTGCAGGTGACCCTCTTGGCAATTGTTAGGCTCTTGTCATCAGCCTTCAATGTCCTTCGAAGAGAAACGGCAGCCATAGCTTGCAAGTGCTACAACTCGGATTCGTGTAAGTGTAAGAGTGCGCGTCCGTCTTTCTTGTTCTTGGCGCTGAAATCCCTCCCAGTGTGCTGGGTCGCCATCTGACTTGGAGGCATCTACAAACATTCCTGAATCCACTAGTGGGTAGCGCTTTTCAACACATGGTAGGCTTATGCTTGGCGGCCCAGAACCCCTTTTTTTGCTATACGAATGCGTGGGCTGCGCAATTCTTCCAAAATAAAGTGGCACTATCTACAGGTAGGGTTAATTCTTCCAAACTTTGATAGCTGAAACTGTTTAGCCTTGGCTGGTCCATAGTTCCGATTCAGTTTTCTTCCAGCTTAAAAAAAAAACGCACAAAAGAAACAGAAAGCCTGTTGGTCTTTGGCAAGGTACGCCTGAGAAGTTATGTTTTACTCTTTGCTGTGAAAAAGAACTGACTATCATGAATCGCGTAAGCTACCAGAAAAAGCAAGGGTCATTTTTTAGGTCTGAACATGTCTGAACTATCGACTTTGATGGGTGTTTCCGGGAAACCCCAATGGAATGGATCCAGTTCGAACTGGGATTCTTGCAGCTGCCAGGTAGCTGCAGGCCTGTTTCAAAAGACATGGCCACCATGGCCACTGCGCCAAAAAAGAAGCGCAAGAAGTCCAAGTTGGATCAATGGCACTGTGCCACAAAGCATCTTTTCATCTTGGAAAATCCGACCTGTGATGATGTAATGGGACCCATTGTTTGGGCTTGACCGAAAGCCATCTGAATCCTGACAAAAGCCACTATCCTGCTAGAAAGTTGAGTCTTTGAGGTGATGTTTCCAATCTTTCAGCTCAAAAAGAGGAAAAACAACAACTTTGGTGGTTCCAATCCATCTCCAAACCATCCTTTTGGATCGGGTGATCGGGATCCAACAGCTGGTTCCTGAATGGACAGCATGTCTGAAACCAACCAGAAACGATCATGGCCATGATAGGTCCAGGAGTGCCGCGTCCATGGTTGACAAAGCTCCATTTCCATTTTTTCCATTTTTTACCAACGGCCGGCGTCTCCTAACACACCTTGATGGGTCCTATAGGTCCTATAGGTCCTCAGGTTACAGTGGAACTAACGGGGCCTCAATTGAGGCAAGGAGGCAGCACCCGTGGTTATTACCCAAGGGATTGCAAAGTTCCACCATGTGGGAAGCCCTAAAGATGACAAGTGACATCATCAATGGAAAAAACTGGTAAGGGAAAGCCACGTTCCGAACGCTCCGATCTATCCGATCTATCCCATATGCTCCATGGTGCTGGGATATTCACCCACATTTGGCTGGTGTTTTTTTGTGTTTTCTTCAGGCCTTGGGAACCAAATCCAACTGTTGGCATGACTCAAGCATTGTGGCGAGAAAGCTGGGATGACTTTGATATAACTTCATGACTTGTAAAGTGACTCAAGTGGCTACACACCAGCAACAACAATCTTGTTGAAGCACAAGAAGTTCTCCGTTGAACTCATTTCTGTGGATTCACCAACCAATTCCCCAAAAATTCAACCCCCACACCCCCTATAAGATCCTATCAGGCCCCAAAAAGGCTCCCCAAAAAATCTGGTGGATTTTTTTGGGGAATTCAAGCGACTCACCAGCTTTATGTGTTGCCCAGCTTCGTCATCCCAGAGCTTGCTGATAAAATCCTCGACTTCGGCCATACGGCCATCCGTGACAACTGACCATAACTGACCCAAACTGATACAGTTTGATGGAGCTAACCACCAAATAACAAAGATCTCAACAGATCTCTCTCTCTCTCTGTGAAGTTGCATGTTTTGAGGCTAGGTTATGTCAGGATATGACTCAGATATGATTTTGTTCAGCAAATGTTCCTGTTTTGTGAGTTTGTGGCTGCTTTACTGTCCAGGGAGGCTTCCGGAGCCATCTCTTGTTGACAGTCTTAGCTCTGAAACCTTGCCGAATGGCCACTTCCGATGGCCACCATCTAGTGGACACATGTTTAGTGTATATCATCCGTCAGCTTTAGCATCCTCTAAACAGGGTAGATCTACAGATCGGGATGGTCAAAAATAAAATCCTTTTCGGGGAGCCCTACCCGGTAGCAGCCCCAATATCCCAATCAACTCCGTCAGTTTGCCATGATCCTGGCTGGGAGGTATACTGACTTTAGCAGATCATAGCATTCATAGCTGGTTGGTGGTTGACGTACTACGCCTCTGCAAAATATGAGTGAAAGTCAGTTGGGATGATGAATTTCCCAATATAATTATGGAAAGTCATAAAATTTCATGGTTCCAAACCACCAACCAGATAGATATTCATAGTTACTGGCCAAATGAAATGTCAGGACCGTCAGGATCCACGGGCATCTTTGGATGGATACCAACCCAAGGCATATCACCATTGAACAATGGTCTTTGTGGAAGTGTACCTGCTAAATTCAAGAACCAGAACCATGAAGCCCGAGAGAAGATTACCACTGGATATGAGCTTTGAACTGAAATTTCCGCTGTGTTTTGTTTTGCGATCAGTTTAGATCCCCTCTATATCCACCCTTCTTTAGTGGCTACCATCTGGTTATTTAACAGTTTGCCATGGAAAATCACCATGCTATTAATAGGTAAATCATGATAAATCATCTATAAATGGGCCATCTATACCATGGCTATGTTAGTCATAACCAGGTTGGCTAAATCCTAAGTTTTGCTGAGGATAGCCATGGATATAGCCTGACACCGAGCAGCGTGCGAAGGGGCTGTCCCGCGATGGACCCCTGTCCAGCATCACAACTTCTTCAATGTCCTGGCCCATTGGGGGATGGGTAAAAACCTATTTTTTGTGGGTCAACATGTTGGATGTTCATCCCCAAAAAAAATAGCTGGGATTTATGGATGTTCATCCCATCAAAACCTATTATTATCAATTTTAATGGGATGATCATCCATAAATCCCAGCAATTTTGGTGGTGGGATGTGCCAAATGGTGCCAGGGTTTTGACCCAGAGCCATAAATAAAGAGGATGTATCTACTAAATGTGGTGATATGGTGGTTATGTTCCATACAAAACCGTTAAAAATAAGAGAGTGCGTGTAGTCATCTTTTCTTGGGCAAAAGTGGAACACAGTGCAGGATGGGGCCCCCAAGATAGCTAAGTTGGTTTATAAATGGTTTATAAGTGGCTGAATTCTATGGTTTATGGTAGATATAACAAACCAGTTAATGGGTGTTATTTCATGGTTTATAAACCAACATTCACATCACCGGGGGGGCCCCATCCTGTGGCAAACCACCAAAAAAAAGCCGCTGCGAAACCAGGCACCTATTTCTGCATGGCAGGCATGAATCGACTCGAAGAACTCGCCAGAATCATGCGGGTTACCCTCTGGTTATGTCAAACCTACAATGTGAGGCCCCCGGCCACGATAGCGTTCAGTTGGTGCAAAAAACTCCAATAACTATGGTTTATGGATGTTTATGGTACTTATAACTATAGTTACTGGGGCTTATGTCCACCAACAAACATCACTGGGGGGCCTCACATTGTAGCTATTGAACATGTACCATTTATAGTTGATTTACCTATTCAAAATGGATCAAAATGGTGATTTTCCAGTTCGCAAAATGTTAGTTTACCAGAGGGTATATCCCAGACATTTCGGCCATCATCCCAACTAGGATTTGTCAAAGCCAGTTTTGACTGCTGGTTTTCCAACTGCTATCCCAACAGCCATCCCGGCCAGTTGGGCAGCATCCCAAAAATCCTATGGTTAATAACTTTTGCAACAATAATTCTCAGATGTTCTCAGCATGGCATTATGACATGATGACATGATGGCCATTGTTGGCCTAACCGGCTAACCAGTTAACCTCTCCATTTTTCTGAGGGTACCCTCCGGTCATCAAATATACTTTGCTCGACAACTCCCCGTTTATGTGTAGAGAATTTTCCCAGCTAAAACCATCCATTTAGTTCAAGGTGTTCTCATTGCCATGTTTCATTGTTAAACATCATTTACCATCTGGCAAGTGAACAAAGCGATGGACAATGACCTAATGGAATAAACTGGACCATTTTCCAATAGCAAACTGTTTTAAATTACCTGATGGCCAAAACCTGTAGATTTTCCACTAATATTCCATTGTATCATCACCAGTGTCACCACTATATATATATAATTCTGATTGGTGGTTGACCTACCCCTCTAAAAAATATGAAAGTCAGTGTTTCAACCCCTCTGAACAATATGAGTTCGTCAGTTGGAATTATTATTCCAAATGTATGGAAAAATAAAATTCAGGTTCCAAACCACCAACCAGTATATATATATATATATTTATATACACACACACATATATATATATATATCACCATTTTTTTTGGTTAAATCCTCAGTGTATCAACATGAGTGAGTCAAACCTCCTAATATATGCGTATTTTTTATAACTATTCGTATCCCATAAATCTCTGATTTTTATACCTACTTCTGGTAATCAAACATGAATTATTTGAACATCCCCAAACTCAATAGAGGTTTATGGGTGGTAAATTCATCAAACTACATTGGTTGCTTTTCAATCGGCACTTTTGATTACCAAAGGGTATCCCATTAAATAGCCCATTAAATGGTAACCCTTCTTGACCATTATGATGCCCTTATAATCCCAATAGTCATTGGAATTAGCTCATATTACTGGAATAGTCCTTGGAATTAGCTGTTATTATGCCATTATAGCTAATTCCACTTCAATAATAGTTAATTCCAAGGACTATTATGCCACTATTCCAGTTATATTCCAGTAGCTGGTCCTTGTTACTTCCATTTCACTAGACCTGCGTTACCAAAGAGTAACCACCAACACCATACCTTGCACGCCTGTGGGTGTGGCATCCCTGCCATCAGTGGCACCGTGGCCATATTGGCCTTGATCTGACAGAAGTGAAAGGCACATTTGGGGAATTAGAATGTGGACATGTCAAACACCCTCACTGAAATGGGTTTTGAACTGTTTGAACATTTTGACTTGGGGATGATTATAGATCTACTATGGTTTGTATATGTATGTGTATATGTATATATATATATATATGTGTGTGTGTATATGTGTATATGATATATATATATATATATGGCTAAAGAACTGACAACTGATATAACATAGAAAACTGATAAAGATATAACAGTGGGCAAAGTGCTGATGATTCTGAAAAACCAACTGCTTCAAATGCGATAAATGGACGAAATTGAGTATCACCCCAACAGCGTTTTTTCGCGATCCGGCAACACACGGAGTCGCTTACGGCAAGTTCAAATGGATATCACAAAAAAAAACGGCTTGGATATGGACTCTCCAATTTTCAATGTATCTAATATCTAAATCTACCATGAAACATCATGAAACTGCAGATCTCTGTCAACTCTATACCACCTTGTTGTTTGTTAAAAACCACCCCAGAATGACATTTCTTGCAGAGTTTCAATGCCACAGGTGTTCTTGTAGAACTCCAGGTAGATGTATCCATTCTCACCTGTAGAGAACGGTCGAAACCGTACCAGTCGTACACGAACAAATGTCAGCTGAAAAACTCTTACCGATATGCCCGACTTGTTTCAACAAGAACTGGAGCTTGTGGGCAAGGTGACTGGGAACAAATTAACAAGTTGCAACAAGACTCAAAGTAGTACTTTGATCAATGGGAATTCCAGGATCCTAAAATGGAGGTACTGTACCATATAAGGCCATATTTAGTGGGGATATTCCCTTACATAGGCCTTATATATGGTTGGTACCTCCAATGATCTTGAAATGGCCATTGATTTGAAGAGTCCACCAATAAACTATGACACTGGTCTAACTCGACCTAAAGAATTCATAACCCAACTCAATAATCATGAACTGGCCAAATCAGGTTGTTTATTTGCCATCAAATTCCCAAATGTTCAAAGCCCAAATCCCATCAAATCCCCATAAATCCTCCACATCCCCCAAATTCTTAAACCTTCTCAGCCCCAGGATGTATCTGAACTTGAGGCTGTTCCATGGTACCCCTAAATGCACTGCTTTACTCATCATCTTCCTAAAACATCGCCATGTTCAGGGCATCCCGATCTCATCACATCTCTGGCAGATCGCCCCAGGTCGTTGACCATTGGTTGCGAACGATCCAGTAGGGCAGGGAGGCAGAGGAGCTGGTGTTGTACCTGTGGGGAAGAACTGCTGAGTGGTTCTGCTTTGGTGATCAAGTGCCCAATTTTTGGCGACTTGGTTGCGTGAAAATTGAAAGTCAAATTTTCCGATTTTTGATGGTTAACCTCCGGAAAATTACCACAGATCTGGGAAAACAATGCGAAATGACATGTACACGGTTCTCGTTGGAAAATGATCTACAAATGGTGGATGTTGCATTTGGATCTACTTTTACAAAATTTTATCCCATAGGATCCATGTATGGTATATATGCTAACATTGGGGGTATATTGGTGGTAAATGTTACCATATATAGCATACATGGATCCTATGGGTATGGGTACTTGGAAGGTCTAGGTAAGTCTTGACAAGCCAAGAGCATTTGGGTGATTTTGGGCGTGACTCAAAATTCCGATGATTGGCCCCAAAAACAGAATTCTTTGCGAAACATGGATGCTGGATACGCCAGTCTGCATTCCCCCAGGGTCTGAATTTT
The DNA here is from genome assembly GCA_947184155.2 of Cladocopium goreaui. Classification (NCBI taxonomy): domain Eukaryota; class Dinophyceae; order Suessiales; family Symbiodiniaceae; genus Cladocopium; species Cladocopium goreaui. Next base: position 682,981 of record CAMXCT020004001.1, on the reverse strand, counting down.
CGTCCCAAGATGTGAAGTTCGTTTGGAAAATATCTGGACCTGGGGTGTTTTAATCTATACGGATTTTTATAGTGAAATCTTGCAGATTTACACCACTTTTACATACTTTTACTGTAACATCTATCATTTACCCATTCAACATGGTGATTTTCCATAGTTGTTTTGTATCTTTACCAGGGTATTTGGACCCAAAGAAACCACAAATCACCACAGGTTCTGGAGATGTTTCCACTACACCCACGTATTTTAACATATGGAGGTGTCCTAAAATGGGGGGTACCCCAAATCACCCAAGTCATTATATAGATCAGTTTAGTGACCCATGGCAACTCGGGATCCCCCATTTTAAGAAACACCCTAATATTTTAGTCTGAAAATAGCATCCCCCAAACATTACTTACCAGTATTAACCATTACTAGTCACTATTCACCATCAAACTAACCATTACTAATCACTATTCACCAGTACTAACCATTATTAACCATCATGATCATATATCAACAATCTCATCTTATTCACCAGTACAACATAGTACAACTATTAATGTGGGCTAACCATGAGCAATTCACCCACCTTCAGCCGGGTGGCCCAGTGAGCTGGGCGGCATGGTCCAAATCGTTCCAGCCACTGCCACCGCACGCCTCGTAGCTTAGCACTCCACCTGCGGCGAAAAACCAACAAAAAGCCATGAGGGATTTTACACTGGTTGGTGGTTGACGTACTACGCCTCTGAAAAATATGAGTGAAAGTCAGTTGGGATGATGATTCCATTCCCAACTGAATGGAAAGTCATAAAATTATATAAAATTCATGTTCCAAACCACCAACCAAATGGGGATTTTACAGAATGGTGCCCCCCAGTGATGTGAATGTTGGTTTATAAACCCCATGAAGACATATGAAGACTAGTTCGTTATATCGATCATAAAACCATAGTTAATTCAGCCACTTTTTTCAGGCAACTGAACGCTATCGAACGGGGGGCCCCATCCTGTATGGAAGTCTAGCGGATTCTATCGCATTTTATGAGACTTTATAGAAAGTTTTATGGAATTACCATCTGGTTATTTAACATAGCCATGGAAAATCACCATTTTTTAATAGGTAAACCATCTATAAATGGGCCATTTTCCATGGCTACGTTAAATAACAAGATGGTAAAGTTTGAGATGGGATTTATGATGGCATTTTACGGGCTTTGAGATGGACTTAAACTAAACTGTTTAAACCGGTGAAATGAAAACAGCCCAGGGCGGCATAAACTGTGCATTTTTTGTGGGTAGCTCAATGCCATAAACCTACAATTTTGGGGGATGGTAAACATACCACCCCCAAAAAAATTGGTGATTTGGGGGATGGTTTCTGGCATTGGGTTTGCCACATGAATTTTAATGTGGTAAAAATCCAATGAAAACCGATCCACCATTTTTACTAGGAATCAATGGTCATTCGTCCATTCCAAGGGGTTTATCGCATGGAGTTTGCCACATGTTTCTATCCCTTCCCACAAATTTAATTCACCCTAAGGATCCGTTATGATCATATGGAGATCTTGGCCTACTCCGGTCTGACAGGAAAATCATTCCAACTTCCGTGCAACATTTTTCATGTTTGTTGATAATCCGGTTGGGATTTAGAGTTGCCTTTTTGCACAACTGGAATCACTGGAATCCCGAAATTTTCCGTGCTGCAAGTCATGTGCCGGTGGCAGATTGAAGTCGAGTTGAATCGGTGCCATTGATGAATCCATGGCTTCTGGCACATCTGCGGATTTCTCAGTTGCGGATTTCCACATAGGGAATAATGTCAACCCTGGATTAATAAACCCCAAACGGCTGGTTAATTGGGGGGGTACCATTTAAGTATTGGATGAAATGACTATTGGAGGAGTACCCCCCTAATTTTCATAAACCATGGTTTAGTCTCATCCGGGGTTGACATTACCCTCTGGTAATGAATCATGGCGGAAAATCTCTCATGTGATGATTTTCCCCAAAAAAATTCGGGGATTTCCCAGCCATGAACATCACCACCTGCATAGAGCAACCAATGTTGCGAATTCACCGCCACAGCCTTTGGATGTCATGGGCCCTAGCTATGGTTGTAAAGCTGGTGGTGTTGGGATCAAAATGGGCTATTTTCGAAGTCGAAAAGCTTGTGCAGTGAAGATTCCTGCAAACTTTGATGCTTTGGGTGGGTCACAAATATAGGCGATCCACCAGTCTCAGTAGGGTTCTTCCCAGGTACTTCAACCATCAGCAACTTTGATGCTTTCAGCTGATTTCATGATGTTCCAAGAATTTGACACCTCCAAGATTCCCTGCGACATGCTACGTCATACTGGTCGGAGAACCCTGGGACTTTGTCTGTGGCTAAGGGTCAGGCAAGAAAAACACAGCTGTAGGACTGAAATCCATCCAGCAAAGAACTTCCACCCTGAAGCCAATCATTTTACAGAATATCTCGTCTTACACTGATAGACTCATACAAACTTACGCAGATACCCATATACCCTCTGGTAAACGAACATAACTATGGAAAATCACCATTCTTAATGGGTAAATCCACTATAAATGGCAATTTTCGATAGCTATTTTGACATATATAACCAGAGGGTATCCATGTTTTCCAAAAATCAATATTTTCCACCATAGAAACCCGTCAGTGGGAGGGTACACTTCCAAGAGTGAACGGTGAACGCCAAGCTGCAACGGGACCTAGCTGAACGAGAACCTGACCATCAAATAAATCACGTGTGAGATCTGCTCAAAGAACACCGAACTCTGAGACTCATCGATTCATCGACTTATCAGATTTTGAATGATTTTGATCCGAACGAGTCAGAACAAAGCCGCAACTTCTAAAAACAACATCCACATCCGAATGATTCAGAAGGATTCGAAATGAACATCAGCCGAAAAGAGTCCCAGCTAGTCCCAGGCTGAGTGGCTGCGGTGAAAATATGGAAAAACCCATGGAAAACCTAATGGAAAAATTCCGCCCAGAAACCCGTCTCAAACTCTCCAGATTTTGGTTCTCGCAAGCAGTTCCAGGAGGACATAGAGGTGTAGCCCAAAGAGCACCGACGACCTTCCCAATCCTCGGCAGAACATTGAGCCAACTTCAAAAACTGGATTCTTAATTATTCTTTCCCATTTTTTCTAAGTTATCATCATTTGTCTAACTTATATATTTTTTTGAATCCTCATCGACACTTTTCGGAGTGATATCTCCACATGAAGTGCCCTGTGCATCTCCCCATCTTTCCACCCTTTCATCATCCTTGTTCCTCACACTTGGTGATATCGCCAAGAAAAACCATCACCAAAATGCTACCAAAGGGCGGACCAATGATGTGCCTAGGGCGCCGGAAGTGCTGATTGGTAGGTGGCTCTGCGCTTTTGAAGCTTGGTCCAAGAGAAGAAATCAGGGAACCGCACCCTGCTTGGCTGATCTTGGATCATAATCACGGAAACCCATGGTTTTTTGAGGTGCTGTCAGAGTCCGTTCTGATGTTTCCTGATGTTTCCTGATGTTTCCTATAAATTGTGGTTCCAGTGAGATTTGGGTGGACCCATTGCAAACACGCGAGTCAGGGATGCAACATAAACATTCTGAACACCACCAACGAAATATCACTTGTTGGAAGACAGGGTGTGCAATCGAAATACGGACACATGTGGGAAGCATCTTCAACAAGCACCAACAAGCGTGCCAAAAACCTGCAACTTATATGGGTTTGGAAATAGACATCCTCTAAATCCATTGGTTAATCATTAATAATCCTTTTCCCTACATGAATCGATTCATATTAACCAATATAGTCCCATATATTTAGAGGACCTATTCATTGTCCCACATTATCCCTATTCACATGAATTGAAATGGCCAGTTCACAGTGGTAGATCCTCCCATTTTCAGGGGTATCTCAGGATACCCAAGGTTTTGCAGCCGCAGTGGCTGAAAGGTCTCAGCATCTGTCCTTAGCACTGGCGGGGTTGGGTCTGAGTTGGGTCATGCCATCTGATTTGTGTTGCCATTTTCAGGGGGGAAAACGCCAAGTTTGGGGCACCCCGGATTTTGGGAGACGGCCATCATTTCTTTCAATGGAATTCGCATCATGAGCTCCCTGTGATCCACGAATCATTGGGTGATAAGGCACAGCTTTTTTCGGTGTCCAGACGGCCTAGTATCCCCATCATCCCGGGTTTTATCAGCCAACACCAAGGGGGGAACACCTTGCCACGAGATGCCCAGAGTCAAATTTCGATGGCAAGGTTTGGTGCAGTATTTGTAGTCACATCGATCGTCTGGAAGATAACCTCCTGACTTTCAGCATCTTTGGGGATGGCATTGAATGACACTGCCATGATGTCGTGTGTTGATTTTCGAGTTCTAACAGCTCCATGTGACACATTTTTTCAAACCATCTTTACTCTCAGCCCATCCAGCCCATCTGACAGAAAAACACGGAAAAAACCATGGAAAATGACCCACTCCTTCGTACGGCCAATAGGCCTCTTGAACCAGGCCGATTTTGTTCTTCATGAGGTAGGCTTAGTTGGGACTGGCTCGGCCCAAGAAGTGGGGTGTGTTTGGCATGTCAGTTTCTTACAAGAACCATGTCACAAATGCTATGACACTGCAATCATGTGAACAACTGGTGGGCAAACCAGTGGTCGTTGCTCTCATGACCAGTGATGTTGAGCGTTTTCTCTAGGTGCGTGGTTCAAAAACATACATGATTCTGAGATGCTCTCCAAATGGCTACTCGAAACAAACCTAGTGGATAACCCAAATCTAGTGGATTCTCGCAGCAAAAAAACAAAAAAAAATCAGATCCGCAGAACATCGTGCCAATTCTTAAAAAAAACATTTTTTTTTTTGCGCCGTTCGTTCACCATCTGGATCAACATCTGATAAAAATCAGCATCTTGTATGGTTCCAACATTTCTGGTTGGTGGTTGACCTATTCCATATGATTAATAGATGTTAATAGTGGTTAATAGTGGTTAATGATGGTTAATTATGACTGCTTGGTGGTTGACCTACCCCTCTGAAAAATTATGGACAACTCGTCAGTTGGGATGAGGAAATTCCCAACTGAATGGAAAGTCATGAAATTCATGTTCCAAACCACCAACCAGTATATAATTATTCTTTACAATAAGTATGCAGTATAAGAAATGATACACCCATGAAAAACCGCATGGCCCGTAACAACCAGACGTTTCTCTTGCCGGTAAAAACAGAGATTGGTCGAAAATTCACCCAGTTTTCCCGAGTTTTCGCCAGTTCGACCAGTGACTGTAGCCATCCACAGGATTTCCACCTCCACAACCATCCGCTTGATTACTGCAGCTGATCATTTGTTGGACCTGACTGGGGCTGGTGGGGGTAGGTTGGGTAAGGTGATTTTCGTGAGAATTTTTGGGCTTCATTGGGAGTGAAGTATAGTGAAGTTTTGTTGTTTTGTTTCTGATTATAGTATGACAGTATGACCAACCAACTTGTTATGATTGCCTGAAAGAAAAACACAAAATGTGATCTGGTTGGTGGTTGACCTACCCCTCTGAAAAATACTAGTCAGTTGGGATGATTATTCCCAATGTATGGAAAAATAAAATTGATGTTCCAAACCACCAACCAGTAATGGTGTATCATCATGTTCGCTAGTATTTGATGGCCCTTTTGGGAATACATCCCATGTTCGGCACAGAAATGATGATCAACCAGTTCAACCAGTCCTTAAATTGCCTGGAAGAGGTGATACGGTGATGCTGAAAGATCAAAATAATAGGAAATTGGCAAACATAACTACATCAACTCTTGGATTTATGGCAAAGAATAGGCAAACATGGGGAAAAAACCAAAACCGGGGATCCTTTGACAAGCCTGTTACCAGAGTTTCCCAGAATACCAGTAATGAAACATGACAATGGAAAATCACTCATTTGCCCTCTGTTAATTTAACATAGCTATTGAACATTGCCAATTTATAGTTGATTTACCTATAAAAAAATGATGATTTTCGATAGCAAACTGTGAGTTTCCCATCCATTTGAATAGGATTTTCCATGATAAACCATGCATTCTAGGGTGCCCTCTGGTAAACTAACATAACTATGGAACATCACCATTTTTATTGGGTAAATCAAAGAACGTTAGCTATGTCTATGTTTGTTTACCAAAGGGTAAATCCCCATCATCCATTATTCATCCAGGATTATTGGTCGTTTTACCCTTGTTTTCCCACTATCTTCCCATGATTTTCCCATGATTTACCAGATCCATGGCCATTTCAGGAACCTAAATTGGAGGTACTTACCATATATAAGGCCTCTTTTTGAGGCCTAAATTTCAGGGAATATCCCCACAATTCATATTTCAGCCTGAAATATGGTACCAGAGTAATGTACCTCCATCAATTGGATCCTGAAGATCTCCCATAGATCCCATGATTTCCCATGAAAAAAACCCATCATTTTTCCTATTGATCCTCATTTTTCGATGGGAATTTCCATGATTTTCACCACCATTTTTTCTTTCTTCGGAGCTGCCGAGAAGAGCTGCGAATATCCGGGAGGTCCACCATCCTGCCACAGGGTGTACCTGGCCATCTGGCCATGGCTATCCATGGCTGCGGTGGAGGATTACCTGGCCTGGTCAACATACCAAAAACGATGGAAATATCCACCATTTTTCATGGGTAAATCCACGAACTAAATGGTGATGTTCCATAGTTTTTTGTATTTTTACCCAAGGGTGACCATGGTATAAATGGCCAATTGTTGTCCATGTTTTCTGATGATTTACCATGATTGAGCTATAATTTTTAATGGTGATTCTCCATAGCTACGTTAAATAACCAGAGGGCAACTAATGAAACTTATATAACTATCCTATATATATGAACATAATATCAGTTCTTACACGATATAACTTATACATAATGTATGAGTTTATAGATCGTGTGATATAATATGTTTTTTGCCCGGGCTTCCAGAGGGTTTGCCCATGGTTTGCCCTATCTTAGCCTCTGGACGGAGGACTAAGCACATGATGAGATAATGATCATCAGGTAAATATCTTAAGACTTAGCAGATTTAAATTTCTGCTAAACACAAAGCGCAGTTTAGAAAGGCAACCAATGGGGCTCCACCGTGAAGCATGGTGAACGGCTCCACATTTCGTGGCAAAGGTATCTAAATCTATATGATGGTTACACAGGAGTCACTCTCACCGCATGTCATTCCACATTTGCTCACAGCCACCATTTTTTCAGCTGTGGATGGGGGCCTGACAAGTTGTTTGGATGTTTGTTTGGGTCCATTTCGCAGAGAAAACCATTGAACAAATGGAAGCCCTAGACTGCAGGGGAAAACTGGCTGAGGCTCAGAAGCAATCCAACACTGATCCCTTCTGATACCATCTGGTTATTTAACATAGCCATGGAAAATCCCTTTTAAATGGAGGTTTGAATGGGAAAATCATCTATAAATGGGCAATTTTCCGTGGCTATGTTAAATAACCAGATGGTACATTCAAAAGAAACATATTTCTGGAAAAAACATGTTAAACCATTTCACCGACCTATGAAGTTCGGCCATATTCCCTTGAGGCCCCATGATATCTCGTTGGAAAAAAAACAAATCCGCCATTATTTATCATTAATTTCCATTTATCACTATTCAAATCACTGTAATTATATCATGTGCGATTGATTTGACGATCGGTTCACTATATTTTTTCATTATCATCCATGAACCACTAGATAATTCACATTAGATCAACGGTTTTTTTGAGCTCATTTGTTATATAATATCACTATCTGTATCATGATATTTTCACTCAAAGTCACTAGAAATAAATCACCAAAAGTGAATGATAAATCATCCACAAATCATCTACAAATCACTTATCATAAACCACCATCTTCCCCATATATTTCAGTAAAAAAATCACTACAAATCAATTTCACAATATAAATCACCATATAAATCATTTATCATCCATAAATCATCCATAAATCATCTATAAATCATCTATAAATATCAGTTTCACTCTATAAATCACCATATAAATCACTTATCATCTATATCAATCTCCTCATATTTCCCATAGATTTCTGGATTTCATGGCCATCCCATGGCCATCCCATGGCTTTTGGGCACATGGCTTCCACTTCCTCCGCCGTTACGAAAGCCCAGCAGGCGCCACAGGAGCCCTGGTTCTTCACCGGACTCACGGCCTCGGAGATGGGATGGATTGGGATGGGATGGATTGGGTTACTAACCCTCAGGTTTTCATGGGGTTTTCATGGGTTTTTACTCCTGGTGATGTCAAGTTATAGCTATTGAAAATGACTACCATTTATGGATATAGTGGATTTAGACATTGAAAATGGTGGATCTTTCCATAGATATTTGTATGTTTACCAGAAGGTAATATATATATATACATCTATCTATTTATTAATCTATGTATAGATGTAACAACATGATCTATAAACAATTAAAAAGTATATATTTCATGTGATGCATATGACCTATATTAATCCATGTATGTATATATATATGTATAAATATGTGTGTGTAAAATGTTTTATCTATAAATAAAATATAAACTGTATACATTACATATGAGAAATATATATTTATATATATATATATAGTCTATTATATCTGTACGTATATATATAATAATAATTAACTCATGATATACATAATGTACATAAATACAGCATATGCAACTGATATTATATATGCTATGGCAAAGGAACATGTCTGCTTAAAAGAAACACACCAGAAATGAAAATGACTTGTCAAGTAAAGATGCACGCTGGAACCGCGATTCTTGACACCTTTTTCGTTTATTTTCCCTTTGAATCAAATGAACATCTCATCCACATTGCAACAAAAATATGGAAATATGGTTTTCCGTTCCAGTCATCTCAACCTTGGAGGTTTTTTTTGGAGCCCAGTTTGAAGGCCACAAGTTGTGTCTGTTGAGGTTTCTGCTATGGCCGGGAAGTTCATGACCCTATAATGGATCTACTGGAAGAAAAAACGGTTCCTGAAATGGCCATTGATTGGCAACTATGCCTGCATTTCTTTGTCTATATCTATCACAGGGATCTAGGGGATGATGCATTGTCATATTCGTATCAGTTGCAACGTTTTTTTTCATAGTAGTGTTTGGCATTTCATCTGGAAAAATGCACGACGATATATATATATATATATATATTTATATATGCATACATGTACATATATACACACACATTCACACACATATATATATATATGTATGTATGTACGTACGTGGGTATGTATGTATGTATGTATGTGTGTATGTATGTATGTATGTATGTATGTATGTATGTATGTATGTATGTATGTATGTATGTATGTATGTATGTATGTATTATGTTTCATTCGGATATTGTTTGGCCTAAATTAACTAAATTAACTTAACATATGTAACAAACACAGTTTTATGCTGAAGCAATCTTTCTAAGCAGCAAAAACTCAACGGGTTTCAGTGGTCTCAGCACCAGACGCGGGTCAAACGCCAGTTGAGAGCAGGAGGTTCTGGTGTCTTTGGCAACTGGAAAGCCGTGACGTTCAGCTCCTTAGCATTGGGAACTTGGGGTATCTTCTCAGCACTAGAAATGAGGGTTGATGGATTGGTTGAACCCCAAAAACCATGGGGATTTCATCGGATATCATGGGATCTTCCCTTAACTGGGACTTGTGGATTGCTGAGAATGTTATATCAGAATATGAATAATATGGCTGTAACAGGTGGAAGAAATGGAGGCTTTACCAACCAAAATATGGGATCAAATATGATCAAATTGAAGGATGCAACTTAGTAACAGGACAATCATAGAACTCACACGCACTAACTGGTTGGTGGTTTCATTCTCCCATATATTATGGAATATAAAAAATGTTCCAAACCACCAACCAAGATCTATGTAGATATGTCCACAAATCGCAACTTTCACCCGTTCCAGAAAGGCAACTTCAATTATGACACGACCGAAATCGCAAATTTCAAGGTGGATTTCGTATCTGTTTTTGTTGGGAAAATTCATCAGCCTTCCTATCAACCTTCGGCCCTTCCGATCCAAGTTTCTTTGGCTGCGGATCCTAGTGATTCCTGCCTCAGCTTGCCACAAATGGCCTTGCAAAGCGATACGAATTGAATTTCCCAAGATTTCCCAACCTTTTTGATACTCCAAACATCTCAAAACCATAATTTTCGCCACATTTTTTGCAACAAAACGGTGCACACGGTCGAGTTCCCAAGCGCAGCCAAAGGAGCAAAAAAACATCAGTTTTGAGCCCGCGCAGCGGCAACTCTTCAGCATAGAAATCGGAAAAACCTCGGATCCGGCAGAGATGTTTCCTCTGTGAAAGCCAGTGCGGAGGGTCTGGTGCAATGCTTAAAAGTAAGCATGTACATCAACACAGAAAATGGGTTGATCTTATTCGATAAACATGTCCTATAATGACGGATACCCAATTCACGGCCATTGCAAACCAAAAATGATTTCCATAACAAAAGTTGGTGCATGAGGACCATGAAAGTCTCGGGGTATTCAGCAAACCCAGTGGTTCATTGTTTCTTTTTGCGAAAGCGGTTACTAGTGATTATTCACTAGTAGCTTTAACATACCCTTGTCCATTTGTGCTGTTAAACATGTTGAAAACCACAATTCAGGATCTAGCATTGCCTAGCATTTCTTGGGGTCACCAAGACCACTTGGCCATGCCGAGCCTGGCTGCTTCCAAGAAACTATTGATCCCAAAAGCATCGCCTTAGCAGAAAAATCGGAAAACGACGTGAGGTCATAATGAAATTCATCCGAAATATATCCATTAAAAATTGTGATTTTCTATAGTTATGTTAGTTTACCAGAGGGTATCTGGAGTGGATCATCAAAATTCAAAGAATTGCACCATTCGATCCTTTCCATTTTTGGGATGTCCAAGTGTACCTTGGATTCTCATGGATTCCCATCCTCAAAATGGGTTGAAACTGTTGATCCTGGGATTTGTCTGGAGAAATTATCGGCAATTGGGGCATGTTTTCATGTTTTGATAACAAACTTATTCAATGTTCCTCTATATTCCACTATTGTGTTTCCATCCGTTGTTCTTTAGGGGGCACATCCAAATCACCATTTTTATCTGGTACATCCCACTGAATATTTCGTGGCACCCTCAATTTCCCCATGTCATCTGGCATCACGAATGCCGATCCAAAGTTCGTTATCCCCCTATGGATTATTTTTCACGACCACCTTTAGCATGGTTGATTCATGAATGCCTTTTTTTACTTGGTGCTTCATCCCATCTATAAATCAATTATATGATGTTATATGCCTAAGTACAGTGTTTTAGCAAATGGGATAAGTAGGATTAATCATCACCTATACTATACCTCGGTATACTTGGGTTAACCCTCCTACTGGGATGAACCACCAACTGGAATTCTTAAATCCACCCTGATTTTTTCACCTCCGAGAAACTCAGAAGCCCTGAGCCGCTGAGGTGTTGCGACCGCCTGCGCGGCTGGAGAATGCGGGTCAAAGCATACCGGTAGAAAGAGATGACAGGAAAAAATGACAGGCAAGCTAGATTAGATGAGGAGAAGTTAGATAGCGTTGATTTTGAGAGAATTTGGAGCTGAGTTTGGAAGAGATAAGTTTGGTAGGGGCAAGTTTCATAAAGAAAAAATGGGTGGATAGAATGTGGGTAGAACCCAATTTGATCCAAATGAGTTTGATACAAAAGAGTTGGATGGAGGTAAGTTTTACAGAGGTAGGTTTGATAGAGGCAAGTTTGATAGAGATTGGGTAAATTTGATAGAAATACACGGCTGCGAGTCAAAACCCTGGGACACAAACAGTAGCTTAAAATAGTTGGTAAATGGATGTTTGTTCCCCCATTCATATGTTATAACATAGACCCGGGCAAGCCGGCGGCGGAAGTTTCCCAAACATAAATGACCTATAGTTCAAAGACACCCTGTCCCGACCGTGTCCTTCCCTCGACAACCGTTTGATTTTTTCAGCGAGAGACGAAGCAAAGTCTTCACACTCCACACTCCACACTGCACTCTTCGCACTCCAAACTTCAAACTTCACACTCCACACTTCACACTTCACACTGCTTCCTTCACACTCCAAACCTCACACTTCACACTTCACACTTCACACTGCGCTCTTCGCACTCCAAACTGAAACTTCACACTTCACACTTCACACTCCACACTTCACACTTCTCACTTCCCACTGCTTCCTTCACACTGCACACTTCACACTGCACTCTTCACGCCCCACACTTCACACTGCTCTAAACCTACGTGCAACAAAAAACACTAGCGCCAAAATGGAGAAAATCTGCTAACAAATCCATTTCGCAGCCTTCATGCAGCCAGTCCAAGACGATTTACGAGATCCAGCTGCAAAAGACATTACGCATGCAGCCAAAGCAAGAAGCAACCTTGACGCAGCCATTCCAATGCGATCTGCGGAGACTGAGTTGCAAAACACAAGAGAACTACGCGCAATGGCGTCGGAAATTGTAGCTTCAAAACCGGATCTCGACGCCAGAGCGAAAAAAAGACGATTTTGAAGCACTTTTTAAAAGGATTTTTAGAAGGAAAATCACTAGCGCCAAAATGGAGAAAATCTGCTGACAAATCACTGTCGCAGCCTTCATGCAGCCAACTCCAATACGATTTACGAAGTCCAGCTGCAAAAGACAATAGTATTACGCATGCAGCCACAGCATGAAGCAACCTTGACGCAGCCATTACAATGTGAGTTGCAAAACACAATAGAACTACGCGCAACGGCGTCGGAAATTGTAGCTTCAAAACCGGATCTCGACGCCAGAGCGAAAAAAAGAAGATTTTGAAGCACTTGTTACAAGGATTTTTAGAAGGAAATTCACTAGCGCCAAAATGGAGAAAAAAACGCTTTTGGTGCGAGACTTCCTTCAAAACTCCATCGGCAACTCATCCACCAGCACCACTTGCAATCCCATTTACATTGCGGGAACGATCCTACAGTTGCAAATCACAATGGAATTCTGTCGACCGCGCATGCACGAAAAACACTTGAAACCCCATTTACAATGCGGAACCGATCCGACCATGGTCCGAGAATGATCCGACCATGGTCCGAGAATGATCCGACCACACACGAGACCGTCTCGCACCCGTCGCACCGCAGAGGTAGATCATCGACGTTCGAGGACGGACTTTGTATGGAAAAACATAGGCTTTCGTGCATCTGCTATCTCTCAAAAACGCATTTCGTGCGAGACTTCCTTCAAAACTCCATCGGCAACTCATCCACCAGCACCACTTGCAATCCCATTTACATTGCGGGAACAATCCTACAGTTGCAAATCACAATGGAATTCTGTCGACCGCACATGCACGAAAAACACTTGAAACCCCATTTACAATGCGGAACCGATCCGACCATGATCCGACCATGGTCCGAGAATGATCCGACCATGGTCCGAGAATGATCCGACCACACACGAGACCGTCTCGCACCCGTCGCACCGCAGAGGTAGATCACGTTGGGGGACGCACTTTGTCTGGAAAAACACAGGGTTTCGTGCATCTGCTATCTCTCAAAAACGCATTTCGTGCGAGACTTCCTTCAAAACTCCATCGGCAACTCATCCAGCAGCACCACTTGCAATCCCATTTACATTGCGGGATCTCAAAAACGCATTTCGTGCGAGACTTCCTTCAAAACTCCATCGGCAACTCATCCACCAGCACCACTTGCAATCCCATTTACATTGCGGGAACAATTTCTTTGACTAACTCGTTCCCTAACGAACTCTTTCTTTGCTAACTCTTTCTTTGCTCTTCCTTTGACTAACTCTTTCTTTGACTAACTCTTTCCCTCACTAACTCTTTCTTTGACTAACTCTTTCCCTGACTAACTGTTTCTTTGACTAACTCTTTCTTTGACTAACTCTTTCCCTGACGACCTCTTTCTTTGCTAACTCTTTCTGTGACTAACTCTTTCCCTCACTAACTCTTTCTTTGACTAACTCTTTCCCTGACTAACTGTTTCTTTGACTAACTCTTTCTTTGACTAACTCTTTCCCTGACGAACTCTTTCTTTGACTAACTCTTTCCCTCACTAACTCTTTCTTTGACTAACTCTTTCCCTCACTAACTCTTTCTTTGACTAACTCTTTCCCTGACTACCTGTTTCTTTGCTAACTCTTTCCCTCACTAACTCTTTCTTTGACTAACTCTTTCCCTGACTAACTGTTTCTTTGCTAACTCTTTCTTTGACTGACTCTTTCCCTCACTAACTCTTTCTTTGACTAACTCTTTCCCTGACTAACTGTCTGTTTCTTTGACTAAGTCTTTCTTTGACGAACTCTTTCCCTGACGAACTCTTTCTTTGCGAGCTCTTTCTTTGACTAACTCTTTCCCTGACATTCTAAAAGTCCGTAACACGGAAGTTTCTCCCCCTAAACTTCCTTTGACCAGTAGTACCGCACAAGGCGGCGGTGGCGGAAATTTCAAAGATAGGACACTATAGGAGAGATGAGTTGTTGTGATGCATGGATGACATAGCGAATCCACTGATGGACCGAAAGGTGGTTGGAGTTGTGTTTTTTGGAGTGGTTGCAATAGTTGCAGTGGTCACCTCACCCACAACTGCTGGATGTAGTGTGGTGTACTGCAGCTGTAGTTGTAGTTGTAGTGTAGTGCAATTAGTGGAGTGCAGTTGCAGCTGTAGTTGTAGTTGTAGTGTAGTTGTAGTTCTGGTGTCATGCAACTAGTGTAGTGTAGTTGTAGTTGTAGTGTGGTGCAATGAGCGTAGTGTAATGTAATGTAATGTAATGTAATTAGTGTCGTGTAATGTAGTGTAGTCGCAGTTGTAGCTGTAGCTGTACTTGTGTTATTAGTGTAATGTACTGTAATTAGTGTAGTGTAGCGTAATTCCTCTACTGTAGCGTGATAAATTTGCATTTGTAGTTGTAGTGTAGTGTAGTTGTAGTCGTAGCTGCAGTTGTAGTTGTAGTTGTCTATCTACCTATCCATCTATCTATCTGCAAGCTTGAAAATTGTTTAACTTGGCAACATCGAAAATGCAGCAATTCAGCGGGACTTCCTCAATTTTGACCTTGACAACGTCAAAAACGAAAGAATTCTGCGAGACTTCCTCAATTTTCGAAGTTGACAAGAGCAAAGACGAAGCAATTCAGCGAGACTTCCTTCAAAAATGGACAGTTGAATGGAAAGCTGACGGTCTCGTACCAATGCGTTTTGCAATTTTTCCACTCCATCTGTCTAAAGTATTGCGCCTGCCACGAATAAGTGATGCCAAGTCATACAATTCTTCCACCTGTCACGCAAAATCAAACCTGAAGATCTGATGCTCAAAAATGCAACCCCTCTCAGGAAATCAGCGCCTGAACCTCCTAACAGCTCTGATGAACATGTCTCTTGTACTGCGCCGGCCACGGAAAATGCATCTTTGCAGGTCCTCTTCAAATGCCCCATGCCTGCCATAGTTTTTGGACATCCTACAAAACCCTCGCGTTTTGCTCACTTTTGACAAGGTGCAGAATCCCCTGTGCCTGCCACGCAAGACGACATCCGAGCATCCAAAAGTGCTCCGTACCCCTTCAGTTTTTTGCACTTTTGACTTCGACATTTGCTTCGCGCCACAACGGCATGCACTTTTTCGACATCTGAACTTCCAAAAGTGCTCCGAAACCATTAATTTGTCAACACTTTTGACTTCGAAATGTGCTTCGCGCCACAAAGGCGTATTTGACTTGGAAATGTGCTTCGCGCCACAACGGCGTGCACTTTTTCAACATCTCAACTTCCAAACGTGGTCCGAACGTGGTGTGTTTTGTACATTTTGACTTGGAAATGTGCTTCGCGCCACAAAGGCGTACACTTTTTCGACATCTCAACTTCCAAAAGTGGACTGACACCAAAAAGCTTTGCATTTTGACTTCCAAATGTGCTTCGCGCCACAACGGCGTGCACTTTTTCAACATCTCAACTTCCAAACGTGGTCCGAACGTGGTGTGTTTTGTACATTTTGACTTGGAAATGTGCTTCGCGCCACAAAGGCGTACACTTTTTCGACATCTCAACTTCCAAAAGTGGACTGACACCAAAAAGCTTTGCATTTTGACTTCCAAATGTGCTTCGCGCCACAACGGCGTGCACTTTTTCAACATCTCAATTTCCAAAAGTGGTCCGAGAATGGTGTGTTTTGTACATTTTCACTTCGAAATGTGCTTCGCGCCACAACCTCATCTGGCCACATGGCTCTGCCCCCGCCGCTTTAGCGAGCCTACTTTTCGATCCCCCGGAGCCACAAGCCATTGGAAAAACAGAGTGAATCGCGACTTTTCTACCTTTTCGCGCACCTGCATGCATCTTCTTTCTTCTGACTCTTCCCGACAGAAGTTTCTTTGAAACCACTAGAAGCTGGTTCTTTCCCCCTGGAAAAAAACACGGTGACCTGGCTACTTGGAGGATCCGATTTGGGATGGTTTTTATGACATGACAATCCCAAAAGCCTGAAGTGGCGCTTGAAATTTTCAAATCGTTGGTGCTGTTCTTCAGCACCATAGAGCCGTCCTCAGATGGGCACTGCCAAGTGACGGCCGGCTTGGCCTCTACCATCATTTATGGCAGATTTAAACAGAATCCCATCCCCCTAATGCAAAAAAATATTCCCTTTGAGCCCCTGGTTGAGTATTGGATCTATTTAATATTTGATTTTCAGGTCCCATACAGGATATATCATATATATATACCCTCTCGTAAACATACAAAAAACTATGGAACATCACCATTTTCAATAGGTAAATAAACTATAAATTGCAATTATCAATAGCTTTTTGTATGTTTACCAGAGGGTATCTCATATTGGAAAAGGGATTTATTAATGAATCAACCGCTGCCCTAAGAATATGAGCCTCACGGAAGATCAAACTTCAAACGATGAGTTTCGGCTCAATGGATTCTAGAAATGAGGCACAAAATTAGAATAAACCACCCGTCTTAGAATATTCATTACTGCTGGTAATTAAAAGACATATATACAGACATATATGAATAATATAATATAATATATATATATTATCCAAATGCAATTCTTGATATATATCCCCGGTACTCAAATGCTCTTGGTATTTCACCTCGATGTTTCCCAGTTTCCAGCCACACCCCGGGATGGGATCCCCTCAATTATCCGACAGGTCGCCATACTCCAAAAGAAACACTTGGTATTTAGCCCACAACCTCGGTCCAGGTGGAGCTGGAAGAAAATCCTGGTCCAGAACGTGTTTCTTTTCTCCCTTGCAGTGGTGAAATGTTGGAAAGTGATGAAAATTGTTGAAAAACATCTGTGCAAAGCTAGAAAACCACATTGTTATATATCTAGATTATCTAGGTTTTGAATTTGTCTTCGCAGCGACAGGTTCTGGCAAAGATCCAATCTGGTGGTGAAGAAAATTCTGCGCCCTAGGACCCGACCCAACAACCACACAGGGGCTCGACTCTACCAAACCAGAGTTTGTACTTGATTCATTTTGAACTTTGGAGGTTTCCATAACTCACAAAATCCCCAAAATGCATGGTTTATAATGGAAAATCCTATGAACATGGATGATTTTGGAGTACCCCCATGGATTGGAAACCTCCATTCATGTCAGTCAAACTTTCAGTTTGGGACGACCTGGGGTGTGGGATGCTGTCAAGCAGCAGATCTTCTGTTGGTATTTTCCAGGAATCATTGCCTGGTCAGGGCAACCAGTGCATCTCCAATTTCAAATGTCAGGTGGGCTGAGAAAAACACCATCTGAGAAGCTGGTCCTGATGTTGATTGGTTTGATCGGCTTGGAGGTCCATTAAATTATCCACTAGATATCATGGGCAGGACAACAAATACATCCATACTATCCATTAGATTATCCAATATTACACCACTAAATTAACCCCAAATATACACAATTAAGAATTATCCATATATTAATGGATATCCAATGGGGATTTAGTTATCCAATAGTTATCCATCCATTGTTTGGTTACATCCAATACTTTCTGGTAAACATACAAAAACTATGGAAAATCACAAGTTTTAATTGGTAAACCAACTATAAATGGCAATTTTCAATAGCAAATTGTTAGTTTACCAGAGGGTAAATCCCCATAATCCAGTATTCATCCAGGATTATTCCTTGTTCTACCCTTGTCTTCCCACTACCCATGATTTTCCCATGATTAACCATAGGTAAATCCCATACATTCCATTCTCATCCACAATTTCTTAACCATTCATCTGGGTAAATTACAATATTTCACTAACCTGAATCTTGCGGCCATTTGGGGGTGATTCCCTGAATCCTAACCATGATTCCAGGGCTCGGTCGCAGGGCTCGGTCGTGATCAAATTTACCCAGATTCATCTCTTTATCTCCAGGCTCGCTTTGGCCCGGCCTGGTTGATACTTCGCCGAAATCTGCAAGGTATGCAACGCGCAGTCGCCATCCAAACATTCATCTGGCGTATCTGCCTGTGGAGAATCTGAGGTGCCCAAGTGTGGCAGATAAAAAGGTCAAAAATATGTGAAAATATGTGTTAATGTAACATTAAAATCATGTAATCACTATATGAACTACTGGTTCTAGTCAGGGGTTGAAGACATTTGGTATTGATAAATGAAAAGGGACCTACACATTTGACGGTTTGGCCAACTGATTCCCAATAAATACGGATGCAAAAAGATTGTGTTGCATGGGTTATGGAACGATCTCAGCTATATCCTTCAGGAGAAGTGCCAAAGTATTGAGCGAGGCTTCTTGAGGAACCAGATTTTTGTTACAGCTTTAATTGGCGGGTTATGAGTCACAAATTAATCCTAGTTATGGCAGTTGTAAACCTGACAACAGTAAGATTTGCATAGATTTGCAGTATAGCAGCCAACTGAAAAATAGAAAATTAAAATCTAAAGTGAAAAATGGAATCACTGTATATTTTTTTCAAGCCTTCCTTCACTCTTTAAAGTTCATTTGTTCTATTTGGTTTACAAACTGAAAAATAGAAACTTTAAATCCAAGTAAAACAGTGATTCCATGATTTTCCCATGATTTTCCCATAGATCTTACCATTGATCTTACCATTTTCTTGGCCCAGCCTCGGCCAGCAAACTTCTCAAACAACCCAGGCCCAGTGCCACGAGGAAGCGACATTTGACAAACGCCTGCCAGTTGAATTTGAGCTCAAAACATGGGAAAATCTGGAAAGGTCTGGAACATTGTGAGGATCTATAGCTATTTATTGGATTTTTTGGATTCTTTTAGGATATCAGTGGGATACTGTTCGTATTTTGAGCTGTATAGCTATTGGTATGAAGGTAGGCCATGGATTTTTGAGGGATGATTCTTGATGGAATCTTTGTCGGGAAACGAAATGGCATTCGGTGTGATGAGGCCTGGCGGGCAGCTGAGAAATCCTCGGACTAAATGAAGGTGATGAAAGCTGGGAAAAAAAAGAATTTGACTGAGGAATTTCCAGAGCAAACTGCTTGAGTATGGAAAGGTACCCTGAAAAAATTGTTAGTTTGCTATATCTTGATCTTGTCCAAAAATTGGGAATACCCTCTGGGGTCTCAAGCAGTTCGCCAGCGCTGGAACCCCCGATTTAGTTCAAGGATTTTCGCATTAAAAAAAGTTCCATGCATAGGGGATTTCATAGAGAATTCCCGCCATGTTTGATTCTGCACAGGCAAACTGAAAACAATAGCCTTTTGGCTGGTTGCCTTACTGTATCTATGATTCAAGATTGACCCCAACGTCTCCGTTTTTATTTCGCACATTTAGTCACAGAGAATCCACCCAAAAAGTTTTTCTTGACCCCATTCTTTGTGCTTCGACCCGTGGAAAATCCTTTGCCAACTGTGGATCACTGGTCAAAAAAAGGTGATATTTGGAATGCATGAGGACTTGAGGTATCAAAGTTCCAATCATTGCTGGTTTCCAAACGAGCAAGCAGCCATCTGAAACCGGCACCGGCACCAAGAGCCTCATGTCGGCCATTTTCTAGCACCCTGCACCTATTCGTTTGTGAAACCTCAACCTGCCACAAAAAAGCGCCTCTATGCGTTATCTTGATTCAAGAGCTATGTGGGCCAGGTTTCTGTACAGTACAGGCGGACATGATCATATACATATATCCATGTAGACATTTGTGAACACATTTGCAGTTGCAGTTGCATTACATATACATTAAATTTATGCATTACATATCTTATATTTAAGCTTCAAGATCTTGTTTTACGTAAATAAGGTCTTCTATGTCCGTAAGATTTTATTTACACAAAATCAGATCTTACGGACATTTGCGCATATGTGAAAAACAATTGTGGGGGCATATGTGACACATATTGCCCATATATGTTGCAAATAAATGCGGAAGCTATATGTATATACGTATATACCCTCTAGGCCCTCTACAGAGTATAGCTCTTGAACCAAGTTAATCTATGCGTGTTACTTGTGAACTTGGCGCATTTTCAGACACTGAGAGATACTTCCAAAACCCGTGGGTTTTGCGTGTACAACGGAAAGCAGTCTGGAAATGCCCGGCTATCGGCCATGGCATTATAACTGTCGCAGCGGTCAGCCATGGCACTCAAGTTTTGCTGGAATTTCTTGAATGCGGCCGAGGGGTCTTTCGCGGGCACCGTGGGACTGGGAAAGAGATGTGTCCAATCAACACCTTCTCCGATCAACCTGAAGAAATGGAAAGCGAAGCATGCTTTTATATAGTGCATGAGCATGATCTGCTACCTAAATATGTAGATAAACATTTAAACATGTAGACGATAGATTGCGATATATTTGTTGGCAAAACCACTGCCGTAATCTGTTGGGTATGTTTTCTTTTTACACCTTTCAAATGGTCAAACAAGATGCAGCCCACGAACGCGAATGCTCACACGTATGTTCATGGTACAGATGTCGAAACACACGGATATGCAGTCACGCTGGGTCATGCAGAACACTTTTCTGCAATAGTTTATTTGAACAGTCTTGTGCATATTTCCCCTGTTGCCAGTCTGCAGTGTGGAGTAAAAAGTGTAAAGTGTGGAGTGCACAGTGTAAAGTGTAAAGTGTGGAGTGAGGAGTGTACAGTGTAAAGTGTAAAGTGTGGAGTGTAGAGTGTAGAGTGTAAAGTGTGGAGTGTAAAGTGTAGAGTGTAGAGTGTGGAGTGTACAGTAGGAAGTGTGGAGTGTGGAGTGTAGAGTCTAAAGTGTAGAGTAGAGTGTAAAGTGTAGAGTGTAGAGTGTAAAATGTAGAGTGTGGAGTGTGAAGTGGAAAGTGGAAAGTGTAGAGTGTAGAGTGTGGAGTGCAGAGTGTACAGTAAGGAGTGTGGAGTGTAAAGTGTGGAGTGTGGAGTGTAAAGTGTGGAGTGAGGAGTGTGGTGTGTGTAGAGTGTAGAGTGTAAAGTGGGGTGGGGTGTGGAGTGTGGAGTGTGGAGTGTAGTGTGTGGAGTGTGGAGTGTAAAGTGAGGAGTGTGGAGTGTAAAGTGTGGAGTGCGGAGTGTGCAGTGGGTAAAGTGTGGAGTGTGGAGTCTGGAGTATAGAGTGTGGAGTGTTGAGTGTAAAGTGTAGGGTGTGGAGTGTAAATTGTGGAGGGTAAAGTGTGGAGTGTAAATTGTGCAGGGTAAAGTGTGGAGTGGGGAGTGTAAAGTGGAAAGCGTGGAGTGTAAAGTGTAAGTGTGGTGTGTGGTGTGTAGAGTGTAGAGTCTAAAGTGTAGAGTGTAGAGTGTAAAGTGTAGAGTGTGGAGTGTGGAGTGTACAGTGTGGAATGTGGAGTGTAAAGTGTGGAGTGAGGAGTGTAAAGTGCAAAGTGTAAAGTCTGGAGTGTAAAGTGTGGAGTGTGGAGTGAGGAGTGAAAAGTGTAAAGTTTTGAGTGTGGAGTGTAAAGTGTAGAGTGTAGGGTGTGGAATGTGGAGTGGAAAGTGTAAAGTGAGGAGTGTGGAGTGTAAAGTGTCGAGTGAGGAGTGTGGAGTGTGTAAAGTGTCGAGTGAGGAGTGTGGAGTGTGGAGTGTGTAAAGTGTAGAATGTGGAGTGTAAAGTGTAGACTGTGGAGTGCGGAGTGTAAAGTGTAGAGTGTGGAGTGTGGAGTGCAAAGTATAGAGTGTGGAGTGTGGCGTGAGGAGTGTAAAGTGTAAAGTGTGGAGTGCAAGATGTAAAGTGTGGAGTGTAGAGTGTAGAGTGTGGAGTGAGGAGTCAAAAGTGTAAATTGTGGAGTGTGGAGTGTAAAGTGTAAAGTATGGAGTGTGGAGTGGAAAGTGTAGTGTGTGGAGTGTGGAGTGTAAAGCGAGGAAGATTCACTGGTTTTCGGGCCTATCCCTTGAATAATGCTAGCTGGATATTTTTACTGGCTACAAGATATGTATATATATATGTATATATATATATATTCAATGGGCATCTCTTTGTTTGCCCTAATCACATGCCTTAAACACATATATAATATGTATTTGGATGTATATGGTAGGTAGCTGCAATATTTTCGGCACCCTCCAGGCCCTCCAGAAAAAAATGCGATGGAAAATAACCATATGTTTAATAGCACAATCCTCGAACTAAAATGAACTAAATGGCTATACCATAGCAAAGTCTTTGTTTGTTTAAGGGTATATCTCATCTTGATCCCATTCTATCACATAAGCCATCATCACATGAGGTTTTTTTTCCTCCACTTTTGCATTTTAACCATCTTCGATCATCGACATTCTGGCCGATCCGGATGCTACCCTCTGGTAAACTAACATAACTATAGAAAGATCCGCCATTTTCAATGGGTAAATCCACTATTTCTATGGCCATGTTCAATAGCAAACTGTAACAAATTACCTGAGGTCAACCAGCCCAGACACTTGGGCATGGGTGTTGAGGTGAAGGACATCAGGAGTGCCTGAGAGGTGGCCGTGGTCTTTGTTCCAATGACATCTCCCGGAAGCCACTTGAAGGCGGTCCAGGACACATCCTGACACGACAAAACACGTGAAATCTTGGGGCAGAGATACTTTTTTTTTTTAAAGGACATGATCAAAAAACACGATTTGAGAATTGGTTATCTTATCTTTATTCTTTTTTTACTAGTATGTATGGTGGTTTCATAGAAAAGGGAGCGGTCTATGATGGAACACCTCTTTTTGAACCATGTTGAACCGATGTTTCTGCAACATTAGTTGGTAAACATCCACACCATCCACATTCCTGGGAAATCTATAGGGACAACCATGGACAACCATCCCTTCCGTGATGGGATGATGGGAGTTTCCCTTGGGGTTTTTGGCTTCCAAATCTGCTGGTTTCTGATGTCTGGGGATCTCCATGATACAGGGGAACCCTCTAGTTCAAATTGAGAAGAAACACACTAACGTTGCAAACGCATGAAAAACAATAAGCCAGGAGGTCCTTGTAATGTGTTGAAAAAAAACATCGCCTATTTTTGAACCCAATTTCAGTCCCAAGTCGTTGGTCCCTCATACAGCGGGCGTGAAAACCCCGGCAGTCGCTGGTTTTTAGCCATGGGCTTTCCGGGAAAATGATCTACAAATGAAAGTTTTTTTCTATGGTGAAAAAAATACATTTTTGGGGTACGTAAAAACCTTACCATCTGGTTATTTAACATAGCTAACTGGAAAATCCCAACCATTAATGGAGCTTTCTAGCTGGGAAAATCATCTATTAATGGGCAATTTTCCATGGTTATGTTAAATAGCCAGAGGGTAGAACCACCAGCCAGATCTTTTGACAGCCCCGAAGTCGTCCCATCCTGCGCGTACACCTCAACTGCCCCAAGCTGCTCGTGACCTGCGAGTTTTTCTGGGCGAGTCTGGCTGAACATGTTCAGGGCTAGCTAGCCATAGCCATTTTTCATGGGACAAATGATGATAAATGGGGTGCTCTACTTTCAAACAAAGCATCAAAACCTCGTGGCTTGGCTGTGTAAGAATGGATCATGGGTAGTATGACTGGGAATGGGTAGTAATCAAACAAAGCTGGCTGGCGAATCCCTTTGCTTGAATTTGTGAGGTCGTCTGATGTTGCTGGAAATGATCCTTTGAACGAATTCTCCATGAAAGGCAGCATTGGAAATCAAAACAAGGACGCGGACACACGAATGTATGCAATTATACGTATATCTGTCACTATGCATATGAAAAAGGCAAAAAAACACGCTAAAACATAGGAATTCAAAAAAATATCAAACACATATCAAACACGTGTACAATATCAGTCATCTTTAGGCAAATGGATGCAAATGGAATATCAAAAAACTCCACTTGTCAGCTTCCTCGGCTTCTACCATGTTTTAACCTCCAATTTCAAGGCATCCAGGCTCGTAAAATCACATGTCAAGCCGTTAATGTCAAGCCTAAACAAAACAAACTGTGGGGCACTCAGCCATAGTTAGTAGAGCAACCAACAGCACATGCGTCGCCACTTGGTTCTTGCCGCCTGCAGTCACGGCCCACATCAAACTCGCTAGCCATTTCACATAGAAGTAGTATGTGTCATGCGAGCTTGTCGTGTCAGAGACCTCGAAATCAGCATCAGCATGGGAGTGGCGTCCTTGCTGCATCCAATAGCATCCAATGAGGACGATCAACATGATCTACATGCCCAACATGAGTGGGTTACCCAGGTTTCATACATTTCGCATCATTTCACCACGGTTTCTATCGAAGAAACCGTGGATTGCTGATCAACATCCTCTACCTCCTGGGAATCCCAATAAAATTGGATGTTTCCAATATGGGAATCACCTGCAAATGGCCCAGTTTGTAGGTGAGTGAGTGTTTTACGGACCACACCCTAGCTCATCCCCTTAACTGCAGGGGTGGGGTAGTGGCCCGCCTGTCTGCCTAGTGTTGCACCTGGGTATTGAGCCCGGGTCTGACGCATGAGGGATGCGTCTTATCCACTAGACCATACCGGCCCTCCCAGTTTGTAGAGGTTTTAGTTTCAATTTCCTAAATTTCAAGGGGACAAGTTGCCAGCAGTTTGTTTTTTTCATTATCTGTAATCTTCACATGAAGTATGACGTTAAACCTTGACAGAGACGTCCCAGTTCCATGAATTTCACACCGATGGGCTTCCCCAGCCTATGAACATGCGTTTCTTCTTCATCCTGTGCCCCTGATGTGGTAAACCCAATTATGCCTACCATCCAATAAACCATCCCCAAAATGCCCTGCCCATGGGTGGTATCAACGGTGGTCTCTTCATCCCCCCAGGTATGCTAGGTTTATTAATCCAGTGGGTGAATCCTATGGTTGGTTGTAGGAGGATATCACCATCAAATCATCATTCTTCTGGGTAAAATCCCACGATAAAAATCCCCTGTGAATCACCAGTTCTCAACATCCCATTGAAATCACCATTAAATCACCATTGAAATCACCATGAAATCACCTTGAAATACGTCCATTCTCCAAGTAACGGTGGAAATCTTCGGCACAGCCCGTTTCACACTGTCGGGAGAGGCGGAATTCAGGGTCTCAAAATATTGAGCCGCCATCGCCGCTAACTCTTTGTCTCTTGCGACATCGTCCTTCCTTCAAGATGACTCATGATGTTTGCTGGGTTTGGGGCTTGGCTAAACATGGATCCCTAGATCAACACGCCAGTTAGTTGAATTTGGGAGTGTATTTCACCAGAGGTGGAGAGCAAAAATAATCCAAATCACATATACTATAAGAGTGATGATTTCGAATGATTCTGTTTCGATGGCTCCCCAATCTTCACACCCACTTTGACCCAAGTCCTGGCATAGTAGCAGGCCAGGTAGTCCTCAATGAAGGTCTCGTAGATTTCTAAGAGATCTCCTACCTGCCTCCAATACTCGGTATCCACACCTGTTCCCTTCAGATGATTCACATAGTCCGCCATGTTCAGAAGTGGCCCTCCTAGCGACGAAAAACGTGCTTTCAGAAACATCAACACGATCCACATGTGCAAAGTGGGTCCGATTCAGAATTGTAGCCTGTATATACATGCTTTCCAAGAACATCTATACTTGGTGGTTCATCCCACTAAGTAGGTGAAATCCCTGGTTAGACATGGGATTTTTGTAGGGTTGATCTACTTACAACTAAAAATAGGGAAGCCACAAACCTTACGGATCCCCATTCCCACAGTCAATCTCCATTGTCCACGCTTCGGGGACCATGATTTTCTACCTTCAGTACATTAACATAGACCCTGGCAGAGGTTGGAAGATTAGATTCAACTAAAAGTGGGCGATTTTCGGTGCCTATGTTAATTTACCGGAGAGTAAATGGTACACCTCATTTTCATGAACACATTTATACATTTTTGGTGTTGCACAGTTGCACATGTGACATCTTCCTGGTCACTCCGTGCAATGTAACCAACCAACGTCTGTGGCAACTGCGACTTGTGTAAAACCGCAACACGAAAAATAGTACAAAACTGAGGAGATAAACGTTGATATCACCAAATGTCCAACATATGCGGCGTGCGTATCAAGAAGGTTTGTCACCTTTAGATTTTGATTATTTGTGGGGTGATACTCCATGAAATTGCAAAACTACAAAAAAATACAAGGGGACACCCCACATAGCAAAACATGGTTTCGTGTAACTGTTCAACCACTGGTTGGTGGTTTCAACACCTTTTAAAAATGTCAGCTGGTACCCTTATCCCAAACATTTTTTTTACTACAAATAAAATGTTAAAGCCACCAACTAGCGGGTGTTTGCCCGTAATATTACACCTCCCCGATATTTTCATTTTAGATGGCTCAACCCACCTTGTTTGATGGTGTTTCATCTGAAAAATCCATGATACCAACTGCTTTGAAGGAAAATCTGCAGGTCTACAGGACAATATTTTTTAGCGAAAAATCAGCGAGAAAACCTTGGTTTCCAGTGAAAATGTTCCCCGTTTAAAACCCATCTATTCACAACACCCGAAGAACGGCCCAACTGCCGTCCTTCGGCCCTCGGAACGTTTTCTCCACACTTCATCAAGTAGGGTGCTGCACTGAAGGCCAGTGACATACCCTTCTCAGTAAAGGCGAAGCATCTGTGCGGGCTAGGGTGGGTTTAATAATGGGGGCAAAAACACCATATCTGAGGTGGTAAAAAATGCCACTCAAAATGGTGAGTCAAATAGGGTTTAACGGATGAACATGTGGAGAAGTACGGGGACCAACCCAATGTCATAAACAATGCCCAAAATCACCATTTTGCTGGGTGGTATGTTTACCATCCCCAAATGGTAGGTTTATGGCAGGGTTGTAGAGAGAGTTCGTCCAGAGAAAGTAACTTCTATGAATGGCAATTTTACATATTCACACATCAAACACACAAAATAGGAGTAAACGAATACAAGCAACTACGACGTCCATGTGGGAACAATGGCCAATGAATCAAGAGAAACGATGAGATGTCATGATCACTACCCTCCCGTAATCAAACATGGTAGAAATGTGCCCTATAAAAACGGTATAACGGTATAACTGACAAAATCATCTAACTAAAAGGTGCGTGTCCAGAATTTTCGAGAAAACCATGTTCGATCAGCAGTTATGATACGTTTGCGAAATTTGTTTAAATGGTGGTCATGTTAACCGTTTTGATAGCCGCGAAAAAAACACGAATTCGATGGTTTTCACAACAGCGACGGGCCTGGGACCCATCGACCTGGGAGCAGTGAGATTGAACTTGGCGTTGTCGTTGACGGAAATGGTTTGGTACCTTGGCGGAAAAATCGAAAACCATTAAACATCCAATAACCATTAAAAAAAAAACACGAAATTCCCAGTCCGATGCCCATTTCAGGTGGGTCAACCAGTCAGAAAAGAACGAAAACAAACAAAAATCATCTGGGTATGTCTGAAAATTGGGTATGCCAATATGCCACCAGTTTTGGCCATCAAATAATATAGGGAATTATTAACCAATGGATACCTGGATACCCATATTATTTTCAGACAAACCCATCTGGAGCAAATGATGAAGGAGACGTGAAGGGCGTCAGAAATCGACGGATGGGATGATCCGCAGACAGCTGTTCCCGCAACGCAGTGACGAATAAGTTGGCGGTCTGCAAGTGCACACCATACCTGATGGGGAGGAAAGGGGTTCCCATCCGCGGGGAAATGGTCGAAAATGGTAAGCATGTCATGAACGCGGGTACAAACCAGGTTCTATTTATATATATATATATACATAAATATACAAATAAATAAATATAAATATAAATATATATATATATGTGTGTGTGTCTGTGTGTGTAAAGATCTGCTACCCCCGCACCAAGAACACACTGATCCCCGACTGGACCACAAGTCCACAAGTTATAGACCCAGACCCAACAGGTCACGAACGTCAAAACATCAATCCTAAAATTTGCCGTTTTTACTTCTTTACTTCGTGGCTTCAAATCCTAAAATCAAGCTACTAGCTGACGGTCATGTCATCACGGCAAAAGGCCGCTGCCTTGAGGGGGCCCAATGACAGCCAATGTTGGCCGCGCGAATTTTCTGAGCATCAGCATACCCTGAAACCGAGAAGATAATCAACAAATGCCCTCTGGGAATCAAACATGGCAATGGGAAACCCCTCATCGTCACAGTTGTCCAAGATTGCGTCAAGATGTGCCGATTTTGCTAGGTTTTTCCACGCAATGCAAGTTTGTTGATCGGCGAGGTTCACCGGCGAGCGCCCAAGGAATGTAATTTCTAGAACATGACGGATATCAAAAACCAACCACAGAATAGGGATCAAAAGGGGTTTATCATACTGCGGATCGAAAAAACTCCGGCACCAGTTAATAGATGGTTTATCCCAATACGTACAAGGTTTCAACATGTTTCAACCATCCACCGTAGATTATCATATTTTTTGCTTATCAAATGAAGCCCTAGCGATTCACCTGCCAGGTGGCGTTGGGTGCTACAAAGCAGAAATTTCATGCGAAGCAGGATACAGAAACGACCGTATGGTTGAAACCACCACGTTGCAAGCAACCCATGCCAACCAGGGGGTATTTTTGTTTTTATTTTTGAAATCTCTTCAATTCTCTTCCCTATTTCTCTCGCATTCTGAAAATATTTCCTGCAATGCTAATAAACCAAGAAATCCTTTTGCAAGAAATGTCTCTTTCATCATGGAAGCTTAAGGGTATCCCTAACGACAAAAAATGAACTTTGCACGCCTTTTGGCGTAGAAAGTTAAGCCCCATGTGGATGAATTTATGAAATCCTGGTGAAATCTTATGAACTTTCACCGGAGCCGCAGTTCAGGAACGTCTTTTTCTGGCAGGATCTGAAGATTCATTCAACTTGGGTGACAGTCAAATATAAGGAAGCCGCCTATACCCAGTAGACTCACGTCAGATGCCTCAATGAAGTCAACCCTTTCCCCTCTTTCCATTGGTTGCTTCCACAACTTAAGGTGCTGAAGCTTGGGTGGAAATCTATGGACTATTGGTTAATACCCTTTGGCGTCATCAAACATGGATGATTTTCCGGAACGAATTGTTGGACCGGATGGTACTCATTAGGAGATACTAACCGTCTTACGGCAAAAAATCATGCACAATATGACTCCACCCCCTATAGGTGCAGAGATTGGATGGTTGAAGTTGACATGAGCCGGAATGTGTATCGGGTGTGGAAGTTGAAATTTTCTGTGGTTGTTTGATTCAGATGGCTCCCTTTTGGTTCCGATTGGCGTTTTCAGTTGGCAATTTATATTGGAATTTCCGTCATGGAAGCCTCAAAGAGACGAAGTGCTTGGTAAATGGCCTTAGTTGGTATGCATGCTGGCTGTACGCACATTAGATTGCAGAATGGATATGAGATTTTCAGATCAGGAGGAATCAACACTTGAATCAACACATCTGAATCTTTTTAATGCATTTTATCTCAGCCCTAAATAATACCAGTATGATACCCAATGATACCACTGCTTACGCCAGCTCAAAAAATTAAAGGACCGGATGACCCCACAAGGCAACTTCTTCTAATAATGAGCGCCAAATGTCGTACCGGGGACGGGGAAGGAAGAAAAGACAAAGGAGGTGGTGCGAGACCGAGAAGTAAAACAAAGTTGTGTGTGTGACAAAGTTGCATGTGAAAGATGGTGTGTGACAAAGTGGTGTGTCAAAGATGGTGTGTCAAAGATGGTGGGTGACAAAGTGGTGTGTGAAAGATGGTGTGTCAAAGAAGGTGGGTGACAAAGTGGTGTGTGAAAGATGGTGTGTGACAAAGTGGTGTGTCAAAGATGGTGTGTGACAAAGTTGTGTGTGAAAGATGGTGTGTCAAAGATGGTGTGTGAAAGAGGGTCTTTCAAAGATGGTGTGTGACAAAGTCGTGTGTCAAAGATGGTGTGTGACAAAATTGGGCGTGAAATATGGCGTGTGAAAGATGGTGTGTGACAAAGTTGTGTGTGAAAGATGGTGTCAAAGATGGTGGGTGACAAAGTGGTGTGTGAAAGATGGCGTGTCAAAGAAGGTGGGTGACAAAGATGGTGTGTGACAAAGTGGTGTGTCAAAGATGGTGTGTGACAAAGTTGTGTGTGAAAGATGGTGTGTCAAAGATGGTGTGTGAAAGATGGTGTGTGACAAAGTGGTGTGTCAAAGATGGTGTGTCAAAGATGGTGGGTGACAAAGTGGTGTGTGAAAGATGGTGTGTCAAAGAAGGTGGGTGACAAAGTGGTGTTTGAAAGATGGTGTGTGACAAAGTGGTGTGTGAAAGATGGTGTGTGACAAAGTGGTTTGTCAAAGATGGTGGGGGGTGTTTCAAAGATGGTGTGTGACAAAGTCGTGTGTCAAAGATGGTGTGTGACAAAGTTGGGTGTGAAATATGGCGTGTGAAAGATGGTGTGTGACAAAGAAGATGTGTGAAAGAGGGTGTGTGAAAGATGGCGTGTGAAAGTTGGCGGGTGACAAAGATGGTGTGTGAAAGAGGGTGTGTGAAAGATGGTGTGTGACAAAGTTGTGTGTGAAAGATGGTGGGTGACAAAGTGGTGTGTGAAAGATGGTGTGTGACAAAAATGGCGGGCGGATGGTGTGCGAAAGATGGTGTGTGACAAAATTGTGTGTGTGAAAGATGGTGGGTGACAAAGTGGTGTGTGACAAAGTTGTGTGTGAAAGATGGTGGGTGACAAAGTGGTGTGTGAAAGATGGTGTGTCAAAGATGGTGGGTGACAAAGATGGTGTGTGAAAGATGGTGTGTGACAAAGTTGCGTGTGAAAGATGGTGGGTGACAAAGTGGTGTGTGAAAGATGGTGTGTGACAAAAATGGCGGGCGGATGGTGTGCGAAAGATGGTGTGTGACAAAATTGTGTGTGAAAGATGGTGGGTGACAAAGTGGTGTGTGACAAAGTTGTGTGTGAAAGATGGTGGGTGACAAAGTGGTGTGTGAAAGATGGTGTGTCAAAGATGGTGGGTGACAAAGATGGTGTGTGAAAGATGGTGTGTGACAAAGTTGTGTGTGAAAGATGGTGGGTGACAAAGTGGTGTGTGAAAGATGGTGTGTGACAAAGATGGGATACAGAATCAAAAACAAAAAACCCACACAAAGATTTGGGGAACAAAAGGTATCCCAATGATATCGCTACAAAAAACTATTGTCGTTGGTGAACCGAACGAAAAAAATTCAAAGCGTGGCGGTGTCAAGATGTGTCAAGATACAAATGGTCCACCAGTGTCACCAGTGTGAAGAGCGAAGATCGAAATCGAAACTTTGCTCGGTTCCAACCTTCATCTCCGGGACGTGTAATTACAGGATCCTGTCTCCAAATGGCGTTTGGTTGGCTCCGTCCATCTCATTGGGCAATAACACACAGAGTTACAAGTTACACTTAGTAAGGGTTAATACTACACAATAGATTGAGAATTATCATTAGCAACTGCTATTAATCGAAGGAAGTTTAGAAGTCAAACTTCCGACAATATGGACAGATGAAAAGCAGAGATGGGAAGAGTCAGAGAAGAGAAGAGAAGAAGAAAGAAGATCAAAAAGAGAAAGAGTGAGAAGAAAGAAGATCCAGGTGCGCGAAAAGGTAGGAAAGTCGCGATACGCTGTGTTTTTCCAATGATTTGTGGCTCCGGAGGGTCGAAGAGCCATGTGGTCAGATGAGTGGCGCGAAGGACATTTCCAAGTCAAAATGCACAAAGCACACCAACGCGGACCACTTTTGGAAGTTGAGATGTCGAAGAGTGCACGCCGTTGTGGCGCGAAGCACATTGCGAAGTCAAAATGTACAAGGCACACCATGCTCGGAGCACTTTTGGAAGTTGAGATGTCGAAAAAGTGCACGCCCTTGTGGCGAGAAGCACATGCCCAAATCAAAATGTAAAACACACCACATGCTCGGACCACTTTTGGACGTTCAGATGTCATTTCGCCTGGCAGGCACAGGGGATTGTGCACCGTGTCAAAAGTGAGCAAAACGTGATGGTTTTGTAGCATTTCCAAAGACGATGGCAGGCGTGGGACACTTGAAGAGGATCTGCAAAGATGCATTTTCCGTGGCAGGCGCAGTACAAGAGACATGTTCATCAGAGATGTTAGGAGGTCAGGGCGCTGATTTCCTGAGAGAGGTTGCATTTTGGAGCATCAGATCTTCAGGTTTGCTAAGATGATTTTGCGTGACAGGTGCAGCACTTAGTATGACCTGGCCTCACTTTTTCGTGGCAGGCGCAGTAGTTTAGACAGGTGGAGTCGAAAAATCGCAACACGCATTGGTACGAGGCCGTCAGCTCTGCACTCAACTTTCCATTTTTGAAGGAAGTCTCGCGCAATTGCTTCGTTTTTGATGTCGTCAACTTCGAAAAAATGAGGAAGTCGTGCAGAATTGTTTCGTTTTTGACGTTGTCAAGGTTAAAAATTAAGGAAGTCTCGCAGAATGGCTGAGTTTTTGATGTTGTCAAATTCAAAAACTGAGGAAGTCTCGCAGAATAGCTTCGTTTTCAAGCTTGAAGATAGACAGATAGATAGAGAGACAGCTACAACTGCAACTACAACTTCAAGTACCACTACACTACACTACTACTACTACAAGTACAAATATACTACGCTACATCATTACACAACACTAATTACACTACGCTACACTAATTACATCTAACTACGCTACACTACACAAATTACACTACAACTACTACAACAGAAAACTACTACTACTATAACTACTACTACTACTACTACTACTACTACTAGTACTTGTACCACTACTACTACTACTACTACTACTACTACTACTACTACTACTACTACTACTACTACTACTACTACTCAACTACCACTACATTGCACTACAAGACACTACACTACAACTACAACTGCACTACTTTACTCTACCATACACTAGACTACACTACACTAGATCACGCTACAGTACACAACGCTGCAGTACACTACAATACACTGCATTAATTACACCACACCACAGCTACAACTGCAACTGCACTACACTAATTACACTACATTACAACTACAACTTACACCTACAACTCCACTACACTACAACTACAACAACACCTACAGCTACAACAACTGCACTACACCGCACTACATCCAGCAGTTGTGGGTGAGGTGACCACTGCAACCATTGCAACCACTCCAAAAAACACAACTTCAACCACCTTTCGGTCCATCAGTGGATTCGCTCTGACATCCGTGAGTCACAGCAACCAACCCTTCCTATAGGTTTCCTATTTTTGAAACTTCCGCCATCGCCTTGTGCGGTGCTACTGGTATCTATTAATGCCTAAGAATTGTCAATAATCCCTTCCCCCGTTCATATTGAACACCCGAAAATGGTGTGGTTGGATGCAGGGGATGAAACCACAAATGAAGGGGACCATACAATGGGGATGTTTAATATGGACCGGATATGGGATTCATACTTATTCTCTTTCATCAATATTATCATGTTGTTGCGTGCTTGGATTTTTGACCTATCCCATGTAAATTGTGTAAAATTGGTCTTTTCTCTGGATATGATTTTAGATCATTCTTTTAGCCATCCCGTTCATTAGGATGTGAATGTGCATGGTTTTTGTCATTGCGCACTGAGGTGTTAAATTCAATGTTGAAGTCTCGGGGCGTAAGCGAAAATTATTGCGGCAAATATGCCGTTACCCAGGAACAACTGGTTTTACCATTTTTTTTGGCCAATTGTGCGCTGAACTTTGGCTCAACCTCTTCTGCCGAAGCCAAAGCGGGAACAAAGCCCAACCAGCCCTGAAAGAAACGCTTCTGACCTTGCCCTTCACCAGCCGGTTTTTGGCCATGTTGGAATTGATTCTGCCATTTTACATGGTGAAACACCAGGGGTTGCTGCTAATTTCCACTGAAATCAAGCCATTGGTTCATTTGAACCTGCAAGAGTTCATAAGAGTTCTGTAAACGCATTGGGGTGTAACATGGTGTACCCTCCAGTAAACTAACATAACTATGGAAAATCACAAATTTAACAGGTAAATCAACTACCAATGGACATTTTCCATGGCAAACTGTTAGTTTACCAGAGGGTAATCGATTGCCATATCCATCCCAGCCAGGTGCTGTCTGACTGTCCTTTTTGGAATCCTCTTCCAGCGTACTGAGACCCTCATCAATGATCATTACCTTAGATTTGCTTCAAGGCCCCACCTCCCCCCAAAAAAATCAACATACACATCAATAATGTCCTTTCGGTGAGAAAAGAGGGGTCGGTTTGGTATACCATCATTTACTTGTTAAAGGGGTTTCAACAAACCCCTCTATCAATCAACCAACGAATGGGAAAAGGACATCTATGATACATATCCCCTATGGTCTCCTCAAAGAGTTACATTCTTTCCCACTGGGAGGGTGGGCAAACTCATGAGAATAGATGTTCATAATATTTCAGAAAGTTATCGTTTGCATTTTTTTGGATGTTCTTAAAAATAAGCTGAAATACGTGATTTCTCAATTTTGGGTTCTTGTTTCCCAGTGGAAATCTATAAGACATCACCTTTTTCACAAAGCCATGATGTTAGATTACCAAAGGGGATATCCCCAGTTGGGGGGATCATTCATCCTGAAAATGTCTTGGTCATTATTATAGAGTTGTATCAACACTAATCAATTCATACATTATGTTTTTTTGTTTAACACTTATTATGATTGGAACTAATCACCATCATCAATCGTTATTGACATCATAAAGAACTCCTATTATTAATCATGTGGGTAAAACAATAATAAGCCATCCCCAAATCACAATTTTTATAGGTGGCATAAACCATTCCAAAATGGGTGGTTCATTGCTTTACCCACATTTTCATGAATTTCACCATGTCGCCGGATGCCAATTCTCATCGAAATAGGCATCACCTCCATATCGTTCAAAGGTAGGCCGCACCGGAAGACCAGCCAACATATTGGTCCTGGAGAATTCACGATGATGGAAACACTCCCGTTAAACACCCAGGAACATCGACAAAATTTTGTGGGGATGTGATTTACTATAGGGGTGAATGACAATGTGGCAATGATTCTTCTCAGTTGTATTATGTTCATGACACCTACTGTAGAATAACATCTAATAAACTCTGGTTGGTGGTTGACATACCCCTCTGAAAAATATGAGTTCGTCAGTTAGGATGATGGCATTCCCAACTGAATGGAAAGTCATAAAATTCCATGGTTCCAGTCACCACCAAGCAGAATTTGGATCATACACAGTATATGGTTACGATTGATGCGAATATGAAATTTAATGGGATGATTACCCTCTGGTAATTTAACATTGCTATTGAAAATATCCCATAGAAATAGTTGATTTACCTAATCAATTTGGTGATTTTCTATAGCAACATGTTAGTTTACCAGAGGGTATCGGATTGAGTGGGATGATCATGGGATGATACCATCCACATCCATCCAATGTGGCTGCCCACATTTAAATCCCCATAGAAAAATGATAACACCATGCATACATGAAGATTTTCCAGCCATGTTTGATTGTCGGGTGGTCTCAAAATATCCATTTCTGTGACCAAAAATGAGCCAACTGATTAACTCAACTGGGGTTTAACTACTGATGATTCATGAAAGTGAAGGAAACCCGGAAACCCGAAGAAAATTGAACTGCAGTGGTTACGGCTGCAAATGAGTTAACCGATCATGTCAACACCCCTGGACGTAAGTGACCGGTAGCCCCTCCAATAGCTCGCCCTGTGGGCACTCATTCGGGATGGCAACCATGTCAACATCATGAACATCTCCTACTTGGATAACTCAGGCCTACTTGTGTAACTATAGTAGTCCCCGAGTCCCTTCTCCCATTCATATTACACCGCCATTCAAGAAGGTCCCGTTCATATGTGGTTTCATCATGTTTCATCCCCTACATCCAAACCACTATGCTCTCTGGGGGTGTTGAATATGAACGCAGGAGGGGATTATTAGCCACTATCCACGATTACCATCTGGTTATTTAACATAGCCATGGAAAGATCCACCCATTTTTTAGTTCGGTAAACCATTTATTTCTATGGGCCATCTATACCATGGCGAACTGTTTGTCATAACCAGAGGGTAATAACCAGTACTAAGCCAATATAGCCCGTATGAACCGTAAGTTGAAGGATCCTGCAGCTATCTCTGCAGGGCTCCCGAAGGCTCCAGCTCACCTTCACCAGATAGTCCGATACTCCAAATCAACGAACAGCTTTAAGGGAACATTTCCAGGACCCCGTCGTATTTGGGAAATTTCTCTGGTTTCCCCCCAACATCTCCGGTTTCCCCCGGGAAACCCCCACATTTTGATATGGGAAAATCCCTGGGTTTCCATGGGTTTTTTTCAAGAAACCCCGACTTTTTTCGATTTTTTTTGGTCAGGTCCTGACCACGAACATCTTCTTGCCATCTTTGATCACCGCCTCCACTCTGTGAGCCCCGATACCGTACAAGGCGAATCCTGGCTAGCCGCCACGTGACGGCAACGTTGAACCATGGCATCCCCCCAAAAAAGGTCCTGTTCGGAACTTATCAACGAAATATATAAGGATTTCTTGGGCTTTCTTTTCTTGTAGCCACAAAAAAAGGATAGAAACTTTCCTTTGGGGGGTTACCACCCCGACATGTATTGTTTTTTGAAATGATGAAGGTGATTATGATTGAATTACATTTGTTTTCTCAAAAAATGGTGGATTTCAACGAATCAAGGTAGCCTTTCAGCAACGGAAAAATGGATTTAAACAATGACCAGTGGACACAGAATGTACCCTCTAATTGTGATTTAAGCAACAAAACATGGGGTGTGATATAGTCGAGTATACGGTATATCACCAACGAAAGGGGGGGGGTGCAAAAAACTTGGGGGATACACATGCAAATGTTATTCATTAGTACGCAGGAAACATTAGCCTTGATTAAATGGCATCAACTGGGGGGATTCCCAGTTTTCAGCTGAATTATCTGCAATCATCTTTAAATGAAAAGCCAACCCAAAAATAGCAAAGGCTACAGACATCTACATCATCTACACCCATTGAAAAAAATGCAGGGCGGATTATTTCACCCAAAAAATGCACAGAATCAGCGACAAGCATCGGGTCAATGCTCGATCGCTTTGCTTGTCCTCCCACTGCTGGTAGATACTGGGGTAGATATGAGACATTTGCGTCCTTGCTGCGCGACGTGCAAGAAAACCGCAGCAACGGCCCGCCACGACAAAGAGAACGCATTGAAAGCAATGGAGAAGCCAGCAACACATGGGAATTCATGTAAACCAACCATAATCGCAATACCAATCTCAACACTGGAGTCTTCAGGCAAAATTAGAAATTGGGAATTTGATGGAATGTGAATACGTCTAAATGACCTAAGAGACAAAGTAGCAGCACACTAATCTCCCCAAAAAACTGCCTCCAAAAATTGTGCCCCAACAATTGGAAGTTTCCCTTTTTCGGGGGTCACCCCGAATGATCCAAGTCACTAGACCATTGCCATGTTGAATCCTATAATGAGTTGGAGATCCAATGATCCAATTGGGGAAAACAACAACGCCGAATCCAAGGTTCATCACAAAGTCCACTGGATCCTCATGAGGTTTAAAGGTTGCTGTGTCAAAACGATCCGTCATGGGCAACATGGGCAGGCGGTGTTCGATGAAGTTTTCACGAGCCGAAGGATTCCTGAGTGGTGAACCAATGTCAGTCTTCATGGCGCGGAGGAACATCGAGGAACATGTTTTTGTTCCAGGGTTTTTCCGCGTGATTTTTTTTGACAGGGTTCCTAGTTTTCCCTTGAAAAAATCTTTAAGATGATGAATCTGGGGCAAATTGCTGGCACAAATCAGACATCGGCAATTTGAAGACCCAAACATATCGTCCAGCGAAACTGTTTACAATTATCATTTGCCTAACGAAAACCTGAAAACGAATCTCATGAAATTAAACTACCCTTTGGTTATTTAACGTAGCTATGGAACATTTGCCAATTTATAGATGATTTATCATGATTTACCTATAAAAAATGGTGATTGCCCATAGCTACGTTAAATAACCAGAGGGTAACACCCAACGTAAATTTATTTCGTGCTTGGCGTTTAATCTTCACCCTACAGATTCTTGGTCACCGACCTCTGGTGTTTCATGTTAATTCCGCATGACATAGTTGATACCATATGACATCCAAATGCTGCAAAATTGTTGCTGTTTCGCCAAAAACATACTTTTTCATGCAAATGGCGATAATTATTGTCTTCTGCTCAGAATTGGATTTTGATGGAATTTTGGAGACCTGCAAGTACCAAAGGAAGTGCACCAGTCAACCACATTTAGCTCAGCCTACATGCATTCATTGCCCACAAACATTGCTCACAGACTCACGTTGCTAAAAGTAAATGTGACTAGCAACAGTTATCTGATGTCATCTGTTGGCGTTTGATCCTATTCACTTCTGAAATGACTGTGTTAATTCTCTAGCTACTAGGGACAGTGAGTTTCTTAATAGAGATACTCTTCATGTTTGTTGCCATTTTGAACAAATCAGGCACCTAAATCACCCTTACCAGTCTCATGATCAATCATAAAAACCGACTTGGCACCACACTGCGCTGAAACTATGCAAAACTGCGCTCAAACTACGCAGATTATTTTGGCAAATTTAGCTTCAAAAACATTGATCCTGAGCGTGTTGGCATGACCAAATCGGTCATCATTCGACACATGTCTCAGGGAGACATAAAGAGTGAATGACATGTTGCAGAGACAAACTCATCAAACCCAGTTGTTGGTCTTATTCGCTTTCAACTGTAAACCTCTATCAATTTGAGCAGAATGCACATGTCAACGTGCACAAATTCTGTTCTCCTCCAATTGACTAAGTTGGTTGAACATTCCAGCAACATGATGGGCAAATCAAATTTCATGGTATTTTCACAAAGAAGTTTAAGTGCCCCGGGCGCAAAATCCATTCAAAATCACAGAGTTCAAACGACATTTTTTTGCAAAACGTCATTTTTCCGAAGAAACGGCAATAATTCTTGTAGTTTTACGAAACTACTTTTTTTTGCATACCTGGATGTTGCAGGTAGATTTCCCTATCTGTGGGTCATCATAATCTCGAAAAAATATAAATAAATCATATAGTTTTGTAAAGGTCCCTATACTAACCATATCTAAACATTACTCACTACTCACCCAAAATACTAAGGGTATTTCATACTAACCCATAATTCTCACCTGGCCCAGCTTCAGATACTTGTCCAAAAATTGATCCTCTGGCCCAGCTGGCACCTATCAGGCGAAACAACCCTGGGGGAAGTATGAAACCATGGGTTTGCTCCAGTGGCTTTAAATGATGTCGTAGTTGGAAAAAACAATGCATATTTTCTGATTGAATTGGACTCAGAGTCAAATCCACGAATAGTAGTAGTAATTACTGACATTCCACTATATGCAAATCATTGTAATCCTGATGATGCCAATAATTGTGATTATCATTGGCCCATGTATGCCAGGTGTTTGAGACAAGTACACATGGGCACAAAACTTGAAACCTATACCTGCCCTGGAATCCAATACCTAAACAAGCTTTGTTTTCCACCAAGCTATCTTGTTTCACAGTTTTACACAAACAACAAAGGAGTTGGCCAAATTAATTTTTGATGGTACCATCAATGTTTGTTGTCAATTTTTTTTGCATTTTAGTGAAGAATCTGTTCCCCGATGTTTGCCGGAGTTACCCGATCCCACCAATTTTGCAGCTCCAATCCAATGTTCCAGCCCTCCAATTGCAAGTGAAATCCCATCCCCCAATCATCGAAGGAAAGTCACTTGCAAATTCACTGCGTAGTCCACATAGTATTTCTTCAGTTTAGCCTTGGGCTTGATCCCAGACACTGGCATGAACTCCTGGTTCGCCACTGGCTGAGGAACACCACGGTTCTGGCCCCAGTAGGACATATAGATCAACTTCCTCAAGTGATCACATCTGCGAGTTTTGGCGCAAGGGTGGAGGTCCACGAAAAAACATCGATCCACAAAGTCACCAACATGTTGGATTTTTTTCAATGATTTTCTACACACGCACTTTTGGATGTTCGACAAAAACTGATTGGTGGGTTCAGAAATTTGGATCAAATTCATCTGCCAAGCTTCTGATAGAGATCCGTGTGCCAATAGTAGGGGCAGCAACACCAAAGGTATGTCCAGCTATAGAAGCACCCCCTGAGCTGATGTCAATGCTAAGGGAGAAGCCCCCATCATACCGCCAACCCACACTATTCAGGTGACTTAAATCCTCTTGTTGGCTGTAATTTAAAACTTCCGGGTTATGGACGATTGTCATGGTTAGCATTTCCACCATCATGTCAACCACATCATCAAGTCAACCACCCATTATCAACTAGTTGGGAAGTTCAACAGTCTGGAAGTGTGTGAATTCACCTCTCGGGCGCGAAACCCTGTGTTTGTTTGGGTTGTGTGGCTCCTGCAGTCGCCGAAATAAGGTCTCTGTTTCCGCGGTTCCGCGGCTCGATCTGGGAAAGTTGCCGACAAAAAGTGCACAGGACTGTTGCGAGACCTCGCTTTCCACTTCAAAATGTTGAAAAACTGCGCCTTCGGGCCAATTTTTCAAAGAAGCAGACTGTAGCGAAAGCTCGATTTCACAAAAAAGCACCCAAAAAACCTAGCATCTGGGTATTTAATCATCTATAAATGGGCCATTTTCCATGGCTGTGTTAAATAACTAGAGGCTAAGGCGTTCGGAGCAGCCCGGGATTTGTGCGGTCAAATCCCCTTTGCCGCGACGCTCCTGGCAAGCGGGTTTGCAGCTGGAGGTTGCTAAACGCATTGTAACAGCTGCGCAAAGAAAAGAATTGGGTTGCAGAAGCTACAGAAGAGCTAGCTGGGAGGCAGCTCAGAGCAGAAGTAGCCCAGATAAGTGGCTCCTCAGAGAAGAAGTAGCTGAGAGAAGAGGCGCCTCAGCAAAGGGCTTGCTCAGTGAAGAAGTAGTTCAACAAAGAAAAGCAGCTCTCATCCCTCCATCCATCCACCCATCCTTCAGTTCATTCATTCGTTCAGTCACTGGTTCATTGATTCATTGATTCAATGATTGATTCACTGATTCAATCATTCACTGGTTCATTGATTTTGTTGATTCATTGGTTCACTGACTCATTGGTTCATTGATTCTTTCAGTCAGCTGTGCATGGATTCTTTCATGTCACTTCATTGGCACCCCAATAACCATTATATAGCTCATTCGTTGATGCATCTGACAACTTCTACACTTCGTTGCTTCTGCATCTCAAAAACTTTCCTGTAGGCCATATTCTTCCTAAAGTTGTTTCATCTTTATCGAAACTTGGGCACTAGCTGGTATAATCATAATGTCTACGTTTTTTCTTTAGTGATGTTAATCCCACGTTGATGGAAACTTCTACTGAGTTTTTTTTTTTGAAAATCACCC
Organism: Cladocopium goreaui; assembly: GCA_947184155.2. Taxonomy (NCBI): domain Eukaryota; class Dinophyceae; order Suessiales; family Symbiodiniaceae; genus Cladocopium; species Cladocopium goreaui. The sequence goes on along the minus strand of CAMXCT020004001.1, from coordinate 640,936 downwards.
CAAAAATCTGATGTTTGAACACCTTAATTTCGGTGTAGAATTGCCGCTTTTATTGGACATAAGCTCCCCATGTTCAGACACGCCCATATCATATTCTTGGTTCTATACTCCAGTAACTATATTCAATTTTATCATATGTTCTTCTCATGTGTTCTTACTTAAATCCCAATTGTTTGTTGCAAATTCAATTTCCCAAAGTTTCAGATTGCCACAAACATGTTTGATCACTATTTCCCTGACCAAACTTGCCACAAATTGGAGATCAATCAGTTAAATCTACATAAATCAGGCTGAATTAGGATTATTCACCAACCTGACACCTGCTTTGCGGATGATTCTCCACCCTTTTCAACCTTGGCCAAGCTTCCAAGGGATACAACATAGAATCCCAGCCACAAGGCTCAAAGCACCGAAAAAAACCAAGGCCAACACGGTCAGGACGTAAAAAATACCGGTGGCCAAAGGCAAGAATGGACAAGCGAAGGGAAAACATTTCAAGGGATCATACTTCGGATCCGGCCTCAGATATGGACAATTGATGACAATTCTTTGGGAAACATTTGGCCGAACATATTCCCAAAGCATGGCTTCTGGTTTTTCTTATTGAGAGGAGCTAGGTGGGATCATTATTTTTCAGGTCCTTCATTTTAGGAACCCCCGGAAGATCCTCTATCAATGGTGGATGTTCAATTGCTATGTTTGACTACCGCAGGACATTCGAAAGAATATGACATAAGTGACATAATCATGATGTGTATATAAACATCACATGCGGACATCGTAAAATATACCCAGTCATAAACATATCGGTGCGTGTTGAATAGAAGGGGATAGGAGAATTTTGGAAGAATCAGCGGGTTCTTTTAAAGGTGAGGTACTTGAAATCTTATCAATGGGAGATCTTCAGGATCCTAAAATGGAGGTACGTTAGTACCATATTTCAGGCCATATGAATTGTGGTGATATTCCCTGAAATTTAGGCCTTAAAAAGGCCTTACATATGGTAGGTACCTCCAATCAATAGGTTCCTGAAATGGCCATTGATCTTAGCCTGAACTTTAAAAAAAAAACACCATCCCGAGCGGCTGAATCCATTTTTTGGCGAACAAAAACCCAAAACCCTTCTGGCACAACCGCCATAGATGGCTTTCTGCTGGCAGGGCCAAAGAACTCAAAAGGAAGCAACAAACCGAGTTGTTTTTGCAGTATGACTGCATGTACTAAATCCAACAAGAAACAATGTCCAATATTACCAGAAAATGCGTGATATGTTTAAACTCCATCCCCAAATGGCAGGGGAAAATGTCCCAGTCATGTGTGATGAAAAATCCCTTCATCCTCCAACGAGAGGAGGGGATTCTTCGCCGTGGCTTTCAGCCATCAATAGCCATTCTTAACCACTGATTACTCAGCTATGAATAGTCATCATAAACCATTATTAAAGTGTTAAGAACCTTGACTAATCCATTCATAGCCATGATTTTCAGCAATTATTAACCACTATCAAGCCATCAATAGCCATTGTTAAGCCATGCTTAGCTTCATCTCCATGGCCCGTTTGACGTGGCTGTCTTCAGCCATGAATAGCTATTCTTTAAGCCTCTTTAAGGCAGTACTGAGCCATCTCATTCTTCAGATTTTTCATGAAGAAACATCTCCGACATTATTAAGCCATGATTTTCTACATGATTTTTCATGAAAATACAATTTCTGGTTGGTGGTTGACCTACCCCTCTGAAAAATATGAGTGGACGTCAGTTGGGATGATGAAATTCCCAATATTTGGAAAGTCATTTAAAATTCCATGGTTCCAGTCACCACCAGCCAGATTTTGTCATGACAAATCCACAAGACTCATCTCCGAAAAATGGAAAATCGGCAAGGTCGTCCTCCAAGTCACTGCATCACGGGCCAGCTGGTCGTCTCCGTGGCGTTGCCTCTGGCGCTCCGAAGGAGCGAACGGCGCTCGGTGGGACAGTCCCCTTTCTCGGCGTCCATGGCCATTTTTTGCGAGGAGTCACCGCGATGTACAGTTGTGGAGGTTGAAAATGGCTGCAGATGATGGGATTCGGAGGGGTTTGCGAGGGTTTTTGTACCTATTGTACCCTTTTTAGGGGGATGGGATCGTTGATAATCCTGAATCTAATTGTGATTCGAATGTCTAGGATCCTGAAATTTTCTGGATCATGATGGATTGAAAGAAATGGTGGGATAAGTTGAGTGATAAGATGAAGGGTGAATGTTTTACACGGCAATTGATCAATGTTCTGTTTGGACTTACTGGCCTGGGTTTGTTTGGGAATTAAGGGAACAGAAACGGAACACACATCCGAAGACCCGGCTGAAATGTTTTCCCTCTGGTAAACATACAAAAAGCCATTGAACATGGCCATTTAGTTCGTGGATTTACCCATTGAAAATGGTGATTTTCCATCATAGTTTTTTGTATGTTTACCAGAGGGTAAGATGGAGAATGCTGGTTGTGAGATTTCATGATGCCGAATCCACCAGCGCAGAGAACGCCTGACACATCTGGAACAGGCGGAAATGTGAGCTGGGCAGGCTGGGCTGGGCACGCCAAATACGAAGAGAATCAGTTCAATACCTAGACTCTGCTCTGGTTTTTGCATTATGACTACCTGGTTGGTGGTTGACCTACCCCTCTGAAAAATATGAAGGTCAGTAATATGAGTTCGTCAGTTGGGATGATTATCCCCAATATATATATATATACATATATGGAAAAATAAAACTCATGTTCCAAACCACCAATCAGCTACACATCTGTAAAAAAAAAGCACATGGAAACATCTGCAGATTTCCGGCAAAACTTGGTGTAATGCCGGTAGCCGAATAATCTAAGCCACTCTGCTGCTCTGCTGCTCTCTAGATGTCCTTTGAACTTTAGAACGTTGAACCATGTCGAACCAGAAAATTTTGCTAAGCTGCGGGGAGTCAACGAATATCTTGGGAGATCTTGGAATATCTTGGAATACTGAACATTGACATAGCTCTCTGTCTCTTGGACATGTTTCATGAAATACATTGAACATCGTTGCACTATCAAAATCTATCAAATCACAGTCAGGTCAAGGAAACTGGGACAGAAAGCTTTCATGAAGAAAGAATGGAACCTGCAATGGAACCCCAACATTTCCCAATGCGAAACGGTTTTTCAGCGAATTTTAAACTGCTTGGTATTTGGTGGTATACCTACAATGTGAGGCCCCCTAGATAGCTAGGTTGGTTTATAAGTCCAATAACTATGGTTTATGATACGCAAATAACTATAGTTACTGGGGCTTATAAACCAACAAACATCACTGGGGGGCCTCACATTGTACACCTATATCAGATTATGTGGGATGATCATGGGATGATTGACTGGGATAATTTTCAGCACCAATCAACTTCCCGTGGCTGAGATTTGGTCGTTGCGACCCCCACCAGGGTGCGCCATAGCAGCGATGTACCTCGAAGCGCGAGTGACGAAGCCAAGATGGGGATGATATAAAAAAATAGTGATTGAAAATTGCCATTTATAGTGGGTTTACCAATTAAACATTGTGATTTTCCATAGTTATGTTAGTTTACCAGAAGATAACACTAAGATATCCATTGATCAATGGGAATTCCAGGATCCTAAAATGGAGGTACGTTAGTACCATAGGCCATATTTTGTGGGGATATTCCCTGAAATTTAGGCCTTAAAAAAAGGCCTTATATATGGTAGGTACCTCCAATTTAGGTTCCTGAAATGGCCATTGAATTGATGTCATATGATATCATATCGCAGCTATAGGGTTAAATACACGCATTTGTATCAAAATGAATCTAAAAATCATGCACGCCGAAGTCCAACATCTTCTCATTTACCTCAGTTAATTCACTAAAAATGCAATTTGGAGGTACCCTCTGGTAATTAAACATAGCTATTGAACATAGCCATTTATAGTGGATTTTCCTATTAAAAAATTGTGATTTTCCATAGTTATGTTAGTTTACCAGAGGGTATGTTCCTTTTCTAGACAGCATCACAAGCGAACAAATCACGCCTCCGACATGAACTCACGCAGAGTCTTTCAACTTTCATTGGACCTTCACTGCACCTTCACAACCTGGCAGTAGAACCTTAAAACATACCAATCTCTTCACATCTCCAGCGAAAAATTTGTCCAGCTCAAATCTCTGCCCCCCAAAGATGTGAGTTTGTTTCAAAATGGTCCATCCATTTTAATCGCTTTGACAAATAGAAATTTCCCCATTTGTTCAGCCATATCTTTGAAGCATGCTCCATGTTTTGTCACTTCATGAAGCACCAGCACCGGTCGTCGCTCACTTCAGCTGTTCGATTTTCTTGAACTCGCCCCGCTTGTCGCGGTCCAAGAAGTAAAACCCACCGAACCTGCCGAAAAAAAACCCTGGCTGCCATGGCTATCACGTTGTAACCACCAATTTATTGGTATGATATAAGCCCTTACTGACAGTATGGGCATATCATGTGAATCCACATATATCCACATATATATTTGGGAAACTCTGTGGGAAATACTAGGGAAATAATTGGGGAAATAACATAATTGGGTAAATGATGGGGAACGAATCGGGACATAATAGGGACATAATTGGTGAAATCATAGGGACATAATTTGTGAAATAATTTGAAGATATTTGAAGTACGTAATAATAGGGAACTAGTTGGGAATTAGTTGGGACATAATACGGAACTAGCTTGGAAATAATGGGTGGAAATAATTGGGGAAAGCAAAATAATGCTCAAAATAATAGGGACATACTAGGGAAATAGGTTCAACCAGTTCCCTGGGAAAATTGGCACGACACCCTGCACTTGCTGGTAACAAAACATAGTTTCGTGTAACTGCCAGGTCACTTTCCCAGAAAGGTTCATTGGCCAAGGGCGAAACCAAGGTGCACGCACTCTTGTCCATGTGGGTTTAGGAAAACTATCCAAACAGAGAGGTTGTGCTCAACCCCATACGAAATCAGAACGATTCAAAATGTAAGGTATGAAGCCTTCATAGTGGCATCTCTCCAATCATTTGGAGGTTTCCTAAAATAGGGATACCCACAAATCATCCGTTTTAAGTTCGGATTTTCCCTAACCAACCAGCTATTGGGGTACCCCCATGACTATGGAAATACCATGTCGCAACGAAAAATCTCTGCTTCGCGACATGGACCTCCCTAGTTGACCCCACCACATCATCCGGGAATCCTCTGAGCATCCCTGCTCAATGAGCTGTCTGGTCAACTCATTTGTGACCTGAACATTTCTCTCTCTCTCTCTCTATCGCCATCTCAGGAGATCAGCTGTCAAACTGAAGGCGAGCTAAAAAGGCGAGCACCATTTCTCAGATCACATTTTTTTCGTTGAACAAATAAAATAAATAAAAACTACTTGACACGAAGTTTTCGGGTGCAACAAGATGTTCCTATTGTTGTCATCAGGAGTCGCGCGGCCAAGTAAAACCCCAGTATGTCCCATAAAAAATCACCATGAAAAATCACCATTCAATGAAGAAATACCGGGATTTGACATAAATGGTCCATTCACCATAAAATCACCATTGCCCTCGGGTAAACTAACATAACTACGGATAATCACAATTTTTAATGGGAAAATCAAATATACATGGCCATTTTCAATAGCAACCTGTAACAAATTACCAGAGGGTAAATTCCCATCATCCATTATTCATCCCGGGTTATTGCTTGTTTTACCCTTGTTTTCCCACTATCTTCCCATGATTTTGATTAATCTCTTTGAAATCTCCGCAATTTCGCAGCATCCCGCGCACGCCTGGTCGCCCCATTTGTTCACCAAAGGCATTGAAGCCTTTGGAGTCGAGATGCGATCATGGATCAATAGGAACAGCAATGCTCATGATAATGCTAATGATAATGATCATAATGTATGTGTGTATTTATATATATATATATCTTTCCATTGCCTTCTCGAAGAGTTCAGCTAAGCAATATATATATATATATATTCACATATATATATATTCACACATATATATATATATGTGTGAATATATATATATATGTATGGATATTGTTTTGATTAGTACTCATGTATTCTGGTGACACTACCACACCGGGGAAAGAAAGAAACAAACACAATGAGTTGAGTAATAGCAAGAACTGGGTACATAGAAATAGCTTGCTTTTCACCCCACCCCCTCAGATATTAAATCTAATCCCAACACAGAAAGGACCCAAAAAATGAACAAATCCAATCTCAAACCACGATGTGTGGAGATTTGATATGAAAAATGAAACAATTTTCTGGTTTTATGGCTGGCCATCCTCCAAATGATACAAATTCACATGGAAAATCATAGCTGTTGCCATCTTTTGGCCCAAATCCCTCCAGATCCTTGCGAAGACTTTGGGACACTGGACATCGTCCAAGAAGACCGTGAGGTTCTTTCCTCCCGGCCTGATGGTGACGACGCTGACGAACCAAAAAATCCATGTAGCCTGGTGTTTAAACACCCAAGAAACCATAGTTTAGATATGATTAGATGATTTACACTTATTTGGGACCATAGAATTTGCGGGTGTCATATGAATGGAGGATGGGATTAGTTCCAGGCTTATGTTTCTTTACATCAAAAGTCCGTTTGGACATTGTTTGTTGCAAAGGGAAATGTTGCGGAACCATGGTTTTATCAAAGTTTACTTGTAGGGTTTTCCAGTGTTCTGGATCTTAATATTTTTTTCCGCTACATCCAAGTAGGGAAAAAACATCCGACAAAAGCAATGGCAAATGCAACAGAATTCACGGCATCTGCAAGATGCATCAACATGATTGGAATATGGCTGCAGCCATCTGGCAAGTTGGGATATTCTTGGAGAAGTTGGTGATTTTTGCCTACCAACTGGGGCCGAACCAAAGAACATTCAGGATTTCCGGCCAAAAAAAACACATAACTTGGATTTGCTTAAAAGGCAAGGGCCTAAACACATGGAAAACCACACGCTTGATTACCAATAGACTCGATTAACCGTGGGAAAATTAAACGTCACTGACAGCAAAATCCATGGGAGTCAAGGACAGCTAAGTATTATCAATGGGACTTTCCGGAATTTTCCATGGAGGTACGTTAGTACCATATGAAGCCAAATTTTTCGGGGCATATTCCCTGAAAATTTCGCCCTTAGATCCCTTAGGTCATGGTAGGTAGCTCCAATTAAGGTTCCTGACATGGCCATGGATATCAGCCTAAGTGGCCAGTATCTCAATACCATAAGGCTCCAACGGGCAGAAAGTCTTGCCAGTCTTCCTTTCAACTTCTCCCTCAATGGCCCTGGAGGGGCTCAGGTGGAGCTGAGGCTAGATCATTAATTACTTGGAAGATTTTGAAGGTAAAACAGCCTGGAAATCTTGTTGTAGATACGAATTCAGGTCCGACTTAAAGAGTCCCAAGCTTGAATATGGTGAATATGACAGTTGAAAGTCCATAGAGTCCATTTGGAAGATTTGGAAGTAAAAATTCGGCTGCAAGAAAGTCATGCGGCTTATGTCCATTACCAATAAGAAGCCACAAATTTATCAACTCCACAGTCGGAGCTCCATTTCTTAACCATGGTTGAATCCCCATTAATGTCAACCCTGGATTAATAAACCCCGTTTACGGCTGGTTAATTGGGTGGGTGCCATAGAAAAGTATCAGATGAAATGACTATTGGAGGAGTACTACCCCCCTAATTAATCAGCCATGGTTTATTAATCCGGGGTTGACATTACATACCCAATCGGCAATGATCATGTGGTAAATCCAATGCCAAACCATCCCGTTGACGAACCATTTGGGGGTCATGACAACCATCACCCCATTACTAGGGGTATACCGGTGTACCACTACACCTCACCGCATAATCATCAGGACAATTGAACCATTAAATGCCATCAATAACAATGAATAACCGTAAGCCAAAAAAAACATGTTTATCTGATTGACCAAATAAAAGGCTATTGCTAACCATGGTTAATCAGATTAATACATTCTTAGCTAACAATGTTAACCTTAGATCATTAAACATTGCTAACCATTGGTGTTAATTAGCCTTATTATTCATCTACAGATACCCTGCAACCTTTAGATACCCTGCAAAAATTGGATTCTTGCTGCTTAGTACTGTAGGTAATCCCAGTGATACCAAAAGACTAAAGGATTAGTTTCTACCCATCTAGTATTGCCCTAGTATTCATCTAAGTACCATAGGTCATTCACCCTTTTCATGGCCAATCTTAGATACCCTCTGGTTCTTTAACATAGAACTAACATAACAGATACCCTCCGGTAAACATACAAAAAACTACGGAAAATCACAATTTTTAATGGGAAAATCCACTATTTCCATGGCCATGTTCGATAGCAAACTGTTGACAAATTACCGGAGGCCATTCTTCGCAGCTCCAGATGTCATTCCGACAGATCCCTCAGGACAGGCGAGTGGCCGTTGTAAACCCAGAGGCGTTGTGGCCTCACATGCCGCGAACCGGGGTGGATGGACGGCCGGGGCCGTGACTTGGGATGGGGACCTGAAAAACAGGTCCAAAAAACATGGGCTTTGCCTGAAAAATATGGTGTATACCATGTGTATACCACTAAATTCCCTGGTTGATCATGATGTTCCATATAGACAAATGGTAAAATGGTCATTTGGATGGGGGTTGAAATTTCAGGGGGTGGGTTGGCCACCGCTTTTTGTAGCTATAAAGCCTTGTTCCAACCCACCCTACTACATAAATGGGTGCTTGAGGTCAAAAACAACCAAAAAAAAACCTACCAAAAGGAAGCACCCACCCCTTCTACAGCCCCTACTAAAAGACAATGTGATTTTAGGTGTCTATATAGATGTCTAAATGGCCCATTTTGTTGATGATTCTTAGAACGAGATTCCTTTTTGTAGTGAGCCCATTTTTCCATAGATTTTGGGTCTAAACATGCAAGAAAAAAACAAAAGGTAGTGAACCACCGGTGACCCCTGGGGATTGCTAGGATGAATCAGATCTGAATGAGTTTTTTTTTTCTTCGCGTGATTCGCGTGAGTCATAAGATGTGTTTTTTCAGATCCTGAGTTTGCGCTGGGACTGTCCCATGTCAATCGAACAAACCGACGTGTGGCCTTTATATTTCACACATAATTCTTCTAAAGAAAGTTGTCTTCAGCCTTGCTGGGTTTAAGTTTGGATTGCGCTAGCCGGTCACAGCACTGAAATCAACAATGCCCTTCAACAAACAAAGCCCAAAAAAAGGCTACTGTGGGCACGGGCATGAATGCCTACCAAATGCAAAACAAATTACAGCATTACAAAAATGAGCGCCCGAGCAAAATAGAACCATTTGACCCTTTTTTACTTGACCAACATGTCTGCTACAAAATGAGGGCTCTTGTGCTCATGGTTTTGCATGACCAAAAAACAATGTTCCCTACAAAAGGACACCTGGTTTTTATAAGATTCAAAAGTTCTACAAAAACACGGCCCACCTACAAAAGCATGTGCACAAGGCTGGTTTGGGAATGCAATTTTCTTATTGAAATGCAGTTCGCAAGGGCCCTCAAGCACAGCCTTTTGGTAGTGGAAATTTTGACGTCCGTTCATTTGGGTGATACCCTCTAGAAAAAGAATGAACAATGAAAATCCCGCAGCATCTAATTTGCCAAAGATGTTCCATGATCTTCCGGACCAACCATGGCATTTCTCGTCGCATTTCGCATCTCAAGGCCTTTGCAACGCCAAGTCACACTGCTGAAGTTGATGCGCTTGGAGAGCATGACGTCCACCGGATACCTTACAGCCCCAAATGTAAAGGGATCATGGCATCATGATGACTCTTATTCAGAGATATTGGTAAACATCCTGGTTTCAGGCAACAACCCTATATATCCTATATATATATGTGTACATTATACACCTATGCCTATACCCTGTAATTATATGTATATGTGTAATATACATTAAGACAGTACCAAACTAGCAGAATTCAGAGCTGCAATTGGGCCATCTATGGCAAGGCACTTGTTCAAAAACATCTTTGCAGTAGATGTCTTTGCCGTGCCAGCTGCGCCCACCATCAAAGACGACCTGAAATTGAACAGGTTGGACTCAGGTCCTTTTTTTTTATGACATTTCCTATAGGATATTCAAGGATATTCCATCTATAGGTTTACCTTGCCAAAGGGATCTGCCCTGATGTTGCAGAAAGGTATCCGTTTCACTTTCCTCTCATGCATCTTTAGCGATGGGAAGTGAACATGTTTGGCTGAGACGGACCACTACCAACAAGTATCCAAATATACAATCATCCTGTAGATAGAACATGGAATTTTCACAAAAAAACAATTTATTCGTTTTTTTTTGAGACTTCCATAGTCTATCCACCTCAGGATGACGATATACATGATACCAGCTGATACCACCCCTTGGTGAGCAAGCTTGTAGTTCGGTGGTGTTTTGGTCAGCTCTTGCTTGGCGATAACGTCAATGATGTAGTCAGCACCTCAGTCTACTCGGAAATTGTTAGTCATCATGCCTGCAATCATTGGCGGTAAACGTACCAAACAAATGTGGAAAAACAGTGGTTTCCCGTTCAAACAGATCTTCAAATTGGTGGGTTTTCCACATCTTTCTGTATGTTTACAGGAGGGTAACTGTCCCTAACTGGGGGAACTAGAAGTTGATTGGACTCAGCAAAGGACCAATGAAACCAAGGGCCAAATCAATCATCAACAAAATCAAAATCAACATCGATCAACACCAAAATCAGCACTATCAACTTCAACAATCGAATAATTAACCTGACTTTGATAATTGGTTGATGACAATCAGCACTTATCAGCACTTATCAGCACTATCAAACTATCAAATTTGATGACCATCAACACTATCAACTACCCTCTGGGATAACTAACATAGCTATTGAAAATGGCCATAGAAATAGTTGATTTACATATTAGAAATGGTGACTCTCCATAGTTATGTTCGTTTACTTGGTGGCTCATCCCACTTAGTAAGTGGGTTAGTTCACCCCAGTTATAAGTGGATTAGCCCTACTTCTCCCATGTAAATCACTGGGGTGAACTAACCCACTTACGATTCGTGGGTAGTTCGCCACCAAGTACCAGGCCGGGTATTTTCCCACCGAGCTGCGGCATGAATCAATCGTGGGGATCAGAAGCGCCTCGGTGATACATCTGGAAAACCTATAGTAAAACCTGGAAAAAATGGTGGAAAAAAACACTGCTGGTGATTGATGATGTAATATTATGTAATATTATGTGATATTATGTCTACCATTTATCTACATATACTGACACTTATATTCATCGAATATCTCATCTCATTCATGCAGGGGGGGATATTTGTCAGTATTTTCCAGTATTTTCCACCACGATATTCCAGTATTTTCCAGCTTCTTTTCTTCCAAGAACTTGGAGTAACATGTCATGGTTCATCAGCCCAATATCGCAAAAATCGGGAGTTTAGCCTCAAAACAACATGATCCGTCCTTTTGAACGAGATACCCTCTGGTAAATGGAAAATCGCCATATTAATAGTAAAATGAACTGACAGATGGTCCATTTTCCATAGCCATGTTCGTTTCTCAAAGGGTCATCATCCTTAAATTTTGCCTTCGAACATCTTCAAACAAAATCATGTTTGCTGAAATAGCGTGGAACTCTAGAAGTACTGGTTTCGGATAACCAACCATTTGGGAATATCTATAAAAATTGTGAAATTGGGGATGGTGTCTTATTGTGTTACCAACAAATACCCTCCGGTAAACTAAAATAACTATGGAAAATCACAATTTTTCATGGGAAAATTCACTATAAATGGCCATTTTCAATAGCTTTTTGTATGGTTGCCAAGAAATGTATCTTTTCATATGCCTGTCACGCCAGTACAACTACTTGGTTTTTTGTTCACCCAAAATTCGCTGGTCTCCGAGGGCTCTATATCAATCCCTTGGTCTCTCAATCACTGTGATCCGTTTTTGGGGAAACCTGCCGGAAATCAGAAACCAGAAACCAGATGGGTTGCAATAAATCATCCCCTAAAGGCTTCTGGCATGTTTTTTTTAATGAAATATCTGCATCAACATGCATCAACATGCATCAACTAGATTTTTTTTTGAACAGTTCGGCTATTTGGGGAGAGAAAAAAGTACTGGTTTCTGGATGTTTCTGGCATTGGCTTTACCAAATGAGTTACGAATTCTTCCCCAAGCTGGTCAACCTCTCCATGTTTCAGCTTCCGGACTGAGAATCTGAGCTGCTTTGGCACCTTGCGGCCATGGGAAACCACAATTTGGATCGAACATGATCGAAACAATGGATTTTTAAGGGAAAATCTACAGGAAACCAGGGTTTTACCATCAAATATAGGGGTTTCCTGTAAATTTTCCCATCATCCAATTCTATGATCGAAACATGCGGGTTTTTTTGCCCGAAGAGGCGATAATCATGGGCAAAATGATGAAAAAAACTCTCCGGTTTGCCATACATAGCTGTCGAAATCACCGTTTCTAATAGGTAAATCATGGTAAATCACTGGTTGGTGGTTGACCTACCCCTCTGAAAAATGATGGAGTGAAAGTCAGTTGGGGTTATTCTTCCCAATATATGGGAAAATAAATGTTCCAAAGCACCAACCAGATCTATAAATGGGCCATCTTTGATAGCTACCTTCGTTGGAGGGTAAGCACCAACTTTGGACAGGCTAATCAGGCTCAAATCAGGGCACACCAAAACTCAAGGCCATATTTTCTGGGGACATTTAGGCCTTATGTATGGTAGGTACCTCGAATGTAGGTTCCTGAAATGGCCAAAGATCTATCTATATATATATACGGGAGGGGCCTGAGGTTCTCCGATGGCGTCATGTGTCTTTCATGGTGAACATGTGAAAATTGCGCTCTCGCCTAGGTAATTTGCAAGTTTTTCAGAATATGGTTTCTGCTATTCATCATCATCTTGAACGGATCAATTTTTTTTTCGTCCGTTTAACATGACATGGATGCTGTCACACTTTTCATTTGCTCAGAAGTGAAAATTTGCATTTATTGGTGGAAAATTGCGAATTTTCATCGTTGATACATCTCTTCTGGATGAAAAAGTGTTCAAAAGTGCTGGGTTTTTACAGTGATTTTGCTTGCGGTCCATTTTGTACTGTTATTCGCAATGAATTTGCATGGTCGCACAAATCAGGAGGTCTGACAGTCAGGTATTTTTTGTGTTTCGATTAAGGTTCTCCGATGGCGTCATGTGTCTTTCATGGTGAGCATGTGAAAATTGCGCTCTCGCCTAGGTAATTTGCAAGTTTTTCAGGATATAGTTTCTGCTATTCATCATCATCTTGAACGGATCAATTTTTTTTCGTCCGTTTAACATGACATGGATGCTGTCAGACTTTTCATTTGCTCAGAAGCGTAAAAGGACAACTGGCTCTGCAAGTGTAAAGAACTAAATAAATAAATAAATAAATATATATATATGTATGTATATATATATATATATCTGTGAGTGTGTGTGTGGTGTGGGGGATATAACCACTATGAAATTGAGTTCTAAGGTGAGAGGACTATCCTTGGTGACAGTTATGCGGCCCTGTGGTCAGTTTTTTTTTTCATTTCTCCCACGGTGCTTCGAGGAATGCACGGCTTGGTGCGACCAGTCCTTGAGACACGGTCGTGCGGAACCGTGCTAAGGCAGAGAGCACGGCTTCAAGACCCGGGTTTTTATTTAAATAGTGAACAGCTAACGTATTTCTGTGTTCAATCGGATCCTTTGCGTTACGACTAAGTCCGTGTCTTCGGAGCTGATGTTTGGTCACAGAGGCCATGCTCTCAGCGACGTTGATATCCCCACCCCACCCCACCCCACCCCAACGAAGTGTCAACGTAGTGACATGTTGCATCCTCAAGCGAGCATATATGCTGACAACGTAGTATCAAGGACGTGGTCGTCAGGACGTTGATATCCCCACCCCACCCCACCCCAACGAAGTGTCAACGTAGTGACATGTTGCATCCTCAAGCGAGCATATATGCTGACAACGTAGTATCAGGGAGGTGGTCGTCAGGACGTTGATATCCCCACCCCACCCCACCCCACCCCAACGAAGTGTCAACGTAGTGACATGTTGCATCCTCAAGCGAGCATATATGCTCACAACGTAGTATCAGGGACGTGGTCGTCAGGACGTTGATATCCCCACCCCACCCCACCCCAACGAAGTGTCAACGTAGTGACATGTTGCATCCTCAAGCGAGCATATATGCTGACAACGTAGTATCAAGGACGTGGTCGTCAGGACGTTGATATCCCCACCCCACCCCACCCCAACGAAGTGTCAACGTAGTGACATGTTGCATCCTCAAGCGAGCATATATGCTGACAACGTAGTATCAGGGACGTGGTCGTCAGGACGTTGATATCCCCACCCCACCCCACCCCACCCCACCTGTCTCCATCGGAGAACCCCAGGCCCCTCGGGTATATATATATATCTATCACTCTAAGAATCTGGGGAGATCAACGGCAAACTGTTGGAAAAAGTGAGCGGCTCCACACCCCATGATAAAAGTGTGATTTCTGCGCCAAAAGTTTGATTCTCTGTCAATGGTAAATGATATTGGCCCGTGCAATCCTACAATTCCTGATACCCTCTGGTAAACAAACAGTTTGCTATTAACAATTGTGATTTATAGTGGATTTTCCCATTAAACATGGTGATTTTCCATAGTTTTTTGTATGTTTACCAGAGGGTAATACCAATCCCCCATGTGAGGTTTGTGGGTTTGCCCCTGGTAATCAGATGATCATGATGATCTAAAACGACCCCAAGTGGTTTGAACATTGGGTTTACCATTTCCTCAAGAAACGGACGGATTAGTGGTGATTAAACTACTCATGCCACTCAATCTGTTCGATCATTTGAACATGTGCTACTCTTACTCTTATGTAGGACATTTGAAATTGGAACTCTTTTGTTGGATATTTACTTTACTGAACTCCTCTTTAATTACATGTGCTTTACATGTTCACATCCTATATAGTTGGGAAACTCCCAAATGGAGCTCCGCTCACCAGCCCTTCCCGACCTTCCACTCCGAGGGAGCCCAATGCTTCCACGGCCGACTCTTGTCATTGGGATCAGGCATGAACTCGAAAATCCTCAAAGAGCCATGGGACATCATGGGACGGGGCCCCCGTTCGATAGCCTTCAGTTGCCTGAAAAAAGTAGCTGAATGAACTTTGGTTTATGGATGTTTATGGTAGATACAACGAACTACTTCATGGAGGTTATAAACCAACTTAGAACTGGGGGGCAACATCCTGTGGGACCGGGTCAAAGTGTTTGACCATTCTTAAATGGATTGACTCAAGTGCCTGAAAATGATGTGGTTTTTGTTTGCTTCTTAGATTCTTTGTTTCGCACCTGAAAACCCAGGGGGGTCCGTCTCTCTAAACTTAAGCAACGTCTAGAGTCTGGGGCTTTGCAAACAGTAGTTTGGACATGAAAAAACCATTCAAAAGAAGCGGGCGGCCAAACTGTGGAATACCCCAAAAGATATGACGTTCCTTTTTCCATACCTCACCTGTCAACTTGGGCTAGCCATCCTTGGAAACAGGAAAGCTGGACCCACTAAACAAATGATTGCTGATTCTGCTTGGAAACTCTGTTTCACTGGATTGGTGTAAGGGAAAATTTACAGGAAACCATGGTGTTTACCGTCAAATATAGGGTTTCCTGTAAATTTTCCCATCATCCAATTCTATGACTGTTGGGTTAGCTAATGTTCTATCCGGCATGTTGGGCCAACAATGGCCAACATTGAAGTCCCTGTCTAAGCTTTGGTCATGTTTTTGTTTTTTGCATTTTTTTGCATGGGCCTCACTTTGGGGGAAGCCATTCTCCCCTAACCCTCGTGAAAACCATGGTTTAGTAAAGGATTTACACATATGGGTTTGTCTGAAAATATGGTATATTCCCAATCATAGCCATTTAATAGGGATAATGATCAGCAAAACCATTGGGTTTAGGGATACACTATTTTCAGACACACCCATATTCTGCACATCTTTGGGGCCATCGAATGGGGGTATTTCACATTGGCAGGAGATTTGAGTTGAGGTCGATCCATGCCACACCATATGCAGCAAAGCTGAGGCCAAGTTGCTTTCAGGTAGTAAATGCGATGTCAAGTGGCTATGGGACAAGAGTGGCATCAACTGGATGGTTTAAAGTCGTTCAAAATCAAAATGACCGGTTTTTTACCCTCGGGTGAACTAACATAACTATGGAAAATAACCATTTTTAATGGGAAAACTCACTATAAATGGTCATTTTCAATAGCTATGTTAAATTACCAGAGGGTAACCAATTTGGTGGCTACAAAAAATTGTTCTTTATCAAAACCATGACCAGCCGTGGGTAGCAAACACGCCCATGAACTTCGAAACTTCGATTTGTTTGCTTAAGGTGTTCCCCCCAAAAATGGTAATATTCCCCGAAAAGATTCCTCATTTCTCGTGGATTTCCCGGAAAATCATAGACATCATCTTCAGCAAATCCAAGTGATGCAAATTTCCATATAATGTAAACCCTGGATTAATAAACCCCAAACTACGGCTGTTTAATTGGGAAAATACATGAAAATACCATAAAAAAAGTATCAAATCATGACTATTGGGGGAATAGCCTTTTAATAAATAAACCGTGGTTATTTAATATAGCCATGGAAAATGGTCCATAGAAATAGATGATTTTCATTGATTTTCCCAGCTAGAAACCTCCATTTATGGTTGGGATTTTCTATGGCTATGTTAGTCATAACCAGAGGGTATTCCATTATGATATTGATTTGAAACTCCATTTAAATTTCATTATGATATTGATCCATGGCCTCAGATTATATTAAAATGATGATTTTCATTAAATCCCATTAATGGTACGTTACAGATGATTCTTCCATTAATACCTCCTTTAAATCGGTTTATTAATCCGGGGTTGACACTATTTTGCCATATCTGCTGGGATCCCTGGCGTCTCACCGTCACGACAGGGGGGCACATATTGACCATGACCAGCCTCGCGGCGCGAAGCGATGGAATGTAGACATGTAAAATCATTTATACATATAAACATAATAGTATATAAAATATAATGTAATATATTTGTATATGTATTTGTATATATATATATATATGCTTTATTTATGTAGACATATACTTATATCATAATAATATATATATATATATACATCATCAACAAACATGGTAAGAAAACAACTTGATCATCATGACTTTCTGGCCCGCCTGTGTCATGACTTCGCCTCAGGGACACGAGTTCGCGCGGTTTTGGGGAAAAAAACGGAGTTTTTTTTTGCATCCAAAATGGAGGTTTTACCATGAAAAATATAGGTTTTACCATGACAAATCTAGGTTTAAACTGTTTAAACATCAAGTTAAATGGAGGTTTAACCTTCGTGATCTTCATTTGTTCAGCCCCAAATTGCTGGTATCATCAACAAACTATGGAGGATATGGAAATATGGTGATGTAGTTTTGATAAATGAGGATTGAGCATTAGTAAATGTCAATTGAATGATCTCAGAATAAGGCCACAAACCATGGAACAAAGGAAAACCTGTTATTTTTCCTCTTGACATGACAAAACATCCGACGTTGCGGTAAAACATAGTAATTCGGCAACTTTGCGAATGATTACTGGCAAAACATATACAATTTTAAGGTCATTATATGCCCAAAGGTCCCTTGTGGCATACCATGTGCCATCACTTCCCAAAAATATATCATTGAGTGCGGCACATCGGGATTTAGCCA
This sequence comes from Cladocopium goreaui, assembly GCA_947184155.2. NCBI lineage: Eukaryota > Dinophyceae > Suessiales > Symbiodiniaceae > Cladocopium > Cladocopium goreaui. The sequence goes on along the minus strand of CAMXCT020004001.1, from coordinate 623,047 downwards.
CACAAGTGCAATCCGTCACCCCATGTCACCCCTCACCCCTGCTCAAAGCAACTAATTTGGAAAAGCATATGATGACCATATGATGATCCATCTGTTTGCCACCAATGGGTCAAAACATGTCAAACTCCCAAAATGGTCAGTAAAAAATCATCATTTCAGGAAGCGATTGATTGGAGGTACCTACCATTTATAAGGCCTATATAAGGCCTAAATTTCAGGGAATATCCCCACAAAATATGGCCAAATATGGTACAGCACCTCCAGTTTAGGATCCTGAAATTCCCATTGACAAAATGGTCAGTAAAAAACATAGAACCGCTACAAACAAAGGCTACCAAATAGAGAAAGCTCAATGGATCGGCGGGAACAAATCCAGGACCCCCCATCTCATGCGAAAAATCGATGGTTTCTGCTTGAGAAAATTCCCAATCAATTCATAGATATATCTTGAAAAAAAAACATCAACTATAGATTACAGGGGAATTCCTGGGAAAAAAAATCTGCTTAGGGATGAACATGAAAAGCATGGAGTTAAATCCATCCAGGATCTCCCAGGATTTTTCCCCATGTTTTATCCCTAACCATATAGATTTCAAATGATTTCCTGGGATTCCCTGAAATCCATCGATTTTTCTCACCATTTTCACCATTTTCAGCTCTGTTTCAACTCTGACCTGCCACGACCTGGGATGGCATCATGACCTGCCCCAGTCACAAAGCTTGGCGTGGAAAGTCTTGCGACCATCGGGCTCCAACAGGCCACCGATGCCCCACCTGAGATGCCCAGAGACATGGAACATTGGAATCAGAAACCATGGGTTTTACCACTAAAAACCATGATTTTTACCATTGAAAACCATGGTTTTACCACTGAAAACCATGGTTTGTGTTTTAAATATATGTTTTAAAAATGATGCATAACCAAATGAAATGAACATGAAAATGGATCAAGAACCTGGCACCCTAGGTTCCCCAAAAAATGAAACAAATAACTGGTTGGATGGATGATTTTTTTTCCCATATTCATATGGTAGGTCCGTAGGTTTTCACCCATCCCCAGATGATTTACCCTCTGGTAATTTAACAGTTTGCTATTGAAAATGGCCATAGAAAGAGTGGATTTATCCATTAAAAATGGTGGATCTTTCCATAGTTGCTGTAATGTGGCCTTGGCCCCTGCAGTCTGCCAAAGAATATTGGCAGGCGATGAATGTGTTGGCTAGAGATGATTTGGGATTTGGTTTTGTGCTTGACAAAACTTTTGGCATTCCTTTAAAACCTGTGGCCTGCACAGCCTTGGCATTCACGTATTCTGGTTTGGCTTCGGCCGTTGGCAGATTTGTGCATCTTCAGACCAGCATTTCGAACTCGTAATTTGGCTGGTTTCAGCTTCATTCAATTCGAAATTTATGAAATCAACATTCAATTATCAATTGATCATCGCATTTGTGCTTCCGAGCCTGCACGTGTGATTTCGTGGCTTCCATTGCCTTGTTTGATTTGTGTTGTTGCTCAAAGCACCTAGGTCCAGATTTTTCTGGACGGGAGAAGCATGCAAGCAGGCGGTGTCTCACAAAAAACCTCCTGACCGCCCTAGGTGCAGTTAAAAGTGTAGAGCGGCCGTGACGTGTCCTCTCCTGTTCATGGCTATTTGATCTTCTGATCGCTTCAACTGGGCCATCCGGTGACCTGCGTCTTGCACGTCTCGACGGGGCCCCTGTTATTCCCGGATCTGGTTTTTCTGGCTTCGTGGCTATTCCATATTCTTCATCCCCACCGTACCTACACAGAGGTGTGTTTGTCTCCAAAATCGTCCATGGCACGGGGATCTGCTCCCCACAACGTTATTGTACATGTATGCTCTATTTGGTGTTCCTTTGCTTCAGAAGTTTTTCCTACTGTGGATATTCCATTACACCTGGCTGTGACTGACCGCAAGAACCTAGCTGATTGTCTGTGTGAATGCGTCTTCGCTCGTTTAAAAGTTGCTTTGCGCCGCAGGAGAAAGGGATGCCAGCTTTGGAACACGATCGATGTTTGTCTCCAAAACCTGCTTGAATGGGTTTTCCCCGACTCTGCAAAAAGCCGCCGTGTCTGTGCTGACGTGGATAGACTTGTTTGTATATTTGCAATGGCCCGGGGTGCTTTGTGGTTACAACACAACCCGTCCCACAAACATGCGGTTGCCGTTCTGCGTTTGCTACCCCCACATTTGGCCAAAGTTTTCTCTTTGCCTTTTCAGAAAGATGATGGTGCTATTGCTGCTTTTCTGGCCTTGCAGAAGTCTGCCATTTTTTCTCAGGGTGATCGACATTGTTTCCTGTATCAATGGTTTTGTGAACATTTTCGGTACACTGGTATTGCCTCGAATTTTCGTGAAAGTTCGCAAGCTTGCTCTGGCCTTGTTCAGCGGTACTTAGAGCACCTCCTTGGCACTGTCCGCCCTCATGTTTCAGGCTCTAGCAAGTTCAGATATCGCTTGGCCAGAAGGTTTTCTCCAAGCACCTTTGGGTTCCTGGCTATTTGTCTTGGGGAAAAAACATGGATCCAAGCTGTGGAGTGGCACGATATCGTCACCACCCGGCCAAATGCAAATGGTTTTCGGCCCCGTAGGCGTGTCAAAAACACTGTCAGGTTTCGTCCTTTTCCGGAGCAACGATGCATGGCCGAGGGCCAGGACAGCAAAGGTCACCAGGACCTTCTCCAATACAGACTGAACAGGCTCGAGGCGTCTTTTTCCAGCCGAGCAATATGCAACAACGCGCCAAGACAGCATTCCCACATTTTGCTTATGCCTTTTGGAAGAGCGTATGCATGGAGACTTCGACAGCTTTTTGCACTCCATGCAACTTTTGGCCCACTGAACATTTACGCCCGTGAAGAAAGTGACCTCTTGGCTCTTTGGTTCGCTTGCAGATCACCTGCAGTTTCTTGGCCTTCTTTGCAACGATCATGGAATATGCCTTTTTTGCTTCCTGCTTTGAACTCTTTGCGGCTGAAACTTCCTAAGCAGGGCCAGCGCGGGATGTTTACTCGCCGTATCCGTGCATATTTGCACTGGAAAGGTCTCCCTACTTCAAAACTACGGTTCTCTGCCTTGGATGCTCCGTCTGTTGGCTTTGTCAAAAGAATGGTTTACAAGGTTTTGGATGGTGCACAAGGATGGTCTGCAGCCGAAAAGCGTTGGTTGAAGTCGCAGGTGTGTGTCACTCAGGGACGGAGGTTAACTTTCAAAAATTCGTGGAACCACCAAAAAGTTGCAGAAGGTGCGCATTTGGAACAAATCAGATCGGCACCCAGGCGTGTATTGTCTCAGATTTTGAATGGAACAGGCTTCCTTAGGCCCTCAAAAAACTGGGATGTGGCTCGTCGTTTCTCCCTCTGTGAGCGCAAGTCTCGTGTTACTGCAGCTATTCGGTCTGGGTTTGCTGATGCTGGTGTCAACATGCGGTTCTTGCCCAGTATTCCTGATGTGGTTGATGTACATGCGTCTTCACATGCTGCGTTCTTGATCGAAGCACAGCGTTTGCAACAAACGGACCATGTCTACAAGTCTTACACAAAAGACTTGGAACATCACTTGACGTGTCCTCTCCTGTTCATGGCTATTTGATCTTCAGAGGGTAATGGTTTTTGACCCATCCTGATGGTTTCATGAAAGAAATCACGAAAAAGTCCAATGAGTCCAATGGTGAAACTGCGCCAATGATTTGGGTTTTCTTTTCAGCTGAATCGTGGATAGAATCATAATGACAACCACTATGATAATCATAATCATAATGCTGATAATAACAAGTGACAATAAGTGATAATAAGTGATAATAATCATGATCATCATGATAATAAGTGATAATTATAAGTGATAATATGATTATGATAATGATCATACTGATGCCCATCAAAATGATAATAAACATAGTGGACCATCAAGAAAACCCAATGGGAATCGCCAAAAAAACACACATCAATGGGAATTTCAGGATCCTAAAATGGAGGTATCTACCATACATAAGGCCTATATAAGGGCTATGTAAGGGGATATCCCCACAAAATATGGCCTTATATGGTACAGTACCTCCATTTTAGGATCCTGTTCTCCTCATCTTTGGCTTTCAGCTATTGCAATTCCTGGGCTGAGTTCAGGACGCCACGGAGTATGCCTAGGCGCTCTGATGTTGGATGCTGGGGCTGCATGTCCGTATTCCATAGCTAAGGTGTATGTAAGGCCCCAGTAACCCCAGTGAAGGGAATCTCGCCACAGAAATATACAATATACAATATGCATATATATATATATACAATAAATATACATATATGTACAATATAAATATATATATACAATTAAAAAATATATATACAATAAATACCTATCTACAATATGTATATATATATATGCATATATACATATTATATACAATATATACATATATGTATACACAATATATAATATATATATATATAAATGTTAATATATATATATATAATCTGTATATACAGTATCTCTATATATATATATAAACAATATCTACATATATATATATATAAATTAAAGTAGGTAAAATATGTATATATTAATGGAATTTTCAAAGATATTCTCATTGATTTATGTTTTATATCCATCTTCTATCAACTTCAGAATGACTCTAGATATTATATAGGAGGCTCAGCCTGTTGACGCGGTCAATACCCGGCAATGGCCGAGCGCTTTGGACTGCAACAATGGAAACAACAAACTCCCAAAGAAAAACATGGTTTCGCAGGGGATGAAATCACATATGTTCCGACCATGAAATGGGGGTGTAATTAATATGAGAAGGGGAGATGGGATAATTATGTATATATATATATATGTATGTCCCATGGCTGCTAGTATTGAGATGGTGATTATCATCAATATATCCTAGAATTATTGAGGCATCCCATTATTACCACAACTAGATAAATAAATGGATATATATATATACTTTAAAATAATATTTATATATATATATGTGCCATTCTATCTCCAACCTCCCCATTTCTCTCTGAGCCCTTGCCATCTGGCCATATCTGGCCCATCCAGCAACCTCCATCAGATTCCCAGGTGTCCAAACCAAGAGCCGGATGCAAGCGGCTTCTCCTACGGCCTAGCCGTGATCAAAGGGAGGTTGGATATAATATAGAATGGGATATGTATAGGATATGCAAATTATATATATGACATTATATGACCATAGCACAGGGATAAAAAAAAAAATACGAATAGTAAGAAGAATAGTAATAGTGGTAATAACAGCAAAAATAATAATGGGATACTCTCTAGAAAACTAACATAGCTATGGAAAATCAATCTTTAATGGGTAAATCAAATATAAATGGGCCATTTTCAATAGCTATGTTAAATGACCAAGAAGAATATGTATAGGATATATACATATACAATACATGTTAATGTATAGCAATAGTAAAGGGATAAACAAAATACTAATAGCAATAAGAATAGCAATAGTGGTAATAACAAAAAATATGATAATGAAATAACAATAATAGTACTGGTAGATGATCAGCATCTTAATCATAGTAGTAACCGGATATATAGAGAGATAATCCCGTCCTCCCTTCTAATATCAGTTACAGCCCCATTCTATGCTCCCAGTATGACTGTAAACATGCTTTCTGGGATCAATGGCAAGGCATGATGTGCATATGTCCAGTTCCTATACCCATAGGATCCATGTATGGTATATATGCTAACATATACCCCAAATGTTAGCATATATACCATACATGGATCCTATGGGATAGGGAAATTACTTTCACTAAACCTGGAAATGCCAGGAACAGTGGAGAGGGGGGACCCTATGATATTCAGGGATAGGATGATGTGAGCTGGAAACGCTGGAAATGCGTGCGCCCGGCTGGAAATCCGCAAAGACCAGCAGGACAAAACGATGGACAAAACCGCCGGACCATCTTCTTTTTCGGAACGTGCGCTGATGCTTATTTCCAAGTTCAAAAAACAAACACTACAGTGTCACTACATGATGCCTAAAAAAAAGTCCATGGGACCCGCTTAATTCTGAGACAAATGATGCTAATTCGCAAGCCTGAACAAAGTTCATGTCACCATTTAGATCTGGTTGGTGGTTTCAACCCCTCTGAAAAATATTAGCTTGTTGGGATTATTTTTCCCAAGATATGGAAAAATACAAAATGTTCCAAACCACCAACCATAGATTCATTGAGGGTCTGTCTGAAAATAGCTTGCCGCAAAATCTCTTCAAATCTCATGATTGAACAGCTAATTTCACGGTATATTTTCCATGATTTTTCATCACATGTTCTTCACAACTCTCCATTTTTGCCGAGTACCCTCTGGTAAGTTGGCATTGCTATTGAAAATGGCCCACGAACAGTTCGTTGATTTACCCATTACAAATGGTGATTTTCCAGTTCGCAAACGGTTAACGTTTACCAGAGGGTATACACCATTAATCACCATGAATTATCACTATTAACCACTATTCAAATATATCGATCACTATTAACCCTATAAACTTTTCTGGTCCACCAACAGCATCTCCTCGTTCACTTGCACGTGGATGCGAAGCATGGCGGACAGCAAATTCAGCACATTCGAAATGAGAATCGACTCCTGAGATGTGACCATAGCTGGATTTTTTGAGGGGTTCTGGCACACAAACATATATATATTATACATACATATTTATGTAAATGTAAATGTGTATGTATATATATATATATACATACAAGGAATTGTAAATATGTAAATAGGTACATGTAATTAAATGTATATGTATACTGTATATATAAAGGCATATGTATATATATATAATATGTGTGTAAATATGTATGACTATGTATATATATATATATATTATAAAGAGATGGATGTTTTTCCAAAACATAAAATGGCATACACACATGCAACTTAATATAAAAGGTCTATACAGGGTGGGTCAAGTAGTGCTGATTGGTATTACTTACTGTATGTTCCGTCTCTCAGCAAGTTGCCACAGCTGCAGTACTTGAAGGATCTCCCCCAATTCGTTATCGAAGTTAATTTATAACTCCACTAGCTAGGGCTTAATGGGAATATAATATCTATATAGTTTATAGAGATTACAAGACCAACATATGACCCGGGGGGGCATTACCTATCATTACCTTGTGGGTTGTTTATTGGGGGAGAGTACCAAAAACAGTGGAGGTGCTACCCTGATCAATCAACAAAGGTTTATTAACATGAACTTTTTTCCTGCTTGGATTTATCAGATAGGTTGGTGCTAAAAGATGATAAATATGACCAATCCCATTTTTGACTAGGGAAATTGGTTGACCAAATTCCTTGCAAATCGCTGAGTTTCGTTGCTTCAAAGTTGCCGTCGTGAAAAAAATAACAACCAGGAACCCAATTACCCTCTGGTAAACTAACATAACTATGGAAAATCACCATGTTTAATGGGAAAATCCACTATAAATGGCCCTTTTCAATAGCTTTTTGTATGTTTACCAGAGGGTAAATCGCATGAAACTCACATCGACCAGTGACCAGTCCTAAATCCCCAAGGTTTAACAGCACTGGCTACCATCTACCCTGAGGTTCGAACGTTCGTGCTCATGACACCCTTCAAGTTCCTGGAATTCCAATCCTGAACAGGCCATATCAGGCCATGCTCATCTTTTGTGCCAAATTCTGGGGGGTTCTGGCCCGTGAGCCCTCTCAAACTTATATGAAACTTCACCACTAAAACAGCGAACAATTGCTTTCCTGCTGGAAATGGCAACTTTTTTGGGTTCCATGTTCCAATCTGCGCACATTCCCCAAGAAGCACGTCCTAAAGCAAGTGTGATGACATATGTGTCTAACCCTGGCCACTGAACATGTCAAAAGGCCAGAAATCAGGGTTACTGGGCCATGCATCGATAAATCTTTGTGATTTATCTTGGATTTGCTTAAGGAGTTTCCAAAAAATAACAAATATTCACTATAGATTCCCCAAATGGTGGATTTCCTATTGGGAAAGTAAGAAATCACCTTAAACAAAAGCCAGTTATTGATGTTCCAAGTATAAACTAACATAACTATTGAACATGACCATTTATAGAGGATTTACCAATTAAACATGGTGATTTTCCATAGTTATGTTACTTTACCAGAGGGTGTATCATAGGTCTTGGTGTTCCAACTGGACCATTTTTCCCCAGACTGGTGGATACGCTCATGGCATGGCTGCATTCACATTCTTTTCGAAGATATTTATAGATCTTTCATTACTCATGGTACTAAATTGCTACTATATAACTGGGAATCATTTCCTGACATATAAACCCCTCCAAACCACTTCAAAGTCGGAAAACATATGGAGAAAATTCGGATCCACATGGTTTTTTTTCTAGGTTTCCGGGCGAAGAAGTCCACCGCAACCCCAGGGTCAGGAGGAGGATGAGCCAACCAAAGCTCCAGAGATCTTCGCAAGACTTCTACCTTGCTGGATGAGGAAAATTGAAAAAAAACATGGTGAACTTGCTGGGTTTTTAAGACATCTTATGCCCTCTGGTAATATGTTACAGTTTGCGACATTGAAAATGGCCATTTAGTTCGTTGATTTTCCCATTAAAAATAAAGTGATTTTCCATAGTTTTTTCTATGTTTACCAGAGGGTAATGTTTAAGATGCTTGCTGCGACTTGGAGATGAGGAAATTCTGGTGGTATTTTCCGGGTCAAGTGCTCCAAAACCCTGGTGATTCTATATCAATTTTTGAGGTTTGAGGGACCGTCGTCACATGGATCTGGGATTTCAATTGCAATTGGTATCTGTTCCCTTGGAAGTTCCTGATGTGATGCCAATGGGGTTGCTATCGAACATCTCCGAGCCGATTCAAGCCTCAATTGCCGATGAACCTTGAACCCCCCATATACGTCTTGGATATCCCAATATATTCTCAGTCCCCTACTTGGAAGCGCAGTTTCTTGTTATAAGTGGATTCTTATGTAACCTTTGTTTTTTTTGGTGGTTATATCCCAACTAATGTAGGTAAAACAATAATGAACCATCCCCAATTTCACCATTTTGATAGGTGGTATGTTACCATTCCCAAATGGATGGTTTATGGCATCGTTTCAACCACATTAATGGGGACTATTTCACTATGCTTACACCCATTTTTCCCAGCTCGCACCCTCACCCGCACCTCGTTCTGCCTGCTCATGCCTGGCCGAAGCCGCAACCCCCACACATAATCTGATCGTTTAAATCTTCAAACTATGGCTGGTTGGTGGTTGACCTACCCAACCCCTCTGAAAAATGATGACGACTCGTCAGTTGGGATCATGACATCCCAAGATATTCCATATAATCCATATTATAAACCATTATAAACCATTATAAACCATATAAAAACCATATAAAAACCATATATTTCAATAAAGTCATAAATTCATGTTCCAAACCATCAACCAGTCATGGAATTCAACCATCAACGGATGGAATTTACCATCAACCATTGGGATTGGATCCAATACCAACCCATAGAGCCTAGGGGAAGCAGTGGTTCATAACATGACTACAATGTGAGGCCCCCCAAGTGATGTTTGTTGGTTTCTAAGCCCCAGGAACTAGTTCGTTATAAGTATCATAAACCATAGTGAAATTGGAGTTATAAACCAACTTAGCTATCGAACGGGGGCCTCACATTGTAGATTTGTAGCTGACAGCAAATAAAGATGCACAGTCTAGTGAACACTATCTATAACTTGTAACTTATAAGACTTATAACAAGACCCCAATTATCCAATTGTAGCTGGTAGGGATCTAAGCAGCAAACAAAATACATCTACAGGACTGATTCCCAGGTTCAACATGGTTCAACACCCCTTCAGTCATTATCAACAAGCTGTCGCCGGTTTATCCAATTAGCCAATCATAGACCCCCAATTTGGAATGGTTTCTGGTTGGTGGTTGACCTATCCCTCTGAAAAATGAATAAAAATGATAGAGTTCGTCAGTTGGGATTATCATTCCCAATATATGGAAAAATAAAATTCATGTTCCAAACCACCAACCAGGTTTATATATTGTTATTGGGTTTACCTCATTGGCATGAACGTATATTGATTTGGAACTATCCAATTGGCATTATCCTAATCCGTTTATTGTTTTGGAATGGATACGGATAGTTGATATTATTAATATCCATATCCATTAATACTATAATACAATTGTTAAGCCACGAAATGCTGTAAATAAATCACATTTTTTCCATCTTTTTTGGGGATGGTTTATACCACAGTCCCCATTGTATTTGTCATGATCCAACATAATTCCCATCAAAACGGAAATGCCACTCTTATTCGAGAATGATATTTGACTATATTGTCGTTTATCCACGTATACCCTCCGGTAAACTAACATAGCTATGGAAAATCACTATTTTTAATGGGTAAATCCGCCCAGGGTATAGCTGTATTCGTCATTTATTATCCCGTAATTATGCCAAATGTATCCCCATTTGGGGAACATGCCCATGACTGGATAGGTCAAAAATATTGGTATATAGTAAGTATATCAATATACACCAGTATTCCTCTCTTATTGCCATCTTCTTGCCGTATATACCAGATTATTGTCCTAAAAAAAATCCTGACATTCCCATATGTAGCAATATTTCTCATTTATTCTCATTTGTCCCCATATGATGAAATTGCTATTACTAAGCAATTAAACACCATTAATATTACAATGCTTCCATTTTTTTTGAGGGTATGGTTTGTGATTGGGCATACCACGTTCCCCATATTAACATGATTGTCATTCAATAAAATTTATTATTCCAAATATTCCCATATTAAAACAATGATCATTATGCACCCACCATTCTTTCCAACATTGTCATTCAACATTTCCCCTATGGTAATCATTATCCCCCCAATATTCTTCCCGAATGATCCCTGGCCATCTCAGGAACCGACCTAAATTTCAGGGGATATACCCCCAGTTCATATGGCCTGAAATATGGTACAGTACTAATAAGTAGCTCCATTTTAGGATCCTGGAATTCCCATTGGAATAAGAAACCATCCCCATTTTCACCATGTTTTGAGATATCAATAGGTGGTATCTCCATCAACCATTCCCTTAAATGGTTGGTTATCCGAAACCACGAAGAATGACTCCATTTCATGTTGAAAAAAAAACGTTTTTTCGCCCATCCCCCAATCCCCCAGGCCTAGATCTAAGCGTTGCGCTAGCCATGATTCCACCAAGGGAGCCCAACCTGTGAATTGCCAAAGCAGAAACGGCAAACATGTGGAAAAAACATGTGGAAAACTCATGGGCCATAGGCTTTCTCTATAAAAATAGAATCTATAGAAATAGTGGACTTTCGGCCGTGCATTGTTAGTTTACTGGTTGGTAACTCTGGTGTTTTTTGTTTCTCCGTGGGTTGTTACTGAGTTGCAGATGAACAACGCGTCCCATGTTTATGATGCCTAGCATTGCGTCAGGCACCAACAAATACCAGCACACTGCTGGTTATCGATCCTCAAGGCTCTTCTTCAACCGGACCATCTGGTGCGTGGTTGGGCCACGCAAAACACAAACATCTTAAGCTAATCTTAGGTTGTCTTACCGTGTCGTAGATGTGGCTTGTGTCTTTGCTTGGTTGGCTCTCATTCTTTCTCGAAATTGCAGTCCCTGGATTCAACTTTGGCCTAGAATGGAGCACCCAAATCGTTAATTCCAAAGGAATTCGTCCAAAATCCATGAGAAACATATCAAAAACAATGGGTTCAATGGGCCCCAGGATGATCTGCAATGATTCATCATTTCATATCATTTCATCATATTCATCCCTAAGTCCTCCCAAAAAAAAAACAAGGCACCTAGATCGGAGGTGGAGACATAGATGATGCCCGCACGAGAGACCTGAAGTTGACTCTTTTTTGGCTCACTACTCCGGATGATTTCGGAGTCAGTGGGCTTGGCTGAAGGATTTTTCATGAAACATCGATTGGATAGCATGGAAAATCATGGAGTTTTCACTGCAACTTCCCAAACAGCGAGCTGGGGAATGAAGCAATTTGACTGGGAAAACAGCTGTCATTATAGCTGAAAAATCTCAAATCTTGACACTCGGATGGCCTTGGGAAAAACGATATCAGCTCTAGCCCCAGTAGTGATCAGCAGAATCAATGTTGGATCACTGGATACCAGGTCTGTATAAACCACATGGCCGGTCAAGAATTCGAGCATCACAAGCCAATAGTTTACTGGTTGGTGGTTGACCTACCCCTCTGAAAAATATGAAAGTCAGTTGGGATGATTATTTCCAATATATGGAACAATAAAATTCATGTTCCAAACCACCAACCAGTTTATCATATAGTTTGTCATGTTCCAATGAAAAGTGCCATTTCGAGTCTGGAATGAAGGAAAAAACTATCGCATTTTTTTAGCTGGGCATCTTCATAGAAAATCCTTGAGAGAAACAATGGAGAGATCAGAAATCTTGAGTGATAAAAATCATGGGACCAACTGACGAACAAAAAACAAAACAAAGCCCAAACAAAAATCAGCCGATTTATATCTGGCTGAGGAATATATTTCAAGTCACTAAAAAAGCTTAACAAACCATGAAACAAGTTGTTTTGGATGGAATGCTCCAAAGTTTTATCCAAAGAAAACCAAACCTTTCATAAAAATTGGGGGCATTCCATAGCTCCATGGCTCCATTGGGATCCAGGCAGTGGCTGGGGACGCATTGCGCAGGCTTTCCACTTCGAACCTGCTCAACATTGGAAAATTGCAGTCACGTCCACTGGGAAAAACCCTGGTTTTTGGAGACCTTTGGGGACCTAGGAAACAGAAATTACAGAAATTACAGAAACAGGTTCTATTTTTGGAAATACATCTAAGATTGTTACCAAACGACGTGTATAATGGTTTATCACCATGTTCCCTTCTTTGAATATTGCCATTTTGGGGGCGTATCCATATTTTGGGCGCTTCTTCTGGTTGTAGAGCCCCATGGTGAGTCAAACATGTGCTCACAACTGAGTGCCACACACAATGCGGCAGTTGTCCGTCATGGGAATTCGATCCTTAGCCGTCCAGCTGGTAGTGAAACATGGCAGGGGAACAAACCCCATGTGAAAATAAATTTCCCACTGAATAGCACATTTATAATCTATAATCTGGTTGGTGGTTGAGCCACCCCTCTGAAAAATATGAGTTCGTCAGTTGGGATGATTATTTCAAATTATTTCCAATATTCCAATATATGGAAAGTCATAAAAAAATCATGTTCCAAAGCACCAACCAGTAATGAATTTCCCAGTGCCATGTTTGGCCCGAGGGTGGAAACCATAGAAACCATGCAGTCTCCCCATCAGGTGATACCTTACAACATGTTTTTCGCGCGAACCGTCCCAACCTGAAAACGTTCCCCACATGCAGGTCATAAAAACACCATGCTGCACCATGCGAGGAAGATGCCAACGACAGTGACAGTACTTCTTTGATTGATAAATCAACATAAATCAACTAATGTTTGTAAAAACAATGTCATAAACCAACCATTGAGGAATGGAACAAATACAACCTATTTACGGTGATTTGGGGGATGGTTTATTATTGTTTTACCCACATTCATAATGATCAACACTGGATCACTAAGACACCTCATATGGGTGAAAATAGTGAAATAGGAGCCCCAGAGTCAATGTTGTTGATACCCTGTTCTCAAACCTGGCCTGCTGGAAAATCACTCCATTCTGTTATTCTGTTGGATGTTTTTTCCGTTTTCCCAACAAAAAACATCCATTTAGTTGGATGAATTTCCCACCAGGACCTCCATTTGCAGGTTGTTTTCCAACTAAAGCTTCCATTTACAAGCTGTTTTCCCATTTAAACCGCCATTTTTCTAGGGATTTCCCCCAAAAAAATATGACCACAGCATTTCTAAGGTCGGGTCGTTGTTCGCCAACGTCAGGATCCTGAAAGTCATGGCCAATGCCATGCCAATGGCATGTCATATGGCTATGGATCAAAATACTGTGGATGGAAACACCAGCTGGTAGATGGTTTATCCGGAAAAATCCGAGAAAATAATCCCATTATTTGCAGTGTTTCATACTTGCCAATAATCCAATCGTTACCAACTGGTGCAGGATTTCACAACCACCCACAGAATGTCAAAATGAGGAGGAACTTGGCATGACACAGGAAAGTGATGCAATTTCATGTTGTCTCCATTTTGGGCCTGTTGAAAAATCATGTTGGATGATGCTTCTGTGGGGGGGATAGTAATAACATGTACCCTCTGGTAATTTAACATAGCTATTGAACATGGCCATAGAAAAAGTTGATGTTCCCATTAACAATGGTGATTTTCCATATTTTTTGTATGTTTACCAGAGGCCAATAACTATATAGCGACCCCAAAAGAGGAGACTGGGAAAGCTGGGATTATGAGGTGATTTTTTTCTCCTCCATAGCATGGGAACACTCTCAAAGGCATCCTGCCTTGGGCTTGTTCTAAATATCAAATCAATGGCCATTTCAGGAACCTAAATTGGAGGTACCTACCATATATAAAGCCTTTTTTTAAGGCCTAATTTTCAGGGAATATCCCCAGAAAATATGGCCCAAAATATGGTACTGGATCCTGGAGATCTCCCATTGATCAAATGTCATCCATTATCCCAGAAAAAGTCATCCAGTGGCTCCAGCAATGGGACAATACTGGATAAATGTTCGCTTCTACCCATAGGGTGGATACCCAACCTGGTTATGACTAACAGTTCGCCATGGAAAATCGATGGCCCTAATCGAAATAGATGGTTTACCGAACTTAATAGCATGGGTGGATCTTTCCATGGCGAACTGTTAGTCATAACCAGATGGTACCCTTAGAAATCTTAGAATAGTTCACTAACCTGAAAATAGCTGTTATGAAAAACAGCCAGCGAGCTATGGGGATGATTACCCATGTGTAATTCCCATCGGTCCAGTGTCGGAAAACAGCGATTCAAATGGTGTAGGACCAGTATATCCTTATATCCCCACAATGTATATCCCCAGTGTATCCCTCCTTGTAATTGGTGAGAACATGTACTTGAACCCCATCATATTTTAGAATATATGCTCAATTCCACATTAATAAATGTATAAATTACTATAATAGTATAGTTGTCCATTGTCGTCCAGATATATAGCAACATCTTGCAGTTTGAACACCCATCATATCCCAATTCCATCCCAGAAAAAACCACCATATTCCCATATTCCACGTTTCTTGGTTAAACCCCTGTCATAGATCGTGAAATATCAGCATGTAGTGACATTTAAAGCATCTAAGAACACTAGTAAATACTTGAAGGATCATCCCATTTACTAAGTAGTTCACCCTGGTTGGTTAATCCCTTAAGTGGGTTACCCCCTGGTCAACTAACAGGTTGCGACATAGAAAAAGACCATAGAAATCGGTGATTTACCCATTAAAAATGGTGATTTTCCATAGTTTTTTTGTATGTTTACCAGGTTTACCAAATGGTAATTGTTCCATGAACAAATGGATCACAACTCTGGATACTAACGAGTTACATCCAGCTGGATGTTCCTCCGAGTAATGTTAGTAAAGCAACCGAAAAAAACAGCCCCACATTTACCACTTTTATGGGTGGTATAAACCATGAAAACGCGGGCAGTTTACTATTGCTTTACTAACATGATGTTCTCTATATTAAACTATTAAACCAGCTATAAAGCTCCATTTTTAGGCAAGTTTCCAACCATTTTCACTTATGAATGATGTACCCTCTGGTTATTTAACATAGCCATGGAACATGGCCCATAGAAATAGATGTGTTTTGATGATTTACATTGATTTTCCTATTAAAAATTGCCCATTGTCCATGGCTATGTTAAATAACCAGAGGGTAAATCACGAAAAAACATATCCCGAAGTCACGCCGCGTCCCAGCGACTTGTTGTCATCCAAGACCGTGTTCAGATTCTCGATCCAGATCGCATCAATCGGTCCATCACCTGCCGCGCCAGAAAAAATCGTGCTGGTGGTTAAGGAAAACACCTGAGGCCCTAAATCCAACATAGGTTATGCAAATGTAAATGGGTTTTAAGTGGTTTTATAAGGTTTTTTTTAAGGTTTTAAAGAATCAATCATAACCGCTAATTCATCCTTCATATACAACATAGTAGTAAATGTAAATGGGTTGTATAACTATATGGGTGTCTGATGATTTTTTGTAGATGGGCGTTAATGCTTTTACTATTGAAAATGATAGCAACACTCATACGTAGTGATAAACCACAGCAATACTACAATGTTATGTGAAAGCTATTGGTTTCTCTCTGGAAAAAACCTATATTTAATTGTTAATGGATTTCATAAACACAAAGGGCATCGAAAATTATTCAAATGGATTCAAATGGACTGTCCCAAGAGGGGTTTTCCCTAATCAAGTGGCCGTTTTGAAGTGTAAATATAACAAACATCATGAGGAACTATGATGATAAACAATGCGATTTTCTCGGGTAATCATGGGTAACCTGCTTTTTGACAAACCCACATCTCCAGGTTTCCTGCAATGTGAGGTTTAATTTTCTTGCAAACCACCCTGATGATATCTTCAAATTTGGCGCTGGGCCCTGGGTTCCTTCGATTTATTGGCCTTGACAAGTGAGAACCATTATGAACCATTGGCCATTTTTGAGCCTTCATATGGCATGAAACGAAGAAACCACGTCGTTTGCTTCAAGCATGGTATCATCTCTGGCCTGTGTTTACATCTACTGCGCTCTATGGGACAGATTTTGGTATAAATCCCCCAAATTATATAGTTGGTGAGCCATGAGCCAGCTGCCGTGCCAAATTCCTCATCCTAATGCCACCGAGGGACCTGAAATAAAAAATACACCGTGGATCAAAAAGAGGGTGCTACTAATACTTCATATTGAAGCTAAGGGACTAAGGGATGACATTACTAACATAGA
The DNA here is from genome assembly GCA_947184155.2 of Cladocopium goreaui. Taxonomy (NCBI): domain Eukaryota; class Dinophyceae; order Suessiales; family Symbiodiniaceae; genus Cladocopium; species Cladocopium goreaui. The sequence continues at coordinate 606,031 of CAMXCT020004001.1, read as the reverse complement.
AGCAACTACCACTTTTCCCTAGGTTACAACGGTTACAAACTCCCAACCACTGGTTTCACTTATCATCCTCACTGGGGGCCGGACAAACGATCCAAGTGCTGTACTTCAATGCGCGGTTGTTCTTCTGCTGCCAAATGGATGCGAATCTGCAAGTCGTTGCGAAGGATTTGCGCCGTTGCAATTTGATATTTGACCATTGAGATCTTCCAAAACGGATATCCAGCAAGGAAAAATGAAGTAAGAATTGGAATTTCATCTTCCAACATCATCCAACATCGACTTGTTTCAATAGTTTTAGGTCTGGAAATGGAGTTGAACAATGCCCTACTTGAACATCACCCCTTAAACAAGGGGATAACATCTCCAACAAATCCCCAATAACCAAGCCCCGGAAATACTCTGATTTTTATCTGCCCATGAACAATCCCCATTCTTAGCTTGGTTGAACGTATTTATGTTTATTAAAGAATACCCTCTGGTGAACTAACATAGCTATGGAAAATCACAATTTTCAATAGGTAATGTCACAAACTGTTAAATTACCAGAGGGTAAATTCCCATCATCCATTATTCATCCCGGATTATTGCTTGTTTTACCCTTAAATTTTCCCACTATGTTCCCATGATTTCCCATGATGAACCACAGGTAATGGCTGTTGATAAGTCTGAATTACCTCAGAACACATTCCGCCAAAAATAGGGGGGGAAATCCAACATACCCGAAACGACTTGCAATGGCCGACTTGCAATCGCCCCTTGCCCCTTGGGCACTTAAATAAACATATAGCAGTTATATATAGCAGTTTTATGGCCTATATTAATATCATATAAATATATGATTTCCTATAAACAATATACAATAATATAACAATAATATATTAGTTCATCTGTATATAACATACAACTCATATCCTATTAAAGGGTTATTAATAAGATAGATTAATCAAAATATAGATTAATAATATTAACAGTTTTCATATCATCAGTGTTTTTGAATCTGATATTAATTTATTGATGATATAGATATATAATATCATGTATCTATATGATATATGATATAGATCTATTAATGAGATTATATATAGGATTAATCTATATTGATCTATATTAAGATATATCTATATATTAATGGGTTATTCACATTCTATTAACGTTATTTCCTAACCTGGGATGCACAAAAAATTCCTGTCCGGGTCATCCAACACTCCGGGCGTCCATTCATCACCGCCTTGGCAGACGCGAGATGAGATCCTACCAGTTGTTAGATGGTAAAATGTGGGTTTTTATTGTTTTTTTATTGGGGCTTTGATATGTTTTTATTTGTTGTTATGGGTTTATTTGGGGTTTTGATGGGTTTTAATCATTTGGGATTTTACACCATAACATAGCTATTGTTTTTTTTCATTTATAGTTGATTTGCTGTTTTTAAATGGTGGTTTTCCATCGTTTTTTGTATGCCTACCATACAAAGGGTATAGGTTTTCAAGCATCCTGAACAAACCACCAACCTATTGGAGAAAGGATATCTGAAACAACCACCGCCAATGTGAGGCCCCCGGCCACGATAGCGTTCAGTTGGTGGGTTTGTAACTCCAATTTCACTATGGTTTATGGTACGCAAATAATGAACTAGTTACTGGGGCGAATCTAAACCAACTTATAACTGGGGGTAGGGTACCTGAAATGGCAATTGAACATGCATTACGTTGAAAATTCATGGATATAAATTGACGTATGATTATATCAAGATTCTGTGTTGAATATTTGAATAGTGGTGCCAATGAAAACCAAGATCCAAGAAACATTGAACGAGATCAACACTAGAATCAAAACAGGGACAACTCCATTCAAAAAAAGTAATGCAATCAAAATAGGGGACAAGCATATTTAAATAATAAAATGCAATCAAACATGTGATTCAAAACGAATTGCACGTGTGTGTGTGATACCCTGCTGTAAACCCACATAATTTGATAGAAAATCCACCATTTGTAGTTCATTTCCTGGGAAACCAATGCTTTTGCCACGTCTATGTTGGTTTACCCCAGGGTAAATACAATGAACAAACATACGCACCCAATCAACGAAAAGAACGGCTGGTATCCGGGTGACCCTCCAATGACTGCCCCAGAGGTTCTGAGCGCAAGAATACCCGGCCTGGTCAACTAACAGTTTGCGACATAGAACATGACCCATAGAAATAGTTGATTTACCTATTGAAAATTAAGATTTTCCATAGTCATGTCAGTTTACCAGGGGCTAGGTGAAACACGGAAAACATGTCGTTTCTGTATCCATTTACGAAGACGTGTCAATCCACCCAGTTCTGGGGCATCCAGGCATCCAATATCTAGAGCCACTAGCACAACATCCACTATGATTTACAAAATGATCAAAACCCATCCGTTGGCAATATTATATCAGTAACATCCATTCAATTTGAACCATGCTCCAAAAATAATTGCTGAATGCATTCCAATATCCGTAAATCGGATATTATTCTCTACCAACAAATATACCCTCCGGTCATTTAACATAGCTATTGAATGAAAATTGCCATTTAGTTCCTTGATTTTCCCATTAAAAATTGTGATTTGCCATAGTTATGTTAGTTTACCAGAGGGTAAACCATAAAATAAAAAAGCAAAAGAACATGTCTCTCAGGTCCAATTTTTTCTATGTTTACCAAAGGCTAAACCATAAAACAAAAAAGAAAAAGAACATGTCTCTTATCATCTGGTTATTTAACATAACCATTGAACATCACCATATTTAATAGGTAAACTGGTAAACCATCTATTTCTATGGGCCATCTATACCATGGCGAACTGTTAGTCATAACCAGGTTGGGTAACTCAGAAAAAGGCTCCCCGACTCTATACAATCTGGTCACCAAAATTCTACATTAAGAGACCCCGCTGGAAGCATCTTTCACACCGTACATCTGAGCATCGGTGATGGCCTTCCAGGTAGCCAAGAAAGTTGCCAGAAAATGCCCAAACAAAACATGGGGACTCCTTGACTCTTAGAACATCCAAATATATCCAATAAATACATCATAATATATCCAATATCTTCAAATGTAATGTCAAAGTCGGATTTTGCTAAACTCCGGTTGATCTTTTCCGGCATTCCCCAAAACAATCCTACCAATCAAACAGCCCAGGAGCTTGTTGTTTCATATTTTGATGGTGTTCATGGAGGGATATAACATGATATAACCACCTAACAAAATGGAACCACCAATTGGACATAGCGAGATACTGCTGCGGGTGATTCCGCAAAGAAATGCAGGTCGATGGCCGAATCAGAGCATTGGGTTGGCTTTTTCGGTTGGTTTTTATCGCGATGATGGTGCCTTCCAAAAAAAAAGTAGGTGGCCAGCAACAAGACGTTACACATGGCTTAACCTACCGCGAAAAGCTTGGCGAATTCTTCGAAACTTTGCTCGAAGCATCCAAGTTCATAGTTTTTGATACCGAACATTGACCCATAACCAGATCAGCAGCACATCTTCTGGTCGCAAGAAACATTGCAAACTCTCAAATTTGGAAAGTTTGCGGCCTTGAAATGAGGAAACCAGTGGCACATTCACAAACATCTTAAAACATATCTTTAAAAATAGTAAAACAACTGGTTATTTAACAAAGCCATGGAAAATCACCATGTTTAATCGGTAAACCATCTATTTCTATGGGCCATCTATACCATAGCAAACTGTTTGTTATAACCAGAGGGTAAAACAACAACAAAAAGTACCCCCTGGTAACATGGCTTGATGAAACATGCACCATTTAGATCCATTTAGTTCGATGATTTCCCAGCAACCCGCCATGTCTAATGTCACCGACAGGTATTGACCACTAGTATTCCAGGAAAATTCCACCAATACTCAATCACAGCATCCCCAAAATTACACCATCATTATATCATATCATATCATACCATATTATATAACTATCACTATCACATGATTTCCCATTCTTATTCATTTTTACTAAAAGTAAAACCTGGTAAGTAACACTAGTACTGCAAGATCCTGCAAGGCACATACATCTCGCCTTTGGGTTCATGACCACCAGCTTGTGGGGTGCAGGTTGCTCCTTATCCTCCGTCAAAGCTTGAGTCAAGGTTTGCATGATCCGCGACTTGCCACAAAGGCTGGGACCTTGGGCATTCCAGTCATCTGCTGCCAAGAGGGACCTGAAAATCATAGGGAAACCATGAGAAAATCATGAGAAAACCATGAGAAAACCAAGGAAAATATCGGAAAGTTGGAAGACGTATGGGAAACTTATGGAAAACATATGGGAAACTGATGGAAATTCATTCGTAAATCATGGGAAAAAACCATTGATTATGGAAACTATGGGCATGTTATGGGTTCATGGGATCCTAATGGGCACCAATACGATAGAGATGTGAAATTCTACTAAAACTCTGGTGAATCACTCGTCGATCTTTTTTAGGGTTTGGTACAACCAACAAAAATCTGTAAGTTGGTTTGCGGGAAATTTTGAACCGGAAACCATTGTTTTTACCATCAAATTGATTGGGGGTTTCTTTAGGTTTTCCGTTAAATCAATTTTGGGATTAAGATGTTCATGGTGAACATTCGTTATCCGTCCTTTACATTCAATAAAACACATTCTATTCAATGTATAGGTTTGGTGCTTTTCATGGTTGATAAATAGCCTCCCTTGAAAATTCAACAATCATGTGGATTTGTTTTTGGATAATGGCCCATATGGGAATTTGTTTTTGGAAAAATTGATCACAAATGTATATGTATATATATATATAAGTAAATATATGTGTGTACATGTGCATAATTTGCTATTAGTTATTAGGATCAACAGGGGAAAATTGGTTGTGCATGGGAATTGGTCTCAATAAACAAGGCCAGCATAATATAGCATAAAATTATAATCACTACGCGGACATTGGCTTTGCCAAATTCCTTGATTGACAATTTCCCTGACTGGTTCTAATAGTAAACATAATCAACACACAATGTGCACATATAATATATAAATTAATATATCACATCTGATATGTCAATCATATATGTGCATGCTGAGTAACTTTGCAAACATGATTAAGGACTCTTCTGAAATCAACTCTGGCTCATGTTTTGATGGTTTCCTTCATCTCAACGATTGCTCACATACCTTTGAGATTCCAGAATCCAACAACCAGTTGGAGAGTAGGAGCATCTTTTACGCCAGGGGATGTCACCACAACATCTCGGGATAGTGAAGCTGGTGGGGAATGGTGGTGGATAAGCAACAGAACACTGGATATGAAATCCATATCCATGGAATGAAGTGATTTTCTAATTACAATAATGTGGTTAAAACAATAATCAACCATCCCCCAAATCACCATCAATGGGTGGTATAAACCATCAACAAATGGGGTGGTGTATGACATTGTTTTAACCACACTAATGGACTTACCCAGCAGAAAATCATGTTCAATACTCTGAAAAATAATGACTTCGTCACGTCAGTTGGGATTATTATTCCCAATATATGGAAAAATACAAAGTCATAAAGTTCCATGGTTCCAAACCACCAACCAGTCATATTTTATCCATTTTTAATAGGTCTTTTATAAGGCAAATCATCCAGAAACTGACCATTTTCCTATATAATCAGACAGATCATCCAGATAATTATTTAACATAGCCATGGAAAATCATCACTTTTCATAGGTACATCATCTATATATAAATGGGTCATCTATACCAATCAGATAATGGACTTACCCAACAGAAAATCCGACAGATTTATCCCACCCCAGATCCCCATCTTAGGCCCAGAAACCGACCAACATGAAACCGTGTCGAACCAGGGAGATCCTCGAGTCGAACTGGTTCGGGAGTCGAACGGAAAGCTAAAGATCAACCATGCAAAAAATGTGGCTTTGTGGAAAGTGATGTTTTTATATATTAGTTTATATATTCATATGGCGTGTCTAAAGAAAAAAGGTGTCCCCAACTTTGACAATGGAAAATATGGCAAAATATGAATAATTTATGATAATTCATCCGCAATTTTCCCAATTGAAATGGACATTCGGGGGACATATGGAGATCTTCCTTTTGAAGGTCATAGCTGGTGATGGTCATAGCAATGGCTTGCCTGATGTTGACGGTCTACGGCCAGTAAAGGAATATACCTTCCCTTGGGAAAACATGGGGTCCTCCGGTACTCAAACATGGCTAGCTGGGAAATCCCCAAACTAATTGAAGTATCAATGGGAGATTTTCCAGCCACGTTTGATTGCCGGATGGTAATCTGCCAGCTGGGGAGACACTTATGGGCTGGTCCTCTGAGGCTCAAAGGTCGCATTGCCCATAGTTTTGGACACTGTTCATCTGATCTATGCTGGCAGTTCCACATCCCCCACAAAAATGCGCCAAGAATACCAAAATTCTCATAATTTGATTCTTCATCTGAGAATACAATATTTTTAAATTGAGGTATATCATCTTCCCATGTTCAAACAAAACCCTTTCACAAGATAACTGGTTGGTGGTTGAGCCACCCCTCTGAAAAATATGAGTTCGTCAGTTGGGAGTATGAATTTCCCAACTGAATGGAAGAATAATCCATTCATGTCCCAAAGCACCAACCAGATCAATTCTAGTTAACCCAGTGATCTTACGATACTTACGACTTACGATGTATATTCCACAATTAAGAATCATCCAACAGCATCCAACAGCATCCAACATCACCGCAGATACAATGAGGGCCATGCTCATACAACTGGATGATCTTCAACATCCAGGTGTCCTGGATGTTTTTGAATGGGAGGAAACAGCCTTTCAGTGGATGCTGAATCAAGTCATTTCATGTCATTTCGACTTTTGGTGCGTTTCTGCTGCACTCAGAGCACAGCCAGGTACGCCAAACGATGGAAAAATGGTCCTTCTGGGTGAGCCGTTCCTTCGCAGTAATATTCACCACCTGAGGCGTCAAATTAGGAGATATTCAAAAAAGATCTCGAAAGAAAATGGGCAATATCTTCAGAACATTAGGTTTTTTTCTCACACCCCGCAGTTATACTTCTGTTTTTTGCCTTGTATCTTCTGGTTGAAGCAGAAGGGCCCAATTGCATCATGTCGCGCAGGTTGCGAGACACTCGGATACGCATCCGCTTGTCAATGATACTTGGATCAGATGGGACCGATAGCCAAGACACCGTCTCTTCCAGGCTCTTGTAGTTCATTTCCGGTGTCTCCGTGACCTATTCCGTAAAGGATTGGATGGATTGGATGGTGTAGCAGCGTAACACGTCACGTCTAAAAAATCATCGTTAAATCCAACATGGTTGTTGAACATCCACTGTTCATATACATTTTTTAAATGGGAAAGCAATGTCGAACTCAATGGTGTTTTTTCAGTAAACCATGTTTGATTGCGGGGTAATGTAAGAGCGGCCCCCTCCAGTTATTGAATTAGGTTTATAAACCCCATGATCTATAGATATATCACGAAATATCATGATCTATGTCTATCGACAAGAAAAAAATCACCCAGTTCTGTTCACCAACTTAGCTATCCAATCTAAGGGTTCACCTTCTCACATTGGCATCAGTGGTATCCAGTATTCACTGGTTGAAGGGAAAATTTAATTAGCCGGAAAACCCCATATTTTTTCATGGGAAAATCTATGGTTTCCAACATATTTTTAGGTGATCCCTGAAAGATGTCTGAAAAGCGCCTTTGGAAAGAGGTCCTCCAACAGGTTCATGAAGAGTGGCACCTCACAGGGAACGTGGCATCCAAAATCTGTGGCAGTCGTGCCAAAAAAAGGCGAGAAATGAATGTCGATCATGTTCCGAAACCATCAGTTTTCCACGTGTTAGGGTATGTTGAATGCAGGGTATCTATTCATTCACTTCTTGGTCGTTGCAAGTCTCATAACAACATGCATGACACAGTTTTGGTTGGGAACAAAACTGAAACCACGCGAAAACCCGGCCATTGAAGTGAGCCAAGGATTTGGCGAAGGTTTGAAATTCATCTATAAGGGTTTGCTTGACCTTTTTTTGGGCGTGCTTGCTTCAAACTCTTGATGCTGAAACATGGAAATATTAACCCAGGATGAATAGACGACCAATTCATGAACAAGGAGACCAACGCCAGCCAGTAATACAGTATGATTTTCTATGAATATGTTGGTGCTATGGCCCACCCTAAAAAATTCAAGGTTTGTTCATCCGAGGTTCAAGGTTTAGGGCACCTGCAACATCCCAAATGATTTAGGGCCGCGACATCATCTGCCACGAGTTTCGACAGATTCATGTCGCGCACCTTTCGCGGAGGTCGGTGAGCAACAGAACTGCACTGGTTGGCGTGTCACCCTCTTTGAGAAATATCTGCCAATGGGAATCGCCATCCCAACTGACAACCAAATTGGAATAACCATGCTGCGCAAGGTTCATCCATCTTTCCAATCCTCATGAAACCCCATTCACCAAGATAAATCAGAATTCCAACACCTTAAATCCGATTTCAATAGTCCACTAAATCACCATCAAGTCCTGTTAAATCCCATTGAATCACATCCGCATGATGGCGCTTCTCGAGGCGGCGCAATTTGCATCAGCTTTGCGCCCCGGGCAGTGGGTGAATCCAGCATGCATTTCCCAGCGACGTGTAAAGTCAGTCCCAAAAAAATGATAGAACATATCTTGGAAATTTGGAAGTATGAGGTTTAAAAAATCATCGAACTACCATCCTGGATCATCCTGGATATACGTTTCTATCTGTTTGAAGGGTGCTACAATGTTTATCCCTAACATGAACTGACTCATGGCATGCGGTCGCCCATGCAACAGATTCAGCTAATCGGACGGAACAGTTCAAAGTGATGCTTAGAATGTTGATGGTGCATATTTCAAAGACACATGGGGATATTTCAAGGACAGCATGTTGCTGTGACCAAAACCGTCGAGGTCCAGTTCTCGTGTGCAATATGTGAGCTGGCATGGGCTCAAATGTGACGTTTAACTTAATTAATCAAATACGCTGTTCAACCAGCAAGACTACTTCTGGAACGATTCCGCAGCAAGAATGCAGAAGTAGTATCCTTACAATCGGTCTGTAAGCGGGAGAAACTCGATACAACCTGCTTGAACTTAAGATTGCACGGGAAAATCTTAAATGTGGCTCCAAAGAGTGAAGCAACAACAAAGGCAACAACTGTATTTTACGCGAAAGTCATTCCAGCACAATATTTTTTCATACGGAGCATTTGACGTGTGCAAACCAGGAAAAGCTACCTTCACCAACAAAGGCTATCCAAAATATGAACTCCTCAAGTGGGATCACTATCCCCTGGTGATTATTTTGTAACATACACATGGGCCAATACAATCTTATACAAATAAACAGTAAAAGAATGGTGCTTGTACATATATGATGTATATTTAATACACATATATTATGTATATATATATGTGTGTGTGTACACGGGTAATATATATATATATAAATATATACAACACACGTAAAACAAAAACAATATATATATATATTCTCCGTAGATGCAATGGTTGACTTATTCTATATCTTTGAACGTCTTTGAAGCGACCAAGCATCACTATTTGCCAGGACCGATGGCAAGCTAACATCGATAAGGACACTCCATAATCATTGGATCAATGGCCAGTTCAAGTAGCGACTTGTTGTAAGGCACCTGCCGTAATCTACCATATACAAGGCCGATGTAAGAATTATGGAACGAGACATGCCTCCCAGCATCCGCAAACTATGGCTGAACAAATGCTTTAAATATCTTTATATCGTACAGTAACTCTGTTTTAGGGTCCTGACATTCCACATTGATTGGATCCAAAACCAAAGTGCTCTGGTAAACAAATCCGATTTTAGAGAACATTGACATGATTTACCCTCTGGTAATTTAAAACACTTTGTGGACATCGGGAGATCACCTTTTTAATGTGTAAATTATCTATAAACAATAAGCTATGTTCATCTGTTTGGTGGTTTTAACCATCTTGCAAAATATTAGTCAATGGGAAGGATTATCCCAGACATTAAAAACCATCCTTTTTGGGAATCCGAAATTTATGGAAACCTCCATATGATTTAAGATGAACCTTGTTATCCTATGTTATCCTAACAGCAACCATTTCGCCAATTAAGGTGGCAGCTCCTGTTATAAGCTGGCTTATAACCCCCGTTAACTATAGATATAAACACCAGAAAACTCAGATATAAACTAACTATAGATATAAACCCCAGAAAATAGATATAAACTCTTATAATCCCCATTAACTATAGATATAACCCCCAGAAAATGTTGGAGTTGTGAACTAGCTCAGCTGTTCAACTATGTACAGCTAAACCACCCATAAACCCAACAGTTGGGTGCACCTGCCACAGCTTCTCCAGATATACTCAGATATCTTCTCAATATGTAATCAATCAATCAATATATATATATAAGATAAATATTAAGACTGAACTATACTATGAGAAGCATCAAGAGGTATTAAGATAAATTAATATCAATGAAAGATTCAAATAAATATGATTAAGACTCATTATAAGATACCCTCTGGTAAACTAACAGTTTGCTATTGAAAATGGCCATAGAAATAGTGGATTTACCCATTAAACATGGAGGATCTTTCCATAGTTATTTGTATGTTTACCAGAGGGTAACTACTCTGTGATTTGAAGATGTCAGATAAATACTCTTAAATAAACCATCTTAAGGTATAATGAATAAAATCATCTCATATTTTATTGTCTGAATAAACATTATACATTATCTAGTTTCAAAAGTAATGCTCTATTGGCTGGAGAATCCTGGTACGGATTAGGGTAAAAGTACGGGACGGTGAACTTGGTAAATAGGTTTCATTGCTTTTGAAATTAAATTTAAAAAAATAAATAAATATAAAAAATATGAGTTCGTCAGTTGGGGTTACTATTCCCAATTTTTAATAGGTCTTTTATAAGGCAAATCATCCAGAAACTGACCATTTTCCTATATAATCAGACAGATCATCCAGATAAATTATAAATATAATTATAATTGCTCATTTAAAAAAAAAAGCATCCCATTTCCCTCCCAGCCGCCCCGTAATCATCGCACCGTGCGCATGAAGAGCATCTCTTCGTCCGATTCCCCGGGTTCGCTACGCTTCACGATGCCCGACCTGGGGTTTTCAAAAAGATTCATGGCACCCAATGGAAAGAATCATGGGATATATGCTGCAATGTATCTTAACGTATGAAATTTATCTCTTAGAAAAATAGATCTGATGATCTTCGCAATAACTTCGCAATGGGAATGTTCGTGATATTGGGAGTATGTATGGGAATATGCTACAAATAATCTAAGTACATATAAATAGGTGTATATATATATATATATCTTATTGGGGTATCCTGTGGGAATATTCAGAAAATTGAAAGGCACATTTTCCAAGGTGATGCCCCGCAGTCATCTTTGTTGCTTTAAAAAAAACCATTGACCAGCTCGGTATATCCCTCATAAACCATAGTTGGTCAAGTTATAAATCAACTTACCTATCTCAAAAAACCTCCCCTCGTGGGAATTCGCACTCCATGAATTTCCCATGGCCAAGCAATGAATTTCCCATTTTTTATGATTCAGCAACCTCACAAGAAAACTTGCCAAATTTCAGGGAAATTCACCATCATTAAACATGAAAAACACATCATGGTGATGTTGCAATGAGGTCGCAACATACAATGTGAGGCCCCCTAGATAGCTAAGTTGGTTTATAACTCCAATAACTATGGTTTATGATACTTATAACTATAGTTACTGGGGCTTATCAACCAACTTGTAACTGGGGGGCCTCACATTGTATTTGCCAGATTGAGGTATCACTGTCCCAATGATTCTAGTTTGCTAACCCCCAACTCATGGAAGGGTCTATGTCAGTTGGAAGGAAGCTGGGAACACATGGGAAAATCTACCAGTGACTGTGGTGTTTTAAATTTCTATGTCATGTTTTGCCACCAAATAAGAATGTTTTCCTGCAAATAGAAACATCGAGATTGTACTGGGTTGGCTTTTAGAAGGGAAATCCATATGACAACCTGTTTCATTCACTGTTCAATATCCAGCTGGCGTTCCTTTTTTTTTTAAGAGCTCCCACTCCAACGAAAATCCCCAAACTATCCCTAATGTGATTTCAGGGAAACTTGACATCAAACCCACTTACCTTGGTTCAGTACGTCAGCAGAATTTCCCAGCAGCCTCCCCGGATCCAATCTGGTTATGGGCCAAAACCCTGGTACCCTAGGTATTCTAAAATAGCTGGTGAATAGATGATTATTCCCCCAAATATGGTAATAATAGGTATTGACCCATCCCCATCTGAAAATCGGGTGGTTCTTCCAGTCGTCGGGATCCCAGGATCCATCACCGGTGACTTCAAGTCGGGACTAGGACCCAGGACTGGCGCAGGACACTCAAGATGTTGCGGAGTCCAAAGTCGTAGTGGCGCTGCTTACCTGCAATAAGATACCCTCTGGTAAACATACAAAACGCTATTGAAAATTGCCATTTATAGTGAATTTTACCCATGAAAAATGGTGATTTTCCATAGTTATGTTAGTTTACCAGAGGGTATGGTATGGCAGATGTCCAACGTCTGGCCTGATTTTGTTTGACCCCCCCACTGCCAGTGTTTTTTTGGCAACAAACTCCAAATGTTCGAAAGAAAAAGGATCTTCTAAGATTGTCATGTTCGGCTTCAATGGTTACCATCTGGTTATTTAACATAGCTAAACCATCTATAAAGGGGTCATTTTCCATGGCTATGTTAAATAACCAGAGGGTACTTCATGACAGGGATATGATAGGGTACTTTGGAAGAAAGGTATGGAACCACTCAGGGGGTCAATAAACATCTATGTTGCATGCTTGCTGATGGCTAAGATTCCTGGATACAATCTACATCATAAGACAAATCATGCTAAAGGAACTGTTGCCAAAAGAACTTCCAACCCATACTTGTCTGGTAATGAGACACAAAGCTTTTTCTTAAGTTTGATGGACTAAGGTGAACATGTCAGAAAGTGTAGCCAAGCTCATTCGAACAACAAAAGTGGCCCCCAAACATGTCAGCACTGCTCAGCTGCTGCTCACAAAGGGCGTAGAGGATGTTGAACCTCACGAAATAAACGCCAAACATCTACCCTGCTTCCAAGGTTTACTGGCAGGCAGGTTTAAGGCACACCATCCCAAAGATATGGGGAATGATTCAAAATCAAAATCATAGCCATGCATAGCCCAGGAAATGGATGCTTTCATGCTAAGCATGAGCCATTTGGTGTCTCCTATGGTACCTAATTTTGGAGCCAAAGCATGCCACCAGCAAACTAAACCGGCAAGTGCAGAGGAGCCTGCTCTAAAAGTGTTTACAATCAACCATTCATAGCTAGTAATACCCGGTACTAAGCAAATTGATGTCAACTCCGGATTAATAAACCATGATTATTAATTGTGGGGGTGCCCTCCAAATAGTCACAATATGATACATAAATGTTACCCCCAATTCAACAGCCGTAAACGGGGTTTATTAATCCAGGGTTGACATTAATAGCCAATTAAAGAGAAAAAACATCAGTATGTTCAACGATCCGACTACAATCTGAATACCCTCTCGTAAACATATGGGAAAATCCACTATGTCTATGGCCATTTTCAATACCAAACTGTTACTTTACCAGGCCGGGTACCACGAGATGATCCTGCACTCAGCTACAGTTGGGAAACTCAATTCGCCTCTCCGCAGGGCTCCGCAGGGCTGGGGGAAGGGCTTCTACGTATAGCGAGCTAGCTCATTCCCTGCACTGGACAGCTTTAAGCTCTTGAATGTCCCAGGGACTACCCTCTAGCAAACAAACATAGCTATTGAAAATGGCCATAGAAATCGTTGATTTACCAATTAAAAAAGGTGATTTTCCATAGCTATGTTAGTTTACCAGAGGGTACTCTGTGATTTGACGATTGCATGATGCTTGTAAATTTTGGGTTCCCTCCGGTGGCTTTTCCCGAAAATTGCCCAACATCGGAGGCAGAAACTTCTTCGGCAAGGTGTCCAAAGCCCCATAGCCAACCTGGGACTGAAGCGAGATGTCCTAATGGTGGAGGTCCAGAATAGTTATTACTTGTTATTAATGGTTATTAACCTGTCAATGACTGTGAATTCTAGTTACCCTCTTGTAAATTAACATGATTATTGAACATATAGCCCATTTATAGTTGATGTTGCTATCAACATGGTGATTCTACATAGCTATGTTAGTTTCCCCGAGGGTAGTTACTATCCCGTGATTGGGAAACTCAATTTCTAGCTCCGCAGGAGTCCGCAGGTTTTCCCATCTCATAGCTCCCAAGGGCTCCCTAATTGGAACATGGGGTTACAACTTTCAAAACATTGGGGTGTTTATAAGTCTCAATAGTTGGGATTGGGATCAGATTGGATGTGCTCTGCATATGCTCGCGAAATCGCAGGAAATCCCACGAAGGTATTTGGAGATATTTGGTGCCGCCATACTTTGCGGGTCCGATCGAGCAAAAACCTAATGCCTCATCTACCTAACGCTGGAAAATTTGTTCAGAAAAAAGTCGACATATTTGAAAGATTCTGAAAGCACCCAAGCTACCCTCTGGTAATTTAACATAGCTATTGAAAATTGATATTTATAGTGTTTTTCCCATTAAAAAAGAAGATTTTCCATAATCTTTGTATGTTTACCAGAGTGTAGTCCAATCCGGGTTCTATCCCAACCTGCTAAGTTCAAGCCGAACTTTAAAAAAATGACCTCCAAACAGCGGCCCAGAAACTGAGGCCAACTTCACTTTCATAATGGTCTCCCGGTTCCTGGGCAGGATGAACTCACGATGCTCAAACATGGCCTTAACCCCCATATGCAAACCATGGTGCTGGAATATCTACCTACAAAACTGGGTGATTTTTCATGATTTTTAGGGTAAATGTTGGTAAATATTCCATACATGGAGCATTTGGATGCATTTGGGATATGGGTTGGTTGAAACAAACAGAGCGTGAAATCAGTCCGTCCTTTCAAAGGTTTCGACAAATAAGATGCCCAATTTGGGTTCAGGAACTTTGCAATGATCATCTCATACTATATGCATATACTCAGCCGAAATTCCCAAGTTCATCAAAATTCAGAGGTGTCAACCATCAAATCTAGCAACTACTTCTGCAGCAGGGAAAACACCTCAAACATCTTCAGAAACCTTGGCAAGCCTTGGCAAGCCTTGGCATCTCAAATCATCTTAGCACCGAAGCCGCTTTTTCAAAATGGCAGGCCGCAGCGTTTATAGCCGGGCCAAAGCCCAGCCTCGTGACTGGCCTCGGCGTTCCTCTCTGCCAAGTCGACCAAGTCCCTCACGCGATGTGCTGCAGCATGGGGGTTCAAAATTCCCGCTGCGATGGTCAAGTTCGAATCCTTGGTAAACAGCGCTGTCGGAGTTGGGACCTGCTGTTGATAAAACTATTTACTACACCATCCCCAGAAATTTACCATAAAGGGCTATAGTATAAACCATCAAAATATATCAACATATATGGCTTTATTAAATTGCTTTACCAATATGAAAACAAGACTCTTTAGCGGGTGATGGAAAATCCACTCGACCCATCAAAAACATAAAAACAAAAACTGTCAAACATCTCTAAAAATATCGATGTGTATGGCTTCATCCATCCAGGAATCTGCATGGATAAATGCATCACAGGCCGAAAGCAACAAAGCATCCAGCAAACAGTCCTCGGCATCAGCTATACTGAGCCTTTCCTCTTGGCCATGCACTTCCAAGGGCAGCTTCTTCCTTGGATGAATCATTGAGGGGCCTCGGCCAAATCGGCCAAAAAATATGGCTCTCCAGGGCCATCAAACACCAAAAACCCTGGTGGTTTATCATGGTCTACCATGGCTTATGGTTTATCATTGTTGTCCTACATCTTCCTCACGTTTTGGCCATTCCAACCATCTTAGCTCCAAAAGGCAAGCTCCAAGCTTCTCATTGATCCCGCCGGCAGACCTTTTGGCCGTGAGATTGCAGATCAGACGATCCCCAAATGCCTTGCGAAATTCGGGTACTGCATCTGCATCATCCGTGGCTAGGAAGATCCAGGGGGATCCTGACGATCAGTGTAGGATCAGTGGCAAGTTGGCATGATTTTCCCAGCAAACTGCGGGGTTTCCCAGCCAGTTTTGATCACCGGGTAATTGAAGAGTTGCTATGGAAAATGAATGACAATAGCCCATTTACTTGGAGGGTTGACCTATACTATATGTATTTACCACGTGAAAATGGTGATTATATATATATATGAGTAGCTATGTTGGTTTACTGGATAGATATCCGATGAGCCATGTTCGGCTTGCCCCGCGAAGCGACAAAAGGCCTACAGCTGGTGACCTGGTGAAAACTCTAAGGCCATCATATTTAAAGTCATTAACAACATGTAACAACCATTATCAAGCAGTTAATAGCCCCTTATTAACCATAAATAAATAGCTTAACCTATTGAACTATCATGTGGATATCCTGGGATGATCCTGTACTCATTTATCAGTTGGGAAACTCAATTCGTAGCTCAGACCTTCCCATTTTTGTTATGTTTATACCTCTCAGCTCACTCCACCCCCGGATTTCCTCATCTCCATCCCACCCACCTTGTTCATATCCTTTGGCCACCTTCCGAACCGCCTGGATATAGCAACCAATCTGCAGCATCCGTTGTTCCAGCTGCATCCGTGCCGTGCCAGGATTATCCACCCGTTTGTGCACCCCAATCACTGGGCAGTTTTCAACGCCAGCTCTCCTGCCAAGGCACTTGCCACGTGGGACGATTGAAACCATGTGGTTGTGAATTGGGACGGTTAAACTGTTAAACACTGAAACAAATAGATATAGATTGGTGAAACATGGTGAAATAATGGCCACCATTGATTTCCAACATCATTTTCATGAATTTTCAATCTTCTGTGGTTTATTGTTCATACTTTATTGCTCATAGTCCAAACATTCTGGGCTTTCTAAATCTGGTTCCAACAAAATTTGGATAAAATAGGATAATTCACCACTCAGCAACTGGTCAACCCCTCCTGCACCGCAAAATCTCCTCTCGTCGCGCCAGCAGGTGGGGTTTCACTTGAAAAACTCGCTGAGCCACGCTAGAGTATTCCAACCTCCTGCGAGTCGCCTGTGAACCCCGAAGAAATTGACCCCTGAAGACGTTGATCAACAGGAAATTGAAGCGATGAGTCACATCGAAGTAACCAGTTGAAGCAGTTGAAGCAGACTGAGAAAACGGATGGAACAGGGCGTGAAACACATCTTCAGAAGGTGAACCATAGTTGAACTCCCTTTCCTTTCCAGTGATGATCCAATCTGGTTCCAGTCTTGCAGCGGCGTTGGCGAAGTAAGCAGCATCTAAGACCTGCACACGGGTGTAATAAGAGAAGGTCGAATCAGTCAAGTTAAGCCTTGAATGAAATTTGCTTCAGAGGGCATCAGAAAACTGAAATTCATGTTGCAACTAGTTTCCACGTCTCTCCGCCATTCTTTTCAGGACCTGACTTCACCCCATCATCATTGACCATCTCTTCCACAATTCATTTTATTCATCGTCGATTTCCAACATCATTTTTCTCCCAATTCACCACCCATCGGCCTTTTTCTTCATGTCTGTGCTTCAAAAACAAACTGAACTCCTGTTCAACTTTCCTGAAGAAACCTGCTCGTCAGATGGAAAGATCCATAGACCCCGTCCCAGAGGTAGCAGGATCACTTTGGAACACAGTCTGATGCATCACTTTGGAGCACAGCCATTTTCGACCCACTTTGGAACACAAAATGACACATATCATCAAAACAATGCCAACCACACAGACATGAGATTTACTGACCGGCGCAATACTTTGGAAGCCTGGCGCGTTCCAAAGCGAGAACAGGACCAAAAAAAGACTTCCTATGAGAAATATAGTCGTTAATCAGTTGATCGTTAGAACGATGTTACCAAGTGCCACGCCTCCAGGCGAAATGAAGGTCGATGTCCAAAAGTGCCACGCCTGCCACGCAACATGAAGGTCGATGTCAAAAAGCGCCATGCCTGCCACACAACATGAAGGTCGATGTCAAAAAGTGCCACGCCTGCCCTGATCATCTCTCATTCATGTTCCAGTGGGGTGGGGTAGGGTGGGGTGGGGTAATAACGTTCATGTTCCTGTGCACACACAGGCACAGCAACCTTATCATCTTTCTTGCTGTCCAGCAGACACAGGCACTGCTCATTCATAGTTTCTAATACTCTCATGCTGCTAAAAGTGTTGTCAGCATAGGGGTGTGCAGATTATATTGAAAGGACATTGATAAAGCGCCACGTGGTTTTGGTTTAATGCGCGGGGATGCGCGAAACCTGAGCCAAGTTTGTATTCCACTATGAAAATTATTAAACAATAAAGCGGCCTGACTGTCTTGCAATCACCATGCGTGCAAATGGTCTCTTCACCACGGCACGGACGCAGAGCGCGCGCGAAATCGCAATACCACAAAAAACATGCACACATTACAAACAATTACGCTGCCGGTATAAAACCCTTTGCCGAATGTTAAGAAAAAGCAGGATCAGAGCGCTGCACCTTTACATAATGGTGATGATGATAATGATGATGATGACGACAAAGAAGAAGCATCATGATGATGATGATGATGATGTTGATGATGATGTTGATGATGATGATGATGATGATGC
Organism: Cladocopium goreaui; assembly: GCA_947184155.2. NCBI lineage: Eukaryota > Dinophyceae > Suessiales > Symbiodiniaceae > Cladocopium > Cladocopium goreaui. Next base: position 587,208 of record CAMXCT020004001.1, on the reverse strand, counting down.
TGATGATGATGATGATGCTGATGATGATGAGGAGGAGGAGGATGGCGAAGAAGAAGAAAAACAATAAGAAGAAGAAGAAAAAGAAGAAGAAACATGATGATGATGATGCTGATGATGATGGTGAGGAAGCTGATGATGCTGATGATGCTGATGATGATGGTGAGGAAGCTGATGATGATGATGATGATGATGATGATGATGATGATGTTGATGGTGATGATGCTGATGATGATGAGGAGGATGGCGAAGAAGAAGAAGAATAAAACGACGAATAAGAAACATGATGATGATGCTGATGATGATGATGGTGAGGAAGCTGATGATGCTAATGATGATGGTGAGGAAGCTGATGATGATGATGATGGTGATGATGATGATGGTGATGATGATGATGATGATGATATATGGCCTTAGACGGGAATGAAGATCATGATCAGGCGCGTTCCAAGGCGATGCTTTTGAACCAAAGCGAGTACCTAACCCGTCACAGAGGTTTGGAAGCAATGTTGCCGGTTGATTCCCCATGAATAAACAAATTTAACCATTAACAACTATGATTTTCATACCTCCAGCTATATGTAATGTCAACTAAAACTACTACAATTATGTGCATGAATAATATATATAAATAAATATATATATATATATATGTATAATCTAAATAAATTATTCTCAAATAAAAATACAGCCTATATATATACATATGTATATATATCATCTAGATATATGCTTATCACATAAATAAAAATACAAATCAGTATTTCAATCCTATATATATATTATACTAATTATTACACCATATATGTAAATGTATATAACTATTTTTGTCCTCCAAAACCAACGTTTTTTTTGGGGCACCTGCAACCAGTTGGCGAAGAAGCCGTTGTCCACGAGGCGCACCCGGACGGTCCCCTTGTGCTCCGCCAGGGCGCTGAGCTCCGTCAGGGCGCGAAGGAAGGCGCCGGGCGCCTTCCGGGCCTCATCCACCTCGAAGAGGTGGGGAGCACCTCAGATGGGATCATCCAATGAGATCATCCCCCATAATATAACTTTTATATTACATATATGATTCGATATGATAAAATATAATATATATATATATAATGTGTATATATATAATGTATATATATATATATACAGAAATGTAGATTGTAGATATGATACATGATCACTTTGCCAACACAGCATATCGAAATATGGTGGAATATATTGGTGTAATGCAGAAAAACAACAAAAAATGGCGTTGAACGTAGAAGAAGTCACAAAGTTTCACCGAGCTTCTCGATGGAATAATTTTTTATCGTGGATTGAAAATGGATGGTATTCCACTGTGTAACTTGGGGCTATAACCAGTCAATGTAAAAATCAACATTTTCAGGAAGTAATTCACGCCCCTGCCCCCCGAAAAAAGTGGAAAATCATCAGTAAGTACTGGAAAGAAATACATACAGTATATTTTTACATAATTATCATATTGTTTTTTTCCACAAGGCACATAGATGCTTTACGCTGCGGCCTAAGTTGTTGGATTCAGGTTGGGAATGCTAATGTGAGATGAACCACTAAGGTTCCAATCAATCAAACTGAAAGACCAGATATATATATATACATATATATATGTCTGGTTGGTGGTTTCAACCCCTCTGAAAAATATGAGTTCGTCAGTTGGGATGATGAAATTCCCAATATATGGAACAATAAAATTCATGTTCCAAACCACCAACCAGATAAACATATCCGGCCATTGATTTCCATATGGTTATGTAGAAACCCACCCCTAAGCTCCATCCAGGTCGCTGACGCCCTCCCAATTGGTGTGGTCCCGCAAGATGCAGAGAACCTCCTCAGCACATTCCAGGAAAAATCTCAGTTTCTGCCTGGGAATCTTTTCAATGGCCCTCCCCAAGGTGCGATATGCCCAGGCCGGCATACGACAATGGAAGACGCCCAAACTCAACTCATTCAGATCGTCCAAGAGGTCGGAAACCTGGGTTGGTGGTTGAGGTTGGTGGTTTTTTTCATGGCTTCATGGTGAATAAGTGCCATTAATATCTATTAATGCTTTAATAATGATTGATGAATGACATTTATGGCCTATGGCTTGACAATGATTAAACAATTAATCATTGCCGAATCATTGCTAATAAAAGGCTAATACTGCATACTACCCAATGAATTAGGCATTCTCATGCATCATGGCTAGGTTATATGCAGTGTTTGGGCCACAATACAAGAAATATCATGTGATAAACCCAGAAATTAACAATCCCCACGCACCAGAAATCACCAGACATGAGTGATATAACCCCACCAAATTTGAATGTTTTCAGTCTGTTATTGGTTTCGCTGCATTCCTATTGAATTCCCAATGTTTGATGGATTAGTGTAAGAAATGGCAATAAACACAATGAACTTAAACAAATCTGAATCCCATTCGCCAGAAATGTTTCTTTTCTCCTTTTAATCAATGAATCCAACACCTTTTTGTTTTCCAGTAGGTTCGCCTTACAAAAAGTAAATCACTATTTTAGTAAGATTTTACCAAGTTCAATTTTGGTTGGGTGGGTTAATGAATATAGATACCCTCTGGTAAACTAACAGGGTAAATTGAACTAAATGGCCATGTCCAATAGCTATGCCTGTTAGTTTACCCAAGGGTGGTAAAATGTTAACTCAACAAAGGGTAAATCTCCGTCATCCATTATTCATCCAGGATTATTGGTTGTTTTACCCTTAAGTTTTCCCACCATCTTCTCATGATTAACCACAGGTAAGCCCCATAAATTCCCAGTACATCCCTCAAATCTCCCCCGCCTGGTGTTGATCCCGCAAGCCTTGGCTGGCCAAATATGCCTCTTCTCTCGTTTCCAGGCCCTTCCATCTAGCAGGATCCATCATGGCAAACACAAACTTCGCAGCCTCGCCCGGCTGAAAACATGAGGCTCCACGTGGCTGGTGAATATCACCTAGTTACCTACTTCCACTTCCAATCATTTCCTGCATCTAAAGCATTTCAAATCAATAAGAAACAAAAACTGTTGGAAAAAAACACGTTATAGAAACATCTGTTGCAACAAATTGTCCCAGCCGGTGGCCTTTTGGGGCAATTTTTTGAGCTGTTTCAGGAGATAATTCCTCACCACCCGCCAGCGATCTGCCAGTAGTTTGTCACTTGGCGCTGGGGAACCGCTGCGCCACCAGTGCATGAAGGGAGCGACCAGCGCAGGTCCCAATTGCTCCGCTACCAGGTACTCGATGTGGCGACAGAGTTCCAGCAAACCGATGTCATTTAGAGGCCATTCCACCAATTTTGGCTCGAAGAGATAGCCTTTTTTGGGGAAGGGCGTGGAGTTTGAGAAATTTGAGACACTTCACTTCCCATCTCTTGACATTTGCTATCTAATTATCTATCTATCTATCTATCTATCTATCTATGTATCTATCTATCTATCTATCTATCTCTATATCTATATCTGTATCTATATCTATATCTATATCTATATCTATCTATCTATCTATCTATCTATCTATATTTATCTCTATCTATCTATATCTATCTATATCTATCTATGACTACCTATATCTATCTATATCTATCTCTATCTATTTTTATCTATCTATTTATCTATCTATCTATCTATCTGTCTATATCTATCTATATCTATATCTATCTATCTATCTATATATATATATATGTCTTTATCTGTCTACTGCCTATATCTACCTATATATGTCTATATCTGTCTATCTATCTATCTAAATCTGTCTATATCTATCTATATATATATATGTCTTTATCTGTCTACTGCCTATATCTACCTATATATGTCTATATCTGTCTATCTATCTATCTATCTATCTAAATCTGTCTATATCTATCTATATCTATCTATCTCTTTCTAAATCTATATATATATATCTATATCTGTCTATATCTATTTATATCTATCTATATCTGTCTATATCTATTTATATCTATCTATATCTATCTTTATCTATCCTTATCTATCTATATCTATCTGTATCTGCCTATATCTGTCTATATCTATCTATATCTATCTATCTCTCTCTCTCTCTATCAATTGTTCTATCTATCTATTTTGAAATTTGAATATATATAATTATTATTATTGATTGTTTTTTGTATAATTATATATATATACAATTATATATATACACGTGGGATCGTCTTCTTAATGGATTAAATTTGATTAAATGAGATTGAGGAGCAGGTTTCCCATGGCAGTTGATATCAAAACATCTCATACAATATGAACATGGAAAGTGACAGTTGAAACGTGCTGAAACCATGATGAAACTAGGTTGAAACCAGGTTGAAGCCAGCAAACCTACTGCTAGCCCAGCCTGAATCATAGAACCAGAAGTTCAAGGATACATTCTCCTCTCCCACACTATGCACGTGATGAAACCAGCTCATAGGTAGGAACAACACATCGCCAGGCTCTAGAACTGCCTCAATCCCACGTCCCGCCAATGCTTTTGCACGCGGCCATCCAGTTAGATCTGGATGTTCCAAATCAACGCGAGCCTTTCGATCTAGTGAATGATGTACTGGATAGGGGTAAAGTGCTGGAGCACAAGTAACATCAAAGAGTAAAAACTTCTTGCACCCTCGCAGTTGAAGATATAAATTGTGCTGTTGATCATAGTGCACTGCAGTTAGGAAATCTCGAAAGCTCACGAAAAGTTGGTTTCGCGACAGTTCGCCAAATTTGCCCATCGCAGCCAACTCATTTACCAAAGGTCGGTTCATGGTGTGCAGGTCAGCTTCCATCTCATCATCAAACTTGGCGCTGGTGATGACACCATCTTCATAACGAAGCACTGGGGTTTGTAAATAATAGGCTTTCCCATCTTCATGAGCTTGTTGTTTCTTCCTGGGCTCGATTGGAGGACCCAATTTTTGAAACCAAAGTTAAGTTGGGGCAAGGGAAAGTTGAACACCGAAAAAATTGTCAAAATGTTTGGAGGGGTGAAGGATGATACTGGAGAAATTCAACTTGGATGAATCTGCAAGACTGCAAAAGATAGACCAGACCAATCCTACGAAAATACTGGAACCATAGAATTTCCATCTGTTTGGGAGTTACTATTATATTTTGTCCATCCTGATTCAAGCCTACCACATCTGCCAGTTGAAATCCATGGAAGTTTTTTGGGCCAGAGGTAAAGATATAAGATTCGAATGCTTACAAATTGAATTCCAACTGCATGTTGCCTGTGTGCGCAGGGATTGTAAACGGTAGGACCCCACACACACACACACGCATGTTTATTAATCTATAAGTGTCTGTACATGTTTCATGTTTTTCGGGTCCTTCATGTGAGGAATGCTCCATATAATAAGGGTCTGTCTGACAATAGAGTTATGCCCTCAAACGGCAATTTTCATAAGGAAACTTGGTACTAAAGTGGTAAAACCAATCACAAACCATCTCCAAAATCACAATTTTATGGGTGGTATGTTTACCATACCTGGTAATGGCATTGGGTTTACCCCAGGAATTAGCGGATTTGGGGCGATCACAGTTGTTTTGACATTCAAGGTTGGCCCTCGAGTTATAAGTTGGTTCAAATCCCCACCAAACTATAGTGATAACTAGCATAAACCCCAATTATCATGGTTACTGTTAACCCAGGATTAATAAACCCACAGTTTATAAATACATGACATGAGAAGTTCCCAAGATAGTGACAAAATTGTCCTTCATAGATGGTACCCTCTGGTAATTTACCATAATTATTGAAAATAGCCATTTATAGTTGATTTACCGATTAAAAATCGTATTTTTTCATATGCCAGAGGGTACCCCCCAAATTAGTAGACTACAATGTGGGGCCCCCTAGATAGCTAAGTTGGTTTATAACTCCAATAGCTATGGTTTATTATATGTGTAACTATAGTTAATAGATGTTAATAGGGTTTATAAAACCACTTATACCCTCTGGTAAACTAACATAGCTATGGAAAATCACTATCTTTAATAGGTAAATAAACGAACCAAATGGGCCATTTTCAATAGCTATTTGTATGTTTACCAGAGGGTAACTGGGGGGCCCATCTTTGGTATTGATTCCAAGCATCACAAAGTCCTGGAAAGTCATCTTACAGGCCTCCGCAATGCGTGCGGGCTCATAGCCGCCCTCATTTCGGCAGTCGAAGGAATAGGCGAACCGCCGGGCATCTTGGGTTGATGCAAAGGTGTGATACCTCGGCTTTTTTCGATTTTTTGTGGGGCTCCAATGGCTCCAAATGGCTCCAAAATGGCTCCAGATCATTCCGCAATTTGCGCAAGTTGTTGAGCCATTCATTGAGCCAACAGCCTCCAAAAACCATGGATGTAGGGTAGGAAATATATGAAATCATGACTGACTGGGACCATGAAAATTAGACTGGTTTTGTCTAACATTAGGGCGATGGAATTCTTATAGCTATAAGGCTATCTGGTTGGTGGTTGGCCTACCCCTCTGAAAAATATGAAAGTGAGTTGGGATGATGACATTCCCAACATATGGAAAGTCATAAAATTCATGTTCCAAACCACCACTCAGCTATAAGTCAGTCTCAGCCAAAAAAGCAACGAAAATCAGAGTACCCTCTGGTAAACTAACAGTTTGCTGTGGAAAATGGCCCATTTATAGATGGTTTACCTATTAAAAATGCTGATTTTCTATAGCTATGTTAAAAAACTATTAAAAAACTAAGAAAATCGAAGCAGTATGGCCATCTTCGTCCAGATACAGTTGGTTTCCCATGTGCTCACTGAGATAGTCGACACTCCACTTCTCAACAGCTCGTTGGAAAAGAGGCAAATTCCTGGGAGCATCATCCATCTGTTGAAAAAACACACATCAATGGTACCGAAATCAACTCCATGGCTGCTGTATGCATCATTTCATCATGTTCATCATTTTGCATGGTGCTTTTCAGAACTTTTTGCAAATTTCTGTCAACTTTCGCTAGCATTCTGGATGACATGTCCCATCAAAACCTTCCCCAACTCATAGGATATTCTCCTCCAACAGCTGGGGATACCTGGGGACATGTCCCAATTCTTCTTCTAAGGCAGAGCAGCTATGACATTTGGAGAACTTTTTTGTCGGGTCCCAAATAGTGCGGCATACTTTGGAAGGGCCTTCCAATTTCTTTCTGCATCCCACTCCTAGAACTGTTTGAAGCGAAAACCTGCCAGCTTTACCAATCAAGTTGGGCTTCAAAACCATGGTGTCCGGCGAAGATGTTCAATTATTTCACCACGAAAGCAAACAAAAATCCATTGAGTCAATGGATTGGTTAAAGGCAATCCATTGATTTGGGAAAAGCACCAAATTTTAGTGAAAATCATGGGTTTCCGGTTACAGTCATGTTCCCCTTAAACTCAACTGGTTGGTGGTTGACCTACCCCTCTGAAAAATATGACTTCGTCAGTTGGGATGATGACATTCCTAATATGGAAAAACTAAATTCATGTTCCAAACCACCAACCAGTTAAACGTTAATCCATAGACCCAGGCGTCTTGATGACGCACGGAAAGGGCGCTCTAGGATTGAAGTATTCGGCCACCTGTCGACGGACTTCCGGAGAAAAGCCGCCTTTCGCATCGATCATAGGGCAGCCTTAGAGGCGGGGGCGGCGTGCTTTTCTGGCCAACAACGGCATGTTTTTCCGATTTCTGGGATGCAAATATGATGAGCTCTTACATATATATAGGCACTTAACTGACAGATAGAAGCTGTATATTGGTCGAGCATATCTTTTTCTGGGAAAACTGTTTGGCATTCAAACTGGTCAACGGGAAATCCCCTTTTCAGATAGGAAAAACATCGCTGGATGTTGGCCGCCAGGGCTCTAAAAAATTGCCATGCAAGAGGCTACCGAACACAAGGCCAAACAATGTTTGGCATATTCCCATAGGTTCCTATGATTCACCAACAAGCTACTCTTAGAAAGAAAAAAACACCTTGCCTCCACTTAGCCGTTTCTTCTATTCGTATTCTATCTGCTCCCACCCCTTCTAAGAACAGAAAAGAAGCATCTACCGAAAATGGTTAAAAAAACATATATAGATGTAGAAAAGCCATGGTTTCGCAAACTGATCAAATCAAAATGGTGTCTTTTCCCACATCTAAAATTTAGATCTTTTCAGGTACCCAGTAGCAGTGAAAAAATCCGCCAAGCAGCTGCCACCAGCAAGCAACGGCTCGTGCCGTTGACTGCTGCTGGTGGTCAAATTTCCCAAGCCCCAAGGCGCCCGAGGCCCACGAGGCCTCGATGGAAGTGAAGGTGTCGAAGGTGTCGGCATAGGCAGCACATGCAGCAAACCTGGGACAGGACTCAGTCATCCCAGGTTTTTACATTCCCAAAACCCAGAGGATCCATGGTGCTGCTATATATGGTAACATGGATCCCATCAATATACCATAATATACCCCAAATGTTAGCATATATACCAGCACCATGGATCCTATGGGAAACGCTGGAAGTCGTTGAGTTGATCATCCGGAAGGAATTAGATGGCCCAACATAAATTAAATCAATATTTATGCGATTCAGATCCCTATAGATTCGTCATTTCGGAAAGTGTGTCACAAATCGACTCAGCAAACCCTGTTTAGCAATGGAAAATCTACTAGTGCGACGATTTTCCCAGCTATAAACCATCATTTGTGACTGTATCTCATGATTCACCGTAGTTCACCAACTTTTTATTCATTCTGGCCAGCAAAAAAAACTCATCCCAGCTATGAGTTGCTAATGAATCATCCCCGCTTTTCCCCATTCCAGGGTGGATTTACCAGCTATACACCACCATTTTTTGCGGGGTTAAACATGGTTAAACACACATTAAAAAACAAACACACACACACACCAACCACACCAACCACACCTTCATCCCAATTTTTAAGGGGGTTAAACATGGTTAAACATTCAAAAACTCAACTTCATCCCAGGGACTGTAGTCATGTTTCTCCCGCACGTGGGGTTCCCAACCAAGCTTGCTCCATAGCATCTCAGCCACATCATCTCCATCTGCTGCCATCAGGGCAGTGCCAAGTGCATCGAGGAAATCCTGAACTGGGCGGATTTTTTGGGAAAACAAGGATCTATCTGGGTATATTATAATATTTCACTAACCTGAAATAAGGCCATTTGGAAATGATTTCCCCTTACTAACCATGACTCCAGTGAGGTCGCAGTGAGGTCGTTATAATTTTCCCAGATCTATATGTCCAATTTTTTAATAGTGAATTTATAGCATGTTAAAAACCTGTAAATGTCCCATCAGTGGATTTATTTTTAAAAGAGTCTAAACTCTCCTGATCTAATTTTTTGCATGTTACAAACAGTGAATTGATAGTATATTATAAAGTTACCCTTGTGATTTCTAGGGCTAGGGTTTTGTTGTTTAACCTTGTTGTCGTTTGATTTTTCAAGTGACTACACAAAAGAGAGCAGATATTGGTCCCAGTGATTTTCAGTACGCATGGCTAATCGTGCCTACTTTGCAGAATTGATTGGACCAAATTTAGCCCAAAACCTAGGAAAGTCAACTATACCCTCTGGTTATGTCAAAATAGCTATTGAACATGGCCCGTTTAGTTCGTTGATTTACCTATTAAAGATGGTGATTTTCCATAGTTTTTTGTATGTTTACCAGAGGGTATAAGTGGGTTTATAAACCCTATTAACATCTATTAACTTAGTTACAAGTATAATAAACCATAGTTATTGGAGTTATAAACCAACTTAGCTATCTAGGGGGCCCCACATTTTGAAGTCTATATCCTAAACATCTTCCATATGTTCTCCCCAGCATGGATCCAGTGGACAGTATCTTGAAGGTGCAGTTCCAGATGTTTCACCCCAGTTTTTTTTTGGGGGGATACCCCAACATTATAAGGGTTTTATATATCTGGTTTTATAACTTTTGAAAATTATATTTATTAGACTTAAGTTTACAACATCATGGGGGTTTAGAAGTTATAGTCACATATATATATATATATTCTTGGGTTTACTACAAAAAAAAAACAGTAAAAGCCCATGGTTTTTCCCCCTAAAAACATCCACCGAACCCCCAAGCCTTGGATGCAGACAACTCGCCGACCTTCCTGAGGTCAGCATCAGCCACCGTGGAGCTCCACAGCAGATGGTCCGACTCGGAGCCCCAAACGTACCTGGAATTCACCCAGTGGAATGGTGAAACGGGTTGCTGTCTGTTAAAGGATAGCACCGGAAACTGCCCATAGAGAAAAAGATCATGTTCTGTGGTTTTTTTTCCGACCCCTTGTGGATATGTATGGGGACTCATATATTTTTTTTAAACCTAGAATAGGTTGGAGCAATCCTATGGGGTTGAGGAACCGAAATCACCGCAAAGCAACGCTGTTTACCCCAAATTGATTGGGCTTTGCTGGTTTTCCCTGAAGTTGTGGTCGTTCAGGTTTTGAGGCCCCAACAACAACCATGAAAGTCAAGTTTCAGAATCATTGAGCCAGGCTATTTTATATTCTATATCGCAGCCATACCATAAAAATCCTAAGTGAAGTCAATCTTTAGGTATGAAAACCACATCGGAGTTTGGAGTCAAGCGTCTTTTCCGATGAAGTCGGCTCAAGCTTCGCAGATTCGAGGTCCTTGGAAGCCTTAGAATCCTTGCCGCAGCTGAGTTTATGCGTCGGCCAGGCGCTTCGTTGACATTCAGGTCCACAAAACCAGCCTGGTGATGGTGATGGGTTTGCATCGACATTTTCGGCATCAACAACAACTGGTTGGTGGTGTAAAAAAAATCTTGAAATATGACTTCGTCAGTTGGGATGACGACCATTCCAGTGTGTCATGGAACATAGTCATGTTTGAAACCGCCACCAACCAGACAACATAGAAAAACTGAGGAACCATAAAGAACCATGTATCATTCAAGATTTGACCATCGACCATCCAAATTGGGACATTTCTAATACAAAGGATGATCGATAAGAAAACATCGAAAACAACATCTGAAAAAAACTAAATATGAAAAAACATGATACAAAACCACTGAAAAAACAAAAACACCTTCACCCAGTAGCTATAACATCTACTGCAACGCGCAGGCGCGTTGCTTTTTCCACAGTTTTGGCAGATTCTGTCAGCCAACCCTTGAGGATAACCATCATATGAGCCCCCCATGGCGCTGATCGGCTGGAGCCACACGGGAAAATCACGTGTTGAACGTACTTCAGATGCATAACTATAGCACAACTATACCATAACTGCTTGGTGGTTGACCTATCCATATGATTAATATTGGTTAATAGTGGTTAATGATGGTTAATTATGACTGGTTGGTGGTTGACCTACCCCTCTGAAAAATGATGGAGTGAAAGTCAGTTGGGAAGGATTATACCTTTTTTATTACGGAACATAAAAGTCATGCTTGAAACCACCAACCATATAAGTGTATAGGTATCCGGATCCCCATCTAAGTTGGCTATATGATGCTATATGTATAACTTTGTATATGATGAATATTGATGAATACTATGTTGCAGCATGATAAGCTTGTTGCAATCTTTTCCACCCTGCTTTGGGCCGGAAGATGCCGGAAGTGAAAATCACCACCGTGCTGTAGACACCATGTCGTTGAGCCACCAGTAGAATTAGCAGCATATCCTCCGGTAATCGAACGTGGCAATTGGGTGATTTTCCATTGCCATGTTTGATTACCGGAAGGTAATCAGCATCCAAACTTGTGAACTCCATTTGGTACGATTTTTTTGAGATGACTTTTGGACCAGAAGAGAAGGGAAGAACATGTAGCAGAAATATCAGTAAGGCTCCCACGGCACCATCATTGAAACCTGAGCATCCCAGGCTGGATACAGCCCAGAAATGTAGTGGATCTGGGCCATTTCTGCAGTTTCTCAAATGAGAATTCATGAATTCTTGGGCAAATGGGATTGATATGGATGAATTTTTCATCCACTTAGCTTTGCCAGGGGCTTCTCATCAAATTCGACCCGGGAAAGCAAGAGTCGGGACCATTTCCTGACCTTTCATCATTGTCAACAGGTCTGGTTGGTGGTTGACCTACCCCTCTGAAAAAATGATGGAGTGAAAGTCAGTTGGGATTACTATTCCTGATATATGGAAGCATAAAATTCATGTTCCAAACCACCAACCAGAGGTTATATATAAGTACAAGACGCCCATGAATGGGCCACCCATGTTCGTGGTCAAAAGCAAATCTGTCAGGGAAAAAAGTGGTCCCCCGGCCGGTCCCCCAACAGATCAGCCGAGCTGCGCTTCGGAAGAGGACCTTGAGATTTTCAGGAAGCTCTTGACGTCCCGCCTGTGTGAAAACTCAGCAGAGGGGCCAATCTGTGGCAGTTTTCAATGGGAAAAGCCTGAAGAAATGTGTGTAGCAACGTCCAAAAAGATGGAAAAGTATATAAACTATCAGCGTTGTTAGTAGGATTTTAGCATTCCATCTTTTTTGGGGTTGCTATAAGTGAAAGGTCCTTTTCTCGTTTAGGCGTGATCTGGGTCAAAACTGTTGCTTCCAACTTGTCTCATTGTTTGAAAGATGAAACAGAATTGATGCATAAAATCAACCCAATTTCCTATCGTGTTTCTTTCTGCCACTGCTGGTTGGCTCAGGGTGACGCAATGTTCAAGAAACTGTCAGGCAGCTCTGCTAAGGCTGATCTCAGGATCTAGTTATCTAGTTGTTTGTTATGTGTCGTTTTTCTCCTTGGGTTCAAACATCACCATTCTGAAAGATAAACACACCATTTAAACATGATGATTGATGTGAAAACATGATCAGCAACTGCACTGAGTTAAAGCATTCAAACATGTTTTTTCCCGGAAATGAATGACTCAATGACAGCAACTCATTGGATAAATATGGATAAATAACATGAATAAGTACGCCAAAGATGACATGCTTTAAACATGCGCCCATTGCCGTTTCTCCCACGTCGTAACGGTGGCCCCTCTGGGACCCAGGCATATCCCGGATTCATGGTGATGAAGTATCCCACAGACCTCTGCGCAGTGAAAATTTTGAAACAACCACGGGCCGGGAGCTGGTATACCATATATTTCTACCAGTTTTAAAAATATGGTAGTATTGTTTTGGTATACCAGTTTGGTAGACCATATATCATCTAACAAACCTGTTGTTAAAGGGGTTTCTTCTACCCGATTCTAACCCCTCGATTCATCAACCAACCAGTGGGAAAAGGACATTCATGTCATGGCTGATGCCAAGATCAGGATGAACATGATGAAAAGCGGCTTTCCGCGATCCGTCAATCCAAGAAGAGTAACTTCACTTTTCATGTGTTTTTTCCAGAAACGGTTTGGGATGGGGTTGGTTCATAGCCCAGGCCTGGTACATGTCAAATGTAGTGTACCTCTCATTTGATATGGAACAAACAAAACATATCAACACATGGAACCAAAACATGATGTCCCATTGGAAACTATGACCATTTCAAACTTTCGTTAGTTCCATCACCCCCGGGACTGTGTGAAACTTTGTCAATGTTTCCCAGGTCTGCCAGCCCCTCTGGCGATGAAATTTCAAGACCAAGCCATTCAAAAACCTGAAAAAACCAAGAAACCATTCGATTAAAACATGATATGCAGGCGTAAACTCATTAGAAATTATAGCAATGTTAATGTTATGTTGTATCCCATTGTATGCAATTATATCATTACCATTCTACACTATAGTTACTATAGTATATCATTATATATATATTATATCAATGTTCTCATGATCTGATAGTAACTGATAGCTGGTTACAGTATCTCCCAACTTAAAGCCCCATGAATCAATTCAGAACATCGAGCTGAGCATGTGACGCTACCAGTTTGATGGCATAAGGTTCCCCCGGAAACAGGAAGCTCTTGGCGTTTTGCTTCTTGGCCTCCAAATTGCTGAGAGGGTTGGTGCCGAAAAGAAAACATGGAAGACACCAATTCGACATCATCTGGTTGGTGGTTGACCTACCCCTCTGAAAAATGATGGACTTCGTCAGTTGGGATGATGACATTCCCAATATATGGAAAAAATGTTCCAAACCACCAACCAGCTATAAATCTGGATACTGTGGGTAAAACAATCATAAACCATCCCCCAGTCATAACAATTGTTATGGTTGGTATTTGTTCCATTCCCAAATGGGTTGACAAACCACCAACCAGTCATCTTTTTTTGACATCAACTCCAGGAAGTTGACTGGAAAAAAAACAATGCTTCTCTGGTCCCTCTGAACAGCGATGGTTTTCTTGGCATTGACCACGATTTTGGGCGCGATTTTTGCGCCCTGATTACGATCTGAAAAAAATTGAAGCGTGGGAACCCCATGAAATCTTTGGGCTTAACTCTGCAGAGTGTCCATGATTTTTCGCCACAAAAGTGGACCATTGGCCAACTCGGCCAACAGGGCCAGTTGGAAGCATATTTTACCAACCAGTTAACCTGAGCCCGACCCTAGGCCCACAATAAGGGCGGCAAACGGAAGAACATCATTTTTTTCACCACATGGGTTGGTCCTATGGGTTGGGTATGGACCATGATGGATTCCGGTCACCCCGGTTGTTTGAACTCAGCCCAACAGAATCACCAAACAGGCGGGTAAACAAACAAAAGTGACTATATAAATGGAATCTACAAGTCGCATTTTTCAACCAAAATCAAAGATCACAAGCTCTTTTTTGACTCAATCTAGGTCTTAATCAGTGGCTTATGTTTTTTTTCAGCTTTTCCCATGTTGATCTGGGGATGGGTCAAAACCCTATCCCCCTGGTGAACATCAAAATAGCTGGTAAATGGATGTTCATCCCCCTAAAAATGGTATTAATAGGTATTGATCCATACCCATCTTTAAAACCTCTGATTTCAGCTGATCCCTGCTCAAACTCCCTGGGATCCCCAGAGACCATTTTAAGTGCCTGCATAATGGACTCCACTTGAGTTGCCACGACGCTCAAAACCTCCAACTCGATGCGGTTGAACTCATCAAAGCAACCCCATAAGCCGCTCATACCTTAATGTAAAAGGCCAGAATATGATGATATATGTATATATGTATATGTATATGTATATGTATATGTATATGTATATATATGCATATTTTACTATATTATATTATATTATATTATATTATGTTATATTATATTATATTAAACTATATTATATTATATTATATGTATATCATAATATATTATATTGGGATATGATATGAGATGATATTGATGTTCGGCCAGAACATGAGTGAACGGAAGGATATTTCTATTGGGATACGGAATGATATTATTTGGGTTAATAGAATACTGGCCATTAATAATATTTTTGAATACTATTTGATATCATTAATAATGAGTGAACATGGATATGTTCCATTATTCGATTTTTGAGGAAATTAATGGCATATTGATCTGAAAGGGTATCATCAGGTGTCATCGAACATGGGAAATCATCAAACTAACATCGAGGGTTGTAGCTGTTGTAGCTGTTGTAGCTGGGAAAATCCACCGAACTAAATGATTCATGTTGATGTTCAGGGTTTGGTAAACCTCCTACTTAGTGACTTCTTCACCTCATCATACCTGACAGTGATTCGTTCAAAATCCTCAAGATAGACATTTACCCATGTTGGTGTAGGCTGGTGTGGGGTAACTTGGGTGATCAGCTTGGATAACGCATAGAACAAAATCAGGATTTAACATGATTCAGCTGTCAGTACTGGTAGTGTAGTGGGATACACTTGGGAAACCATCGGTATCGGTATCTGCTGGGAATATGGTTTTGTAATGTGTTCTAAGCTCGAAGCCCGGGTTGCAAATCCGTAGCTATAGTTTCTACACGACTATTGGCCATTTCACTAAAAGTTGGCGGACAGCAAGAAGGAAATGTAAGAACAAACAACTGAAATATACTGAAATATGATCCAACAAAATGAAGGTTTCGGCAAATCAACTCATACATCCGGGTTAATTGTTTTCCCTGCCAAATGTTGCCTGATATCACCAACCACCAACCGCTAGAGATCAACCTACAGGAATCCCGGCCCCGCCGAAGTTTTCTGGCTCTTTTCCGCAGCGGTGGACGCTCGATTTTTCATGACATCCACAAACACTCCAGCTGGGGTATATTCACAGTGCTACCCTATCGTCTCAACCCCGGATTTTGACATGATGCAATGTATACATTGAATCTGATCGTTTCCGGTGCCCTCTGGTTGTTTAACATAGACCCTGAAACTAACACGTTTTTCGTGGAAACTCAACTTCCAACCCCAAGAAATGGCAGGGTCGTCATGGTTTTCCTTAGGGGGAAGGAATCTGGAATCTTGAAAATCACAAGCTTATCATCTCACACATCCATCCCATAATGGTAATCCATGGTAATCCTTCAAATGAGCTACAGCATACAACACCATACAATTTCTTTTGAAAATTGATTGATGACCATCCCCTTTTTTTTGGTGTTTTCCACTCCAACACGCTCCATGTGTTGATCAAAAAAAATCTTGAAAAATCACATAGAACAAGCACATAGTTCATGTTGTCCTCATCTCAGAGTGACGTTTTTCATGTTTTTTCTCTATGCCAGAAATGAAAACATCGCCGTGAGCGGCAAATGATCCGAAGGATACCATTTTCCAGGTACCAACTCCGGCCATGGAGGCCATCTCCAGGACCATCCTTGGATGTTGCAACGAGATCTCCAACTATGGCGCTTCATTGATAGTGGTTCATAATGGTTAGTAATTAAAAGTTCGTAGTACTTAGCAACGGTTAATTATAGTTGTTAATTGTGTTTAATACATCTTAGTACTGATGATTAATGATTATTACTGGACTAAGGGGTCAATAAGATTTAATAAGGGTCTCATACTACCCAATATCTTGGGGATGATCATTAATAATGGCTCTTAATGGGAAAATGGGGCTTACCTTCCGGTGTCAAACATGGCTAGTTGGGAAATCCCGTGTAGGGAGGCTACAGCTGGGTATGTTCTCAGATCCCTGATGTTCTGAGGGATTAACCGATTAACCTGTGTTGGAGAATGGGATCTGAGCTCATCTAAATCACAATAGCTATCTGGTTGGTGGTTGACCTACCCCTCTGAAAAATAATGGAGTGAAAGTCAGTTGGGATGATGAAACTCCCAACTGAATGGAAACATAAAATTCCATGGTTCCAGTCACCACCAACCAGCTTAAAGTGGGTATGTTAAAAACCAACCTTCATGAATTCATTAGTCCCAAGGGTAAAAACGGGCTGGCAAACTCCAAAATTACCTCAAAATGACAAACTAAAAGTGGATACAATGTGGGCCCCCCCAGTTATAAGTTGGTTTATAAACCCCATTAACTATAGTTATAAGTACCATAAACCATAGTTATTGGAGTTATTTGCACCAACTTAGCTATCTTGGGGGCCCCACATTGTAGCATCCCCAAAACTCAGAACCCTCATATAGAATTTCTAGGATTTCCCCATATTTTCCCATTTTCCCAAGGTTTTTATACCAAACCAAGCCTCTCAGCCTTTCCTCCTCCTCTGTTGCCAGCGGTTTTCGCACCCGAGCCGCCACGGACCCAGTGTGGTAGATGAAATCAATCCGATCGCAGCGGCCAGCACCGCGGAAGGTGCAGAAAGCGTTGCTGCTATGGGCATCCTGAGAACTTTACAAAATTTACACCAGAATACACCAGATTTAAATGGCGTCCTATACATCTTCCTACCCATCTTCTAAAGACAATGCAAAAAAATGGTATTACCCATAGGATCCATGGTGCTGGTATATATGCTAACATTTGGGGTATATTATGGTATATTGATGGTAAATGTTATCATATATATAGCATACATGGATCCTCTGGGTTATGGTGAGGCATTTTCGCAAGCATCCAGAAACTTCCAGCTTTCAGGTTGATCTTCCAGCCGTCCACTTTGGAGCTCCCCGTGCAACGCGCTGCCCGCGAGCTCGTTGAAATCCCCCGCCAGCACCGTGGCCGTTGCAGCCTCCGTGGCGCCGAGACCGAGACGCCGCAAGCGGCGCAGGGCGGAACGGAGCTGCTGACGACGGGTGGCAACGGCCAAGGGGTTCCTGGGGATGGCAGTGGAAATGGCAACGACGTGGCTTAACATGAACCATGGGAAAGGGGGATGAAAACCAAACGTAATTGGGGTTAGGTGAAAACTTCAATAAATATTGAATAAATGTGAAGTGTAATGTGCAATATGTATTATAATCCATCGAAAATGAGGAATCAACCAAAGAAGGAGGATACCTCCGGCAAAGAACTTTGCCGAGAAGCCAGTTGCACATGGGAGAAAAAAGGGAGTTGGAATATTTTTTGGCCAGTTGGGCCTCATTTGCCTTGTCAAAAACGAACATAAAAGAATAGGAAAATCATCATAATCGCAATGAAGTTACCATATATCGGGGCCATCTGCATTGGCAAACACCTACTGTTCCCCTACAGCAACATCAAGAGCATCAGCTATATGATTTATGATCTTATTATGATCTTATTATCTCTAGTGTTTTTGGATTGATTGGACATCCACCCCCAAAATACCAGACTTGATTGGAATGTCAGAAAGTATCCAAAAAGAACGTAACGTGGTTCTCCCATATGCTCCATGGTGCTGGAATATTTGCCAACATCTACCCCATAAATTTCCCAGTTTTGTAGGTACATATACCAGCACCATGCTTCGCATATGGGTCTTGTTTACCCAGCTGCCCTTGAAGATGTACATTCGCAATTAACAGCATCTTGGAAGCCTTGGACTTCTCAGACTCTGTCAGTCTCAGGGCGTGTAGCCCAGCGCGGGAACGATAATCGGATGCCACAACCTGCGCCGTTTTTGGGTTTTTTGGGGTGAGATTTGAAGTGATAAATGTCGGCCGTTTTTTTTGCTGGTTGGTTGAGCACAAAAATATCATAAATGTTCCCTCTTTCTAGATAGATAGATAGATAGATAGATAGATAGACAGATAGATAGACAGATAGATAGATAGATAGAATAGACAGGAATAGATAGGGAATAGATAGGAATAGATAGGACTAGATAGGACTAGATAGGACTAGATAGGACTAGATAGGACTAGATAGGACTACATAGGACTACATAGGATTAGATAGGATTAGATAGGATTAGAAAGGATTAGATAGGATTAGATAGGATTAGATAGGATTAGATAAGATAAAATAAGATCAGATTAGATAAGATAAAAAAAAGATAGGATAGATAGATAGAAATGCTATTTTTTTGGGGGGGAAGGTGTATATTCCAATGCTAAACATTCTTCTTGAATTTGGGGAGGGGGAGAAGGATAATATTTGTCGTACGTATTAAATTCCCAAATGGGAAATCTATATATATATATATTGTATATAATATAAATATTCCATTTGCATATGGCTATATAGTTACATAAGAGTGTTTCCATATTTCCTAGTGCAAATGCCCGACTGTTGGAATGGTCAAGTGATCATGCATGACAATGGGATCCGGAGCTTCTTGAAGCTGTATCCGTTCATTATTTAATCATAGCTATGGAAAATCACCATAGGTAAATACATTCTATCTATGATGCTATCTCCTTTTCCTCTGATTCCGCTCATTCCGGTTGGTTTGATTAATAGCAGCCAGCTTGCCAATTGAGGAAATGACCATGTGTAACCTACTTGGTGTGAGGACCCACCGATCACAAAGTTCCGAAATATCCACGTACCCTATGGTAAATCATCTGTTTCAAAACGATCTAAATTATACCAACGTATCTACCATCTGGTTATTTAACATAGCCATGGAAAATCCCAACCATAAATGGAGGTATCTAGCTAGGAAAATCATCTATTTCTATGGGCCATCGATTTTCCATGGCGAACTGTTAGTCATAACATGTCATAACCAGGTTGGGTAAATATCACAACAACGACCCGTAAACAACTGCGTGTTTCCGCTGCCATGTGACATGTGACATGTGACATGTGCATATCTATATCTGATCCACCCGAGCCATGGGGGAAATACCCCATGAAAACCATCCCACTTCAATGGGAGATCTTCAGGATCCTAAAATGGAGGTACGTTAGTACCATATGAGACCACATTTTGTTGGGATACTCCCTTACATAGGCCTTATATAATTTATATATGGTGGGTACCTTCAAATTAGGATCCGCAAATTCCCATTGACCACTGGGAGGTTAGTTGATATCCTTCATCAATCCCTGAGTGCCTGGAACAAATTGACCCATCTCTCTCTCTCTCTCTCTCACCGTCCTGACCCACAGAACTATCTTTCAAGGGCTCACCGCCTCTGATGTTAGACCTTTCTGACACCGAAAATTCAAATTATCCTCTGGTGACTCTGGGTGTCATCAAACGTAGCTCGAAAACCCCGGAACTTGGAGGTCCGGAGCTGGGCACCTCATCAATGACTAGAAATTCATCGAGGGGATTTTCCGGCCATCAGTGAGGTCAACCTGCAACAAGGTGAATCCAAAATTTCTCGGAATTTGCCGTGCCTGAAACTTGCTTCGCCTCACGAAAGTCACGGGTTTTTCGATTCCGCCATCATCTTTGGGCGGCACCAGGGCTCTGTAACCCGCCTGGCGAAAACAGATGGGATGAAAAAAGTACCAAAACTTGAAATGGGGGGTTCATAACCAATTCAAAGTTCAAACATGTTCAAACCGTAAAGATCCTGATGTCTTTCATGGTTGACCCAAAAGAACATGTGATTCAACTTGATTCAACACATCTCCATTGGAATCCAGACCTCTTCCAGCTCAGATGTCAAGGACATCTCTTCATTTGCAGCCTCCTGACAGCACAAGACATCCACATCCATGTCGAAAATCCTCTTCAGCAGTAGCGGTTTTCGGTAACTCCAGGAGCGATGTTCTGCAGAGACATAGGGGTGGTAATTGTTGTTCTCAAATCCTTGGGTGCGGTCTGAGCTTCCCACCAATATGACATGGAATTTGCAGACCCTGATTGAGTATTTGGATATATTTGATTATATTTGGACCTATTCCTTCTTGGGATCCCTTCTTGGGGATACTCTTAGTTTATACAGGCAGCTGGGATAAGAACAAGTTAGATATCAAAAATCTCCACAGTCACCTGTAGCTTGCTGCCTCTACTAGTGGATCAACATTGATCGTCCCAGAAAAGTGAACAAGAATCATCTTTGGGTAAAATCCTTGAAAATCTGGGTTATGACCCTGCAAACAGGCAGGGTGATAACGATACAATACCCCAGTTCCTAACCATTTTTTTTGCAAGGGAAATTGGAAAAATGAAGGACGCACTCCAAATCCCATCCTTAAAATATGAATACTGTATAAATAATCATCTCACAATACTTTTTCTATGGCCAAAAATCAAAAAATCTGGGTGGCAAACTCGTCCAATGTTTTAACACTTGAAACATGAGCAACTGAAAGTCACCAAAAAACCGGGAACACTCATCTATCATATAGTTGGAAAACTCATGAAAACTCAGTGCGTAGCTCCCAAGGGCTCCCACTTATTCATAGCTCTAGCTCCAAACCGCCTCCTCCATTCACCACCAAATAGTCGTGAACAATAACTTGGATTTGCTTCAGAACCAAACAACTAAAACTATATAGAACACATTCCCTATAGATTTGTTGGGAAACTCACTCAATCATCTTCAGCAAAGTTATCAAGGTATCATTATAGTTGGTTATTCCCTTTATATTCCATAAAAGGTTATATCCCATTATAATAACCCACCATTCCCATTATTATTAAAAAAAAATTACGCTTGGATATATATAATTTATCCAGATGAGCAAATCCAGGTAGGTTAGCAGTTAGCACTGGAAAATCCACAATCTATAGATAATTTTCCCAGCCAAACACATCAAGTTATAAGGGATTTATACTTGGATGTGCATCCCACTTAGCAAGTGCCATGGTTTATAACTCATATAATCCCATACATTCGTGGGGATATTCCATATATAACATTATATAACTGTTTTTGTTTCACCCATTTATGAAGTGGAAAGCACGAAGTAGGGTATGAAATTCACCATCAGACCATCAGATATTTTTTTCATCATTTATCCGACTATAAAACCTCCATTCCAACTCTAAAACCTCCATTTATAATGTCAACCCTGGATTAATAAACCCCAAACGATTGTTGAATTGGGAGGCTACCATAAAAAAGTATCATTAATTATGCCATATTATGACTATTGGAAGGCTACCCCCTTCCAATAGATAAACCAGGCTTTAGTCTCATCCGGGGTTGACATCAGGGAAAAATCACCATCGATCCGGGCGTCTTGGGCTCAAAATATTCCATGATCCGATCGAAAACTCCGCAGGCACCGCTGGCAGTGCTGCCAGGAACCAGACGCTGCGCGAAAACATGCGCCGCGAAGGGCGCAGCATGGAGCATGGCTGGTGCCTGAAATTGTTAAAAAACATGGTTTTATGGGATTTATGTGTTCTTATTGATCATGTCTGTATGTGTATATATATATGTATATATACACATATATGTATGTACATATTTATATGAAATTTATATGCACAAAAAGTATGCTATTCTGTGCGCATTTTTATGACATAAATGTATCCGCTGCAAACATGGCCAACATGGTGGTATATTCCATGCTATTCCACCAGTCTTGGAGATGGCTGGCGACAAGACACGTGGAGTTTCCGCTATGGTTGAGCATGGCTGGGAGCTTTTCTACCTTGATGGCTCGAAAGATGTGGAACCTTAGGCTTTCCTGCAAAACACCAGGACCACATTTGAAGAATTCATCCCTACCCAGTATTATCATGTATCAGCAATTTTGAGGGGCGAGAGTCTGAGAGGCCCGTTTTTTTCTAATAGCTAAGTGTTGTCAACCGTAAAATAACATTCAAAAAGAATCTGTAACAACTCAAGTCTGAGGGATACCACAAGTTTGCTTGACTAATTAGTCTACTTCGAACTCCCCTTACTACTATATTATCCCCATTCCCCCTTCATATTAATAAACACCCCCTAAGTGGTCCCAAATATGTGATCATCCCCTATGCTATAAACTATGTGATTTTGTTTTTTTAAAATGAACGGGGGAAGGGATTGCAGCAATCCCTATGAATTCCGTCGAAAAGTCGAGGATTTTCCGATCAGCCAAGCCACACAAGCCTTTGAAAATTTTCGCCATGTCTTTGAACCGATGTTGATCCTCGGTTCTGTGGGATACCGGACAAACACAAAACTGCAACATGAGGCCATTGGAAGCTTGCTGTCCCTATGGGGTTTGGCTGGATTGAAAAGTGATCATCATGGGTTGATGTTTCAGGGCAGTCACCGACCTGAAACCATGGTTGTTGCCATGAAATCTTGGATGTATTTTTCCCCTTTTGGAACACCACTTCTAAAAACTTGGATGTTGGTGATCATTCCTGTGTTCTGAATAGTTTCCCTCTATATTTTCACGTCGACTACCACTGGGCGATGATCACGCGTGAAGCTATGAAAAAGGGTGAAGATTCAAGGCCTGAACACCTCATCTTTACTTGCATTTGCTGAAGGAATCCCCGTTAAGGAACCCAAAAAAAAAACTATATAATTCCTCTATAGATTGACCTTTTCTAATGGATTTCCAATTAGGGAGATACCCTCTGATAAACTAACATAACTATGGAAAATCACAATTTTCAATGGGAAAATCCACTATAAATGGCCATTTTCAATAGCTATGTTAAATTACCAGAGGGTAAATCATTGTCTTCAGCCAGCCCAGGTCTTAGCATCTTAAAACCATTTTGAAATGTGTTGAGCCTACACCAAGTTGCCCAAAGGGCAAGAAATAGGAAACGCGCCTGCATTTCTGCTGCAAGTTTTTCCGCGCGATTTTTGTACAGACTATTTGGAGACTTCCACCCATGATTTTTGATAGTACCCATCTGGTAAACTAGCATAGCAATGGAAAATTGCAATTTATACCTGATTTACCTGATTAAAAAGAAAGTTATCCACCGCTATGTTAGTTTACCACAGGGGTAGTTGTTCTTTTTGGCTAATGTCAAATACCTTGGAATAGAGTGGCACATCTTTGTCAGCTGTTTAGTGATAAACATGTTCCCATGTTATAAGCATTACATCAATCAGTTGAGTGGTGATTTGGGGCCAGCGTACTGGAGTCCACTCTATACTTCAGAATGTGAGTAAAACATAGTGAAACAATGTCATAAACCACCCATTTGGGAATGGTAAACATACCACCTATTTATCGTGATTTGGAGGATGGTTGATTATTGTTTTACCCAAATTCATCATAATCCTCCACTGAAATTGGGTAAAAACCTGGAATTCCAAAGCACCGGGCCCTGAACAAAATCATGTCACACAGATCCAGTGGTTATCTCAAGGTGACGTGGCATCCTAATTTGGGGAGGTAGGTCCAATCATACCCAATTTATACGTTAAAAACCATGGTCCAATACAAACCCTCCACAAAAAGTCCCAGATAAATCAATATAAGATAGTGAAATATCATTTGCCACACCACCATATCTAGCCATACCACCATAATATCATTTGCCATTTTTACATCATTTGCCAGTATAGTATGTTTTTTTGGGTGGGTTGATCATCAATTTCTCAGTTGAATTTGCCATGAATTTGAAGATCAATTCGCCGGTCTTATCTCAGCATTATAATCACACTTATAACTGGTTGGTGGTTGACCTACCCCTCTGAAAAATAATGGGGTTATATCATGGGATTATAATGGGATAATCATCAATAATGGGATTATATAATAATAGTTGTTATAATGTCAATAATACTGGTTGGTGGTTGACCTACCCCTCTGAACAATATGACTTCGTCAGTTGGTATGATGACATTCCCAATATATGGAAAAGAATGTTCCAAACCACCAACCAGTATAATTTCGTATCTATACTATAAATGCACCTTTTTTCGGTGAAAAACCATTGGACATTGCCATTTCTCTTGGGGATAGTTTTTTTTCACCCAAGGTACGGAGCAGTTGGTCACCACCACAAAGATACCCAAAGTGCGGCCCATGTCCTGTTTTTTCCGGGAGTTCATAATGGGAACCATGGTTTGGCAACGGGGAAATCTCGAGGAAATATGCCAAAATATGGGAGAGGTGTCAGAAAATCTTGGGATCAGGTAGGAGAATTAGCATCAAATGCTTTGTTGATGCGGTTTGAACAGCTATGAATTAAACAGTTCACAGCTGTAGGGTCCCCACTCCGTGGAAACCCTGGGATACTGAACCAACCCCGAAAAAAATGGAATTTTAAAGTCACATTTCTTAACAAACCTTGGGCACTGGTTAGAAAATACTTCGCAAATATGATGACGACAGCGCAATTTTTGGAGGGATCCTACCTACGACGTAGCAACGAAATCCACGGACGAAATGAACAAAATCGAATTAAATGGGGGGTGTTTGATTGTCATGAAATGGTAAATATGGAAGAGGTGCAAAAAACATGTTTGGATATTTTTAAGGATAATGTCTGGAGAATCATTGATTCTTGTGTCGCGTTTTTGAATGGTTGCGACTTGTGGGAGATATGTCATGTGGGCAATTTTTCTGGAGGCCATGGCTGGGAGACAGAGATTCAACAAATGGAACTTTCCAATCCATGGGGGTACCCTCCGGTAAACTAACAAAAAACTATTGAAAATGGCCATTGATAGTGGATTTAACCATTAAAAATGGAGATTTTCAATAGCTATGTTAAATTACAGGAGGGTATCCGAAAAAACATCCAAGTCCTTAGAATCATGAGATCAGTTGAGCATTGAAACCTATTCGAAACAATGTTTTGGGGGATCCCGCATTTAAAGAAAACACCCTAAATCCAATACATCACCATGGTCTCAAGGGTGAGAGCGGATTAAACACCTAGTTTTATAGGTGTTTTTTTGCGATCGTCTGCAGGCATGAAGTGGCGATTTCCTTACCTGGGATAAAGGTAGTAACTGGTTTGGAAAGGGACATCAGATGGGGAAAACATGTATACAACCAGGAATCTAGGGTTTAGGTTTATTGAGGTTTTTTTGGGGTTTATATACATACTCATGTCCTACTTCATTTTCAACAACATTACTCCCTAAAAACCGTACAATCCTTGTTTGATACATTGGGAACCCTTCTCAAGATTTCACCGCTCATCAAATGGACGCCAGCTTCGGTAGGTGGAGGAATGGCTTATGAAGGCACTAACTTAACATCCCGGAACATGAGTTGAAGACTAAACCAATGATGTCATATCATGTGTCAAACAGTAACAAACAATGAACTAAAGAGTCAAATTGTTTCTCGAACAACATTAAGGCAACATTGCACCACGCAAATCCAGCTGAATTCCACGATCCATTCGCAGCAAAACATGTCCATCGCTGACCTTAAGTCATCTACCTGGTACAAAACTTACCATTGGTCAAGTGTCTAGACCAAGAACCGACCCCGACTTACCCCTCGATGGAAGGTCATTTCACAAAGCCCTTCCATCATATTCCACCTGTCCCAAGCATCAATTGATTATAGTTCAATTTTATGTCACTTCATGGGCGTTGGCAAATTTTCTAATTTAAGGTGGTAAACCAATGATAAATCATCCCCACCATCAGCATAAATGGGTGCTATGGATAAATATGGTAGGTTTAGTTTATTGGGTTTCACACAATGTGAGTTTCTGTGCTTTACCCAGGGCACCATGACACTTCCGTCACATCCACCAGCCTTGGTGGTTTCGGTTTTGCCAGTTCCAGCAGGGCCGGCGGGCCTCAGTCTTCACACACATGAAATGTTGTGTTCAACATGACAAGCTACAAGTCTTATGCGCTCTGTTGGGCCGGGTTTCGGGCTGTATGTTGGCAACCTACAAGTCTTATGCGCTCTGTTGGACCGGGTTTGGGGTTGTATGTTGGCAACCTGCAGGTCTTATGCGCTCCCTTTGGACCGGGTCTGGGGCTGTATGTTGGCAACCTACAGGTCTTATGCGCTCTGTTGGACTGAAATGGGGCTGAATGTTGGCAACCTACAAGTCTTGTGGGCTCCGTTGGACCGGGTTTGGTGCTGTTTGTTCACAACCTACAGGTCTTATGGGCTCTGTTGGACAGGGTTTCAGGCTGTATGTTGGCAACCTACAGGTCTTATGCGCTCTGTTGGACCGAAATGGGGCTGAATGTTGGCAACCTACAAGTCTTACGGGCTCTGTTGGACCGGGTTTGGTGCTGTATGTTGGCAACCTACGGTCTTATGCGCTCTGTTGGACCAAAATGGGGCTGAATGTTGGCAACCTACAGGTCTCATGCGCTCTGTTGGACAGGGTTTCGGGCTGTATGTTGGCAAGCTACAGGTCTTATGCGCTCTGTTGGACCGGGTTTGGGGCTGTATGTTGGCAACCTACAGGTCTTATGCGCTCCCTTTGGACCGGGTTTGGGGCTGTATGTTGACCAAGTACAGGTCTTATGCGCTCTGTTGGACCGGGTTTGGGGCTGTATGTTGGCAACCTACAGGTCTTATGCGCTACCTTTGGACCGGGTTTGGACCGGGTTTGGGGCTGTATGTTGGCAACCTACAAGTCTTATGGGCTCTGTTGGGCCGGGTTTGGGGCTGTATGTTGGCAACCTACAAGCCTCCACAATAGCCTTTTTTAGTTGCCGGCCATCCCGGTCACGCGCTCTGTTGGACAGGGTTTCGGGCTGTATGTTGACAAGCTACAGGTCTTATGCGCTCTGTTGGACAGGGTTTGGGGCTGTATGTTGGCAACCTACAGGTCTTATGCGCTCCCTTTGGACCGGGTTTGGGGCTGTATGTTGACCAAGTACAGGTCTTATGCGCTCTGTTGGACCGGGTTTGGGGCTGTATGTTGACAACCTACAGGTCTTATGCGCTTCCTTTGGACCGGGTTTGGACCGGGTTTGGGGCTGTATGTTGGCAACCTACAGGTCTTATGCGCTCCCTTTCGACCGGGTTTGGGGCTGTATGTTGGCAACCTACAGGTCTTATGCGGCAATTAGGAACATTGACGATCAAGTCAAGGTGAATACCCGCCACATATCAAGCCAAGAAACCTGGAAAAACCTGCATCTTCCAAGCCCAGGTTGTGAATGTCCCACGATGTTCCACGTCTAGTTTCAAAGGGAACCCATGATCGTCCTCAGGGCCACACGCTCCTCCAAAGAACATCCCCAAAGCCTGCGACCTGAGAACGGGCCAGTGGGGTTGGTTGAATCCACATGAATTCATGTCGTCGTCGTCATCATCATCATCATCACGATCACCAGCAATACAAACAAAAGTAATAGCAGACAAACACATTTAAAAAAAAAAAGACGCGACCAAATGATAATGATCAAAATCGGCCAGCATTCCCTCTGGGCCAGCGGCTGGGTCAGGTAGCAACGGTCTGTCAGGGCCGTGATGACCAGCCTAGGGTAAGTGGCTGAATCTCATTGGTGATTTGACCAGCAAAAATGGCAAAAATGGAGGATTTATATGGATTTATGGGATGTATATGGGATATTAAAGTTGATATACAACCCACTTATTGCAGGAATTGTCCGTAGCTGGTTGGTTGAATATGTTGATTTAATGGATTTATTGTAAGAATAATATAGTTCAGTTTACTCAGCCAGTGTCTCAACTGGTTGCTTTCCAGAAGTTTAGTTCGTGTTAACATTAATATCTGGCTGATTTTTTCATAATTCACTAACCCGGAGGGAAAACAACATAAACAACTGACATGTTGGGCCAACTGTTGGGAAGATTCCCCTAAACATTCACCGAATCATTTCAGTGACGTCGCGACGTGAGCTCGTGATCAAATTCACCCAAATACACATATTATACATACAACTGGTTGGTGGTTGACCTACCCCTCTGAAATGTCATGGTTGAAAACCAGTCATGGTTGAATCAATATTGTAACAATCTCCGTTATTGATCAGAAAGCTCTTTAAGTTGACATTTTCCAATGCCGCAAAGAGAAAGAATGGAAACCATGGATATTCCTGGATTTCATCCAGAACATGTCATTCACAATGAGGGTTTCCTGCACATCTTCGCTTACATTGGTGTCAAATACCCTCTGGTAATTTGACGTAGCTATTGAAAATGACCATTTATAGTGGATTTTCCCATTAAAAATTGTGATTTTCCATAGTTTTTTGTATGTTTACCAGAGGGTACATCCAACAAAAATGCAAGTGCCAGGTGTTCACCATCACCATCCCAGTCAGCGAGTTGTTTTCATATCCCAGCTGGGATCGGATTCTTAGGGGCGATGGAAGGGACAGAAATTTAGGAAACCCATGGAAATTGGGAAAATGAGTGGTCAATAATCATAGTCTACTTGGTGGCGAACTACCCACTTAGTAAGTGGGTTAGTTCACCTCAGTTATAAATGGGATAAGTAGGGTTAATCCACTTATAACTGGGGTTATGGCCCACGTACTAAGTGGGATGAGCCACCAAGTACAGATGTTTCCAACAAGTCTTCCTCTTGTTTATGCTTCAGAAAAAGCGTTCAAGCAATGGTCAACTGGGCGTTTGGTATATGGATGTATATGGTGGGCTATCATCATCACCCACTGCAGGAACACGTTTTTTTCCCCCAAATAGATTGCAGTGATGTGTATTTCCAACTGATTAATCAACTTTACCATCCACATCGGTCAATGGGATATAGCCCCCAAATAGCAATTTGAATAGGGGAAATGATGATAATTCATTGGATTTGGGGATGATTACCAAATTTTCAGACAAAGCCACATGGGTTTTCGCAGTTCTTAAAAGCTGCACCCAGCTGCCGGAAGCCTCTGAGAAGCCTAGGGGTCCCCACCGCTCTTTGCAGCCCAAATACTCATACGAGTAGATCTCAGCGCATCTGTCACAGAATCCAACCGTGCTCCAACGACCCTGATGCCTGGTTAGATTGGTTAGATCTGCAGAGGCCACTAGGCATTTTATGCCATGTTTTTCACCGAAACATCAGCAACTTGGGACAATTCTCGCACCCCCCAAAAGTTGATAAGTTGGAAACCTGGAAAGCACTGGTAAATATGTGTCACCTCCCACAACTTTCGGCATCTCCAATGGGGGGTTTCTGAATCAGTGGCTGTTCCCTTCCCGTCTGAGAACCAACGAAATCCACGTCAGCGATGGAAATTACGGCATGGTCATTTTCAGTGCTCCAGTACAAGCGAGTCCTTGGTTTGAAAAGGGAACTTCTTGGCAAATCACAGCTTTTTCTTTTGAGTGTTGGCGTTTTTGGGGACTTTAAGCTAATCACTGTTTTTTGCTTCTTGGATTTCAAAGTCCTACCTAGTTTGCTGGCTGGCAAAGATTGCATCACAAAAATGCTAACCCAAGGCATTTGCCGCTCCTTTGTTGCCATCTCTCACCCAACTCAAGATCAATTTCGCCACTTCAACCTGTTCTTGGTCACTATGGGTCTCTCGGGATAGACGTATATTTATGTGCCCTCTGGTTATGACTAACATAGCCATGGTATATAGTATAGATGGCCCATAGAAATAGATCATTTTCCCAGCTAGAAACCTCCATTTATGGTTGGGATTTTCCAGTTCGCTATGTTAGTCATAACCAAATGGTATATGTATATTTATCTGGGCATATTATAATGATTCACCCTGAATTCTTTTTTGGCCCTTTCGGGATGAGTGCCGCTTTTTTTCACCATGATTCCAGGGATTCCAGGGGATTCCAGGGATTCCAGAAATTCCAGGGCTCGGGCGCAGAGCATGCAGAGCTCGGTCGTATATTTACCAATGGTAACATATGCAAACCCAATATTAACATATGCAAATGACCCATATGACTCATATGAAATCCATATGACCCATGAACTTTGCTCAGCAGCATTCAGAAATATTCAGAAGTTCTTTGAGGTTCCAACTGCTTCAGCCACTCAAAGTCATTTTCATCTTTCACCCGTGCATCTTTGGGCTTTTTCATCACCTCAACACAGCAGGTGGAGCAGGGCGCTTGGAAACGATCGAGTCAGATAGAGGTGGCCCCGGTGGCCCTGCAGACTTGGAAGGATATGCCACAGCTATATCTTACCCTCTGGTAAACTAACATAGCTATGGAAAATCACCATTTTTTATAGGTACATCAACTATAAATGAGCCATTTTCAATAGCTATTTTGACATAACCAGAGGGTACAATGATGTTCTGGCACCGCTGTCCACTGGAGATAGAAATTGATTTGCTGGAGTGGTTGATCGGAAGCTCCCAAGACACAAGACCATGTCTTGTCATCAAATTATGTGACAAGAATCCAAGGGTATACAGTACCTGGTAGTACGCTCGTAGCACAATCAAATGTTGTAAACCCACTGCCATAAACTACCCCCAAGTCATCACCATTTCTGATGGGTGGTATAAACATGTATATAAACACTGTAATAAACACTTCAAAGATGCTTGGTTTGAATGGTTTGAATGACATTTTTTGCGAATCCCAAAAATTACCCTATGGTTATTTAACATAGCCATGGAAAATCACCATTTTTAATAGATAAATCATCTATAAATGGGCCATCTATACCATGGCTATATTAAATAACCAGAGGGTACATGGTTTAGCGTACCATGGCAGCTCCATTCCCATTGGCGCCTCTTGAAAAAGATCCTTCTGGTGCACATGGATGGTGACCTCACCCGGAAGGTCCGAAGCTCCCTGAAATTTCAGATGAAAAACCCTGAACATTTGGACATGTTCCGGAAAAAGTGTCAAAACTATACTTTTCTGAAAGGGACTCATCTTAGTTTTCAAGAGGCTAATGATCCAAAAATTGGATGATTTGGGATTGCAATGGGGGAAATGATGGGTGCTGAACCTGTCACGCCTGTGTACCAGTTTCGTACATCCCGGTACCTCACTTCAGAGGGTTGGACCGGGAATCGGCTATGAGCCCTTCTTGAAAGTATCGTGAAACCCACACCTTTGGGCTTCAAAACTGGATGAAACAAGACAATCAAATATCAGAAAGTTGGTTTTTAGACCTGTAGTGGATAAACATTGATAAACCATGACAAAAACCAAACACGGCACTGAAGTATAGGCCTATCTGATAGCATCCAAATCCCGTTTTCCAGGATCCAGAAACGACATTTTTTCTGGAACAGATTTCCGTTGCTACGAAAACCAATCCATATGCATGGAGATATGCATGCACATCTGCCCTTAGAGAAATATTGCACACGCAATACATTACATTACATCGCATTGCATCGCATTGCACTACATTCCGTTACATGCAATACATTACATTGCAATACATTATGTTACATTATGTTACATTATGTTGCGTTACGTTACATTAAATTACATTACATTAAATACATACATTACATACATTCATACGTTCATACATACATACATTACATTACACTACACTACATTACATTACACTACATTACATTACATTACATGACATGACATTACATACATTAATTACATATATATATATATATGTCCATAAATCATTTATCAAATTAGATCTTTCCCCCACATAGGTAATCAACATGTACATTGTAAATTAATACAACACATATATACTATACATGTAATGATGTGTTGTATATTGTTTATGGTATTGAACATGTGTATATATAATATACACAATGTATAACTATGGTGGTTGAGCCACCCCTCTGAAAAATAT
This sequence comes from Cladocopium goreaui, assembly GCA_947184155.2. Taxonomy (NCBI): domain Eukaryota; class Dinophyceae; order Suessiales; family Symbiodiniaceae; genus Cladocopium; species Cladocopium goreaui. The sequence continues at coordinate 554,430 of CAMXCT020004001.1, read as the reverse complement.
GAGTTCGTCAGTTGGGATTATTAATCCATATATGATGGAAAAATAAAACGCATGTTCCAAACCACCAACCAGTATATAATACACACAATGTATAACTATAGCTATTGAAAATGACCCATTTACAGTTGATTTACCCATTAAAAATGGTGGATCTTTCCATATGTTTTTTGTATGTTTACCAGAGGGTAACTCTAATATGTGTTGGAAAATCACCATGTTTAATGGGTCAATCCACTATAAATGGCAATTTTCAATAGCTATGTTTCTTTACCAAAGGGTATAGTTGACTTTCCTAGGTTTGGGGCTGATTTTCCATCCATATCTTTTGTAGAATTCACTTAGAATCCACGAATCTCTGCCACTTGGTTCACGAGTCAAACCAAGTCACCAAGGTTTCATATTTGATGCGCTTCAACCTCGGAAGTGGCCACTGACTCGCTTCAACTGGAGGATTTTCGGGGGAACAAAAACCTGTTTTTTACCTGGAAAAACCGGAAAAAAACATTAAAAAACCTGAGGAAAAAAAAACTGGGTTTTTGTTTACAGCTGGTTGGTGGTTTTTCGCCACCCCTCTGAAAAATCTGATTGAAAGTCAGTTGGGATGATTATTCCATTCCCAACTGAATGGGGAAACAAAAACATGTTCCAAACCACCAACCAGCCCTGTCTTTTTTTTACAGGTTGTTGACCTCCAATTCATCCACAGCTGGTCCATCTCGGAGTGATGAACCAAGTCAACTCCTGGTTTCGATTTGGAGATGTTGCGAACCTGGCCAATTTATGTTCACAAATCTGGTTGGTGGTGCAATGTGCCCATCTTGAAAAATGATGGACTTCGTCAATGGGAAGGATGACATCCCTTTTTTTTTTGGAAAATAATGTTTGAAACACCACCAACCAGTATTTTTCCATGTTTTCCAATGATTTTCCTATGATTTTCCCATGATTTGAAAACCACCAACCAGAAATTGATTCATGAAACTTAGCAGTTTTTTTTGGAGAACCAACGTGACTGCGAAAAAAAGAGATGCGAAAACATGGCTCGAATCCCCGCTGATTCGCCACAAAAAAAGCCTAAAATTCCCTGAGTTTCTGCGTTGCTTAAAATAGCTCAAACCCAAATCTGCCAATGTTTTTTCAGCATCAAAACATTTGACAAATCCAGGATTCGCCAACATCTTCAAGTAAGTAAAAACGAGTGGCAGCAACTTGAGACAAGGTAAAATGAGTTGCTAATGATCTTCATGACTTGAATATGTGGAATCTGAAGATCAAGAAAAAACGGTTTCACAAAAGAAATCTCGATATATCCCAATGGATTCCAAATGGTAGATTAAGTACTTGGAAAAATAGGAATCATCCTCAAAAAATCCACATGTTTTGGCAATTGTGAAGTCTGGCAATTGTGAAGTAAATCCCTGAACAAAATGCTGGTAAAAACGGCTGTTTCCTATACAGTAATTCTTCCATTACCTATCAACCTGACAAGTGTGGCATTTTGGGGACGATATGGGATGATAGGGAATCATCCAATTTTCATCAAACATGAGGTCTCAACATTTGTCCAAGTAACCTCCATCATATCATAATATCCCATTCTGTCGTATAGTTTCATATTATATCACCATTTTTCTGGGTTAAATCATGCTAAATCCCTATGTTTGTTGCTTAAACCAGCAGTGAAACCAATGATACGGGCCACCTTGGGCATTTCTGAGAGGGAAACTTCGTGAGGCTGCCCTGCAAACAGATGGATGTGAGGTCGCTCAGCAAGTTGATGAACCTCAGAAGGTGGGTAGGTGGTGGGTGATGGTGGTGATGGTTTCTCTGAAAATGCAGCAGAGAAAAACAAAAAAAATCCTAATGGACTCTCAGAGACAGAGACTATGATCATTTCTCCTATCATTTGATGGCCAGTTGAGGTTAACACCATTTTCAGACACAGCTGGGTTAGGGTCAAGATTATAATGATCAAACCCCCAAAAAAACACATCTAGAAAGTCATGTGCCACCATTTTCCGGATCGGATTATATTGTTCCATCATGTTCCATCATTTTGGGGATTGCTCTAAGCCAAACGTGAATGATTAATATAAATAAATGGTGCATTTTTTTTCTGTGTAGGGTCTTTGCATTTGACCCCTTTTGCTAAACGTTGATAGTAGGTTTTCCCCTAAAAGTGATCATTATTTTCTACAAGATGGTGCCCACCAGTGATGTTTGTTGGTTTATAAGCCCCCATCTACTATAGATGTACCCTCTGGTAATTTAACATAGCTGCTATTGAAAATGACCATTAATAGTGGATTTTCCCATTAAATAGTGATTTTCCATAGTTATGTTAGTTTACCAGAGGGTATCTGCCATAAACCATAGAATTCAGCCACAAATTTCAGGCAACTGAAAACTGTCGAACGGGGGCCCCATCCTGTACAAATGGTGCCACCATCCCCAGATGTTTCATGTTGGGTGGACCCGATTTATGCGATATTCTTAAAGAAAAAGGGAACATGAACACGCCAATTAAGTGGCATGATTTACTACCAAATACATGTACAAATATATATATATATTTATACTACATCTGACTTCCCCTCCAAAATACGCATGGTTTACAAGACGAGGCCATGGTTGGATATACCCTCTTGTAATTGGACATAGCTATGGAAAAATGAACCATCTGTGGATGATTTACCTATCATGTATGGTAGTTTTCCATAGCTATGTTAAATTGCCAAAGGTGGAGCCAAAGTCTCGTTTCTTCCAACAATGCATCCCTCCTGCAAAAGCAAACCTATCATTGACCTGAGCTGGTAGACATTGCATTGCCGAGGCACTTTCGATTCGTCGAAGTCATCACCCCTTTGTCCTGGCAAAAACTAGAATTTGGGAACCAATTTCTGCAGAAGTTGTACACCACAAAAGGCTAAAACATACTAAAAGGTTGTTTCAAAACACAGTTGGTCACTCACCATTTCACCCTACTAACTGCATCTACATCAATTGTAGAAAATGTCCTGGGTATCAGGCAAACTCAAACTACATATATCTCTGCAACGACTGACTATGTGTAACCCAATCACCAACGCAATCACACAATTTTCATCCGACCATACCATTGACACACCCACCCAAGTGCAAGTGGGGTTGGAACATGCTGTAGCCATGACAAACTGCGGGTGCTGGGTCACAACCCCATTACTATGCAATATAAGCTTACTATTTTACCATATAATATATATATATATGACTTCACTCATTCCAGCGGCCATTTTCACTGCTGCCAAAGCAGACACGGTTGTTTCAAATGTCCGTCAGGAACATCAAGGTGAAGTCAAGGCAGCCACAACGTGTAGCTGCTGATGCAACCCGCCAGTTAGTCGTGGTGGAGGGGCCGGTGGTGGCCAGATTGAACTTGAGAACAAAAAGACGGCAGCATGAGTCACCACTTCCATGATGCGTCAAACACCTGTGAACAGGAAAAATGACTTCACTCATTCCAGCGGCCATTTTCACTGCTGCCAAAGCAGACACGGTTGTTTCAAATGTCCGTCAGGAACATCAAGGTGAAGTCAAGGCAGCCACAACGTGTAGCTGCTGATGCAACCCGCCAGTTAGTACCCATACCCATATTCATATGACTTTGGCCACCTGTTCCGCGACCAATGCAGCCAACTTCCAAGGGTACGGTTGAGCCAGCAGGGTTCTGAAAATGCCGCAGGTAGAGAGACCTGCCAGCGGAACATGTGGACGATGGGTTGCGGAGCAACACTTAAATGTACCAGTGCATCGTTTGTTCAGAGTATGCAGGTCCCAAAAGTTACCAACAACAGCAGTAGGTTTTTTCCAGTCTTCTCCGTATTGACAAAAATCAAAGATAACAAGACCAGGATCATATTTGCGGCGAAATTTCAGCATGGGAGGCATATACCAGATATAGCTAGTGGCAGGATTCTCAAGGGCATAGGGAATCGAATATTGTTGACAAAGCTCCAAAATACGAATCGAAAAACGCAGAAGCTGATTACCCTGTTCTACCTTGAATCTGTCACCTGCTGATAGCCAAGGAAATCCAAACAAATTGTCGTAATCACGCAATGGTCCAGGCCCCACATCATCCCATTTTCTAGCTTGTGAGAAGCTGGTGCAAGGCATGCCCAGCCATATGAAAGCAATCCTACGCTGCTGAATCCAGTGTACAATGGTATGCTCGACATCCACATGTAAAACATTGTGCGAAGGAAATAGACAAATATCAATGGGAAAAGCGGGAATATTGTGAAAATTCAATCTATCAGTAATGCGAGCTGTACCAGAAAAAATTTCGAGGCAGAATCTCTCAGGCAATAAACTGATCGAGAAAACATCCATCCAACCTAGGTTCATGGCAGTCGAGGGGTCACTTGGCCCTTGAGCATTCTCTCCATGTTTGCTTGCGACCACTGACAATACTCCATGTGACTTGGTGACAAAGTTGCCATCAGTCGTTGGATCTTCCCCACCTTCCCGTACCTTCGCACGCTTTGATCGGTATGCCATCGACCTCTGATCTTCACGGCCTGAGCATCTCTTTCTCCACTGTTCAGGTCCTCTGACGCTCCTCCATGACGAGTTTGATAAGGGTGCAAACTTTTGATGTTGAGCAACTCTCCCACGCTCTGAAAGCACTTCCTGTACTCTGCTGCAGAGAATGGGTAGATGAAGTCGTCCTTGTTGTTCAACTTGCTCACCCGGGCCATCATCAAGGGACCGAGATACTCTCGGCCTGGAGAATTCAGAGGCACTGAATTGTCGAAGATCCCCACCTTGTCTGGCTTGAGGTCCTGGCTGTCCCTGACAATCACGGAATGCCAGCGATACTGACGACCTGCACTGCGAACTGGAGGAACTATGTCTCGTCCTCGTAGCTCTATGCTCTCGCCAGGTCTGAGGTACGTGTCGTGGTCCACCATGAGTTTCAAGGACATCAGTTTCTTTCCTTGAGCAGCCATGGCCATTGCCATTCCACAAGCAATCAGACGAGGCAAGGGTAGTCGGCTTTGAGGAGGACGTTCTCGCCTCCATCCCTTCAAAGCCCGCCGGCACCGCACCAAAGTGCCTTTGAGATGGATCTGCTCGAACTCCACCGCGGCAACCACTTTCTCTCCCTCCGCCGCCGAGCCTCCATCTAGAAACAGCACGTCCAAGAAGTCTACAAGAATGTCGTCCACGTTGCTGTGAACTGGCCATCCCAATCCGCTGGCCCGGCAAAAACTCTCGAACTTCGCCAGGTACTGTCGATATTGATGTTGCACCTCCTTGGACACTGAACGGGTCTCCAGCATGGTAAGAAGCTTCGATTGGGCCCTCTTTCCCAACATCTCTACAGGCTCCATCACCATACGACCAACCACCCTTCGAGGTGGAGGGGCAGCTTTCACTGGAGTATCCTTCGGCTTCAAGATGCGAGACGTCGACGGCTTGACCGTCGGCTTGCTCGAGCTCGAGCTGCTTACATTCATCTTCTTCACCACCTTCGGCTTTGGTGTGAGGCACCTCTTCGGATTCATCTTCGTGGGCGCTATCAGCAAACTGCCGGTAAGCACCCGGCTGGATCTGGCCTCTTGAGGGGCCATCGGCTGGATTGAGTTCTGAGGGCAGCCAACGTAGTCGGAGACCCAGCCCGGCAGCAAGAGACAAAGCTGCCACCTGCTGTGTAATCCGGAGCAGCCGAAAATTCTTTGCTCTGCCCTTGGACACTGCAAGTGCCAAAGAAAAATTGTCTACTAATATGACATGTTTCTTGTTCCGACTGTGACTTGACCGCGAGAGACGGCGGAGACAAATGATGAGAGCGCGGCCCTCCTTCAGTGTGATGTGTTCATGACTGCGCCACTTTCCCATCAAAACAGTTTTCCAAAGCGAAGGACGCAGCAATCGACAATCAACCTCTGGGAAATCTTCATTAAGTTTGACAAGATCGTCATCATAATCACCATCATGTCCCAACCCTGTTACTGTAATGGGGTCACAAACCGGATCCCTCTGAAGAGCCCGCCTGCGTGGTGCCCACTCCTCAGGCCCCAGGCGCTTGAATCTCCAGCGCTCGTTCCACCTGCCCAAGCGTTGTGCAGATGCACCACCAACACGCTGTTCACAAATACCAAAACCATCAGGACTGGCATCAGCGCAGGTGATAACATCCGACCAACCACGTTTGATGTCAGCAAAGAGCAATGGAATGAGACCTGAGAAAATAATACACTCACGCGACTCTTGCTTATTGAGCATCCGAGGTTCACAATTGCTCTCAATAAAATCATAGCAACGTCGAAAAACTGACATGCCGGATCGGTTCAATGTAGAGAAAAACATTGCATGTCCCAACAATCTTCTCATAATATCAGGGGAAACCACATGTGAAGCAGCATGTTCGAAAGCAAATTTGAGGTCCCATGCGCGTCGATTTGTCATCCGCACATGTCCCGCCTCTCCGTCCACCAGCCCACCCAATGTCTCGAAGTGATGGCTGGCAGGGGCGTCCTCGTGAATACAAAATCCCATGTTGCCGAGTTCATCGACAATCGCTTGCTTACCGTGTTCACAGCGATCCCGTTCGAGAGATAGGCAATGAATATTGTCACAATAAGGCATGCTATATATACCACCTTCATGGAGGAGAGGAGGAGGACGTGCATCAAGGAAGAGCTCACCCTCTGTAATGTCCAGGCTACGCAACACGGCATGCTGATGAATATGCTGTACCAAGTAGAATGACCAGGAAAATCCCATAGGCAAAACATTAACACAAGGAGAAACCATGGTACCATCATCCCCAGTATACTGACCTCCCGATACCCACCTGGCATCGGCTCCTGAGATATCAAACTCAAAACAGAAGAACTCCATCATCTCAGTAGGAATATGCACACCGTAGAAACAATCCTGGATGTCGGCTCCCCCCAAGAATAGTGTAGCATCGTTAGGCAAGTCCACTTCCGCAAGACTTGCAAGGCTTCCCAATTCTGTATGAGGTGAAGGTTTGAACAACAAGTTTGTCTGACGACAATCCAACACAAGTCTTTGACGTTGCTGAGTCACCCCTCCAATATTTTTGGGCTTCTTGCTGACAGTAAATGCACCTACCCTCCCCCGGCATCGATTGACGAAAGAAAGAATCCCACAACCATACATCATCCTAAGAAAAGTAAGGTATTTGGATCTATCCTTCAGCGATGGGTCACTGTAGGGCTTAAGGTGGGCGCAATCCCTAGAAATACTTGTCCAAATATCAGGGTCCTGCAGCATGACACCCTCAAAGTTATCCACGACCCCCTGAAGGGAGCTATCAAGCGCCGATCGCAACTCCACGCCAGCTCCACTTCCATCAGGAAGCGACAAACGCTCCAGCTGCAATGGCACCACGTCACCAACGCTAACCTCTGGTTCAAAATAAGCAGAGGCAGCCACCCGGAGCGCCTTAAGTGCTCCCGAGTCAGTTGCAGTGGGTGGGGCACCCATAGTTCGAACTGCAGACAGGATCGAAGTGATTGCCTCCCTCTGTAATAAAGGCAACCCATCCAAACCACCCACAGCCTCCACTGTGGGGAACCCAGAGGTCCCAAAGAAAAGCGAATTCAAACTGTCAATGGCCTGGTTAGCTCTCTCAGCAATCCTTGCCCGACACAAAATTCTCCTTGAAGTGGCCCGACACAAGCTATGCTTTTGTACAGCATCGACCCTCAAACGAGGCAATGGAAAAATGTCCCTATTGCGATCATCAGGAGTCGGCTCATGAAAAATCGGGCTGCTCCATCGACTTCTCATCTTCGCAGTGTCGAAAAAGCGCAAGAAACAGTGATGGCCACACCGCCAAGCCACCACCAGCGCAAAAGCTCTCACGCAGCACCCCCCCCAGCTTTAGCAGGGGGAGGATTTTTGGGTTGTACTGGTACTGGTTGACCTTTCTTGCCACCTTTTCCCAAGCTAGTCGCCTCGGAGAGCTTCCTCTTCTCCTTCATGATCTGACTTTGTGCTTGCATCTTCTTACTGACGTGGTCAGTCAACGATGGGACGACAATCCCGCCACCCATCTTGTAGGTCTCTCCAAGATAGTGTTCAGCTCCAAGATATGATGGAGCACCTGGGGAGCCCGAGTGAGCATCTGCCAGAAGCTGTCTCCTGCGGCACACCAACTCCATGCAAGCCAGATTTGCAATGTTTAATGAGTCATAGCACAGTGCAGTGTCTAGCACTCTTGCAAGGAGCTGGTCTTCATAGACCGACCTATCCCCTGGAGGGATGCCAGCTGAGTTGATCCATATATGGTGTTGTGCAGTAGCACTTTCAGCGATACCTGACACAGCACGCACATAGTCCAGTGCTGTCCTCGGTTCCAATGGCCAATCGTCAAATTCAGTCTGAGATAATTCACGAACTGATTCCCTGAAGTTACGCTGCCTCTCTCCATTAGAAGCATAGCGTACCTCAAGGGTTCTGACGTCCTCGGCCACGGACTTCTCAACACCATCAGAGCTTTCAGCTGACCTCGCCAGGAGTATACGGTCATCACAGAAAGCAGCAACCGCATCGTCCGTCAATCGTCGAACCAAGCATGGGCGCTCAACATTGTCAGTACCCGTAATGTTGCACAAGCCATAGTCGCCAAGGGTAACCAACTCCGGTCCCGGAACTACACGCTCTCCAATCTTACGACCAACCACCATTTCACCCAGCACCCAGAACTGAACTGGAGCAGGCCCTGCAGGACCAACCCCCATACCACCAGCGCCTGGAGCAGGAGCTGCAACGCCAGCCCTGACACCACCAATGCCTGCAGCTGCAGGCGCAGCGGCTAGCCCGCGTGCAGCTCGAACCAACTGTCCCTCTGCACGACCTTGGTCCATGAGACGAGTGAGCTGCTGCATAGTCATGGGAGCAAATCCATACACCCGATCACCTCTAAGGCCAGCGGGGAGAGCCCCGTTTGCACGCCCTTGCCAAACACGAGTGATATCTCCATTCACGCCCGGATCCAAAACCTCTGAGTAAACGTCGAAGTCAGGGGTCCCTATGATAAATTCACTTCCCGGTGCATCTACCACATCCAGAATGAGTCTGCAATGTACAACTTGTGGTGGGCCTTCGCCATAATCCACATATGCAAGGTCGCCAATGTTCAGATTCATCCTTCAGTCAATTGAAGCCCTTTGGGAACACCGTAAACTCCGAAACCCCCTTTCTTGCCCTTGACTCCTACAGAGAACTCGTGGCGCTTGCCAGACTCTGAGTCTCGATATGAGAATCGAAATGCCAGGGCTGCGTTGGAGCACACCAAGAGGCACCCCAAAACGCAACCAACCAACACCAACACGTTCCCCAGCCACCCTACCTCAGAGCTGCCAGATGTGTTGCAATTGCACTGGCACTTACAGGGCACCGACTCCAACTTCGGTGGATATGTGGACCACTCCCTCGCAAGCCAGCCTAGAACGAAGCTCCCTATGGCAGCCGGGGCAAAGAGAGGATGGTCCATGGGGATAACAACCAGATTGAACTTGAGAACAAAAAGACGGCAGCATGAGTCACCACTTCCATGATGCGTCAAACACCTGTGAACAGGAAAAATATGTAACTGTATGTATATATACATATGTATATATATATATATGTATATATATCTGTGTGTATATTTTCACAAAATAGGGCACCCAAAGTATCCTACTTTTGCATCATATTCATGATCTTCGGTTGCGATGTTTGTTGCAACCCTTTCTTGGAGATGTTGGTGACAACCTTTCACTGGAAAACCATGCTGCACTGTCCTTGGAGGAGAGCGCCTGTTGCACATCGGAAGTCCAAATCAGTTGAATGCCAAGCCTCAAAACATTCAAAACCAAATCGGGGAGAGAGTCTCTTCAGCTTTTGGTGAGGCTTTCACCATTTTTGTGAATAGTGAAGGGATCAACGACAATTTAAATCATCAGGAACCCATCATAAACCACAATTAGTAAACCAATGTAAACCATAATAATTAGTACCCTCTGGTAAACTAACATAGCTAGTGAAAATGGCCATAGTGGATTTACCCATTAAAAATTGTGATTTTCCATAGTTTTTTTTGTATGTCCACCAGAGGGTAACCAAGAACAAGCCATCATAAAGGGGTCATACCAAATGACTCCTGGGTCTTCTAGGTTTGTAGGTCCCAGTTACCCTGACATCACCTGGAACCTTCATGGACCTTCGGGCCTTCGGGTGCTGTTTTTCGCAGGTCTGGCAGCGCCATAGCTCTGCACACTGTACAAGGTGTGTACCCTCAGGTCATCAAACATGGCTCGACAATTCTCGCACCAAATATATAGAGGTTTTCATATATGGGAATCCAAATCGAACTGATAAATGATTAAAATGTCGGAGTTTCTAGCCATTTGAGACTGGAGGGTAATTCACATTGTTTAAATGAAAACATATCAGCGGTAATTCGTCACATCTCGTCACTAGGAGCGGTAGTCTGCATTGATCTTGACATATTCCGTGGTGAGGTCGGATCCTAATACCTTGGATGCGGAGGCTCGGAGGCTACCTTGGAGTCCCAAACTGGCAAAAAAAATTGCATCAGAATCCTGAACGTAAAGCATTCTAAGCTAACTTAGCTAAATTATGCTAAGTTCATGAAATGTAGCAATCCCTGAATATTTTGAGGAACTCTTGGCTACACTAAAGATTCGAAATTGCAAAATCATTGCTCTGGTCTGGTGCGTGTGCACGCTTGCTTGCAAGGCCAACCTGAAATACCCCTTGTTGAAGGGAAACAAAAAAAACCAAACATATCCAAATCATGTTCAACTCATTTTTTTGCTGAAAAACCCCGCCTTTGCACAAAAAACAACTAGACAACCTGCAATCATAAATTTGTTTGTCATTCCGCAACCTCACAGAGTAACCAAGAATTTCAGGTGTAAAACCAACATGTTTTTTCCCCAAACCTCTTGGTCCAAACCATTTGGGGGTGCATCCCACGTAGTAAGTGGCATGAAGTGGCCCATGTTCCGTGTTGACCCGATGTATATTCAACATAAAATTGGGTTATAATATCTGGTTGGTGGTTTCAACCCCTCTGAAAAATATGAAAACCAGTTGGGATGATTATTCCCAACTGACCCGGAAATAAAAAAAATGTTCCAAACCACCAACCAGATATGCCATCTGATCAGTACCATTTTTTTTTGTTTTCTCTCTCTCTCTCTCTTCATGTCCATCCCGATGATCCATCCCGATGATCCATCCTCTTCAATGTAGAGGTTATTTGGGACATCACCATGCTCCACAAATCATGAAAGTAAATGGGCCATCATGGTGCCATCACCGTACCATATCGAATTATATCGATATCTACCTGGGTATGTCTGAAACTAGGTTACCCATGTTACCCCCAATTCCGGACTAGAACCTCACATTTTCCCCATTAAAAAAAATCTTTCTGGGTATCCGCTATTCTCAGCCAAACCCATGTTGACAAACAAGTTACCACAGCGGTGCCGGAACCTCCTCCGCCCAGAATCACTTCCACATCTACCACTCGTCGATGTTCAGGGTATGGGAGGTCACCTGAAATTACCAGGTGCCCCAGGAAACTAAATCGCTAAGTTGTTTGAATAACTCCAGAAGCCACTGCTTTTGATGTTAGGGTATGATACATATATGGAACTATTTAATGGGGTTTAAAATCCAGCTTATAATTTGGAACAGGGACAGAACCACCTTAGTATGATCAATTGGTTCGAAAATAAAGCTACCAGTAGTACCGCACAAGGCGGTGGCGGAAGTTCCAAAAATAGGAAACCTATAGGAGAGGCTGGTTGTTGTGAATCACGGATGGCAGAGCGAATCCACTGATGGACCGACAGGTGGTTGGAGCTGTGTTTTTTGGAATGGCTGCAATGGTAGAAGTGGTCACCTTACCGCAACTGCTGGATGTAGTGTGGTGTAGTGCAGTTGTAGTTGCAGCTGTAGCCGTAGTTGTAGTGTAGTGTGGTGGAGCTGTAGCTGTAATGTAGTGTAATTAATTCATTGGCAAGTGCAGTTGCAGTTGTAGCCGCAGTGTGGTGTAATTAGTGCAGTGTAGTGCAGTGTAATGTCGTGTAGTGTTGTGTAGTAGTGTGGTGTGCTCATTCGGATTTTCCATTGAAGTCAGGACGATCATCCTGATGAACTCATACAGATGCCCATGGCTCCAAAACCATACCTGTGAACCACGCATAGTATATCATCTCTCTCTCTCTCTCTCGCTCCAGATATACTATCTATATTTACTTATCGTGGTCAAAAGCTATATTTATCTTAGCTTAATCAATACACAACTATATCCCACATCTAAAGATGATTTCCCCATACAAACAACTGTCATGTCCACAACAAAGATTCCATGGTTTTCACCCAGGAACAGTTGGCTGCGGCGAACTTCAGATGTCCACTGAGCCGTCGTTCTTTCTCGGTGTCCAAGCGGAATTGACCATCCTCAAAGATGGTTTCACCACCTGGGCTGATTTGATGTCAACATGTTGAGAACTAAGCATATTAACAAACAAGGTGATATATATATATATATCTCTCTCTCCATGTGATGCAAAAATCAAGAAAGACGTAAATATGATATAATATATATATATAATGAGATATGAAATGGTATGATATGAAATGACATGATATGAAATTGAAACTTATTGGCACACAGTGCATAAATACAAAAACACAAATATATCCGCATATATATATATGTATATATATATAATTTAACTGTGGTAGCTAGTAAATGGTGTGCCTAATGGTTTGCCTTATGTATGAATAGTAAGCTATGCTTAACTCTAATTGATGAAAATACTTGGTAGCAAAAAACAGGATTCACCAAGGATGCTTGTGAATTATGGTAGTGGGTAAGAAATCACAAAGTTTGTTTGGAATCGTAGCTGATTAGTTGGTGACCTGTCAGTTTAATCAATTAATCTAACAATTTGGAATCAGTGAATTAGCATGTCAAAGTAGTTGGTAATTAACCGTTCTGTTCAAACTAGTCTAAATGACACTAAATATTGAATACATGTTCATACTCAAAAAGACAACATGTTTGATACCGATGGCACATCAGATATGATGAAGATGTTATCAGCGGGACATGAAAGATTCAACCATCAATACATTGGGAGTTGCCCTCCTGCAAATTAAGATAAATTAAATGACGTTAACAACGAATATCAATGTAGTTTGTTTTCCTATGGGTGCTCTGGTCTTGAGCAAACGGCATATGATGAATAATTTGGTGATGATGGAGGTAATAGTTGGTGCGTGACAACTTTGATGGTGATGATGACGATGATGATAATGATGACGATGATGATCATGCTGATGATGATGACGATGATGATGACGGTGATGATGGTGATGATGACGATGATGATGGTGGTGATGATGGTGATGACGATAATGATGATGATGATGATGATGATGATGACGATGACGATGATGATGATGGTGATGATGATGATAATGATGACGATGATGATGATGATGATGATGAGGATGATGAAGGTGATGATGCTGACGATGATGATGAGGATGATAATGATGGTGATGATGATGATGGAGATGGTGGTGATGATGATGGTGATGATGATGATGGTGATGATGATGATGATGATGATGACGAGGATGATGATGGTCATGATGATGAAGATGATAATAATGATGATGATGGTGATGATGATGACGATGATGATGATGGTGATGATGATGTTGATGACGATGATGATGGTGATGGTGACGGCGATGATGATGACGATGATCATGATGGTGATGGTGATGATGATGATGATGATGGTGATGATGACAATGATGATGATGACGCCGAGAATTTGTGTTGATTGATAAATGACGGCTGGCAAATGACTCATGATAGATGGTGATGTGATGGTGCTCATCATCATCATCATCATCATCATCATCATCATCATCATCATCATCATCATTATCCCCATGAAAGTCGTAACACTCTTTCGTTGTTTGTTCGACGGTGCGCGCCTATTTTGCAGACGCAACCCTCCGCCATTACCGCGCCAGACGCGCCCAGTGTCTGACCAACCTTGCCGATCAAACGTCCAACATTCGGGTCGTTTCCTCGGGTGGAAGGTTCGGCACCCCAAAACTGACATGTTGGGCCATTTAGGGAAGATTCCCCGAAACATTCACCATCAATTCAGTGACATCACATTGAGCTCGTTATAATTCACCCAAGTACATATATTATCCCTCTGAAAAATATGAAAGTCAGTTGGGAAGGATTATCCCATATATTATGGAAAATAAAAAATGTTCCAAACCACCAAACAGTTTTCAAGAAATCAAAGATTTTTGTGTTTGAATCATTTGGAAGCTATTGTGAATCATGAAACTAAAAGAATGCATTTTCCTTGGAGGATTCTGACATCTGCCATCTGGTGCCGAAACAGCTTGGCACTGATGGGTCCGTGTGGATTCCCAGAAGGTACAGGATCACAATTCCCTTCTGTCATTCAGGTGGCATAAATCAAACAGGTTGTCACACCCCAAAATTTCATTTTTTGAACAAAGAAAAAGAAATGACGATGAATCATTTTCTGGGCGTGTAGCAGCCCTGAAAAAACAGAAAAACATAGTAAAACTTTAAATTGTAGTGGCAAATAAGTTTCTAGTAATGATGGCAAATCCACCATTTATAGATATTTTTCTCATTGAAACCTTCATTTGCAGGTTTCCCAGCCACAAAAACATTCGGCAAGTCGCCGGCCACGGCAGATTTGAAGAGGGGTCCGTTCACTACCGCTTTGCCCACCTCAACGGTGCGCCGGAGATGAGATGATCTTCCATATGCCACACCATAATACCATTTCACTATCCTATATGGATTTATGATATCTCACTCATTTTTACATCTGCCATAAATCCATATAAGATAGTGAAATATCATTTGCCACACCACCATATAGCCATACCACCATAATATCATTTGCATTTTTTACATCATTTGCCAAAAAAGGTAGTGAAATGATATTATGTACTCTCCATAGGTTACGATTGTAATTGGACTTGGGTAAAGAATGGCATTTCACTAACCTGAAATGGTGGGTTGGGGGTAACTCCCGGAATCCTAGCCTCCAGTGAGGTAACATTTGGTAAAACTGTTGATGGAAACTATCTATCACCGGTGTGTTTTCTAGACTTAGGTTGAAAGCCTCAAACCAAGTGATGAAAGTTGTTTTCTGGTTGGTGGTTGACCTATCCCTCTGAAACAAGATGAAGCCCACGAACCCGAATGCTCACACGTATGTTAATGGTACAGATGTCAAAACACATGGTTATGCAGTCACGCACAATACCTTTCTGCAATAGTTTATTTGAACAGTCTTGTACATGTTTCCCTTGTTACCAGTCTGCAGTGTGGAGTGGAAAGTGTAGAGTGTGGAGTGTGGAGTGTGGAGTGTAAAGTGTGGAGTGTAGAGTGTGTAAAGTGTAGAATGCGGAGTGTAAAGTGTAGAGTGTGGAGTATGGAGTGTAAAGTGTAGAGTGTGGAGTGCAAAGTGTGGAGTGTAAAGTGTGGAGTGAGGAAAGTAAAGTGGAAAGCGTGGAGTGTAGAGTGTATAGTGTAGAGTGTAAAGTGTAGAGTGTGGGGTGTAAAGTGTGGAGTGTAAAGTGTATAGTGTGGAGTGTAAAGTGTGAAGTGTAAAGTGTGGAGTGTGGAGTGTAAAGTGTGGAGTGTAAAGTATGGAGTGTGGAGTGGAAAGTGTGGAGTGTGAAGTGTGGAGTGTAAAGTGTGGAGTGTGGAGTGAGGAGTGTAAAGTGTGGAGTGGAAAGTGTGAAGTGTAAAGTGTGGAGTGTGGAGCGTAAAGTGTAGAGTGTGGGGTCTCGAGTGGAAAGTGTAGAGTGTGGAGTGTAGAGTGTGGAGTGTGGAGTGTAAAGTGAGGAGTGTAAAGTGTGGAGTGTGGAGTGAGGAGTGTAAAGTATAAAGTGTGGAGTGTGGAGTGTACAGTAAAGGGTGGAGTGTGGAGTGCGGAGTGTGGAGTGGAAAGTGTAGAGTGTGGAGTGTGGAGTGTAAAGTGGAAAGCGTGGAGTGTAGAGTGTATAGTGTAGAGTGTAAAGTGTAGAGTGTGGGGTGTAAAGTGTGGAGTGCGAAATGTGGAGTGGAAAGTGTAGAGTGTGGTGAGTAGAGTGGAGTGTGGAGTGTAAAATGTAAAGTGTGGAGTGTAGAGTGTAAAGTGTAGTGTGTGGAGTGTAGAGTGTAAAGTGTAGAGTATAAAGTGTAGAGTGTGGAGTGTAGAGTGTAAAGTGACGATTGTAAAGTGTGGAGTGAGGAGTGTAAAGTGTGGAGTGTGGAGTGGAAAGTGTGGAGTGTGGAGTGGAAAGTGTGGAGTGTGAAGTGTGGAGTGTAAAGTAAGGAGTGTGGAGTGTAAAGTGTAGAGTGTGGAGTGTGGAGTGTAAAGTGTAGAGTGAGGAGTGAGGAGTGGAAAGTGTAGAGTGTAGTGTAAAGTGTGGAGTGTGGAGTGTAAAGTCTCAGGTGAGGAGTGAGGAGTGTAAAGTGCAAAGTGTAAAGTGTGGAGTGTAAAGTGTAGAGTGTGGGGTCTAAAGTGTAAATTGTGGAGTGTGGAGTGTAAAGTGTAGAGTGTGGAGTGCGGAGCTTCCCCCATAGACACGGCGACGCCACAGGAAAACCAGCGACTCGAGACAAGACACGTGGATGCAGAAAAACGAGCATTTCGTGCGAGACTTCCTCCAATTTTGACATTTTCGACACGTTATCAAACAGGTTGGAATGTCACAAAGTGCCACGCCTGCCACGCAAAACGACATGACAACCTGCTTGGAAACATTCGAAAAGGAGAGGTTTTGCGGCTTCCCCCATAGACACGGCGACGCCACAGGAAAACAGCGACTCGGACAAGACACGTGGATGCAGAAAAACCAGCATTTCGTACGAGACTTCCTCCAATTTTGACATTTTCACACGTTATCAAACACTTGGAATGTCACAAAGTGCCACGCCTGCCACGCAAAAACATGACAACCTGCTTGGCGAATAGGAGACGTTTTCGCTTCCCCCATAGACACGGCGACGCCACAGGAAAACCAGAGACTCGAGACAAGACACGTCCAGCATTTCGTACGAGACTTCCTCCAATTTTCACAGTTGGCAACATGACAAAAGGACAAGTTTTGCAGCTTCCCCCATTGACACGGCGAGGCCACAGGAAAACCAAAGACCCGAGACGAGACAGGTGGGAGCACCAAAACGAGCATTTCGTGCGAGACTTCCTCCAATTTTCACACTTTGTAGCTTCAAAATCGACGTTTTCCTACGAGTTTTCCTTGGAACCTGAAAATGTGCAACCTCAAAATCGATGTTTCGTGCGAGGCTTCCGTCAATTTTCACCACATCGCACAAAATGCCACGCCTGCCACGGAATTTGCACCTTGTCGCCACTTGACGCAGCCCTGCCAATGCGATTTGCAATAACACGCAACACGACACGTCTAAAGTGCTGCGCCTGCCACGAAAAATGACGATGGACATGTCCAAAGTGCTGCGCCTGCCACGAAAAATGCAACACATCTTCTGAAAACCTCGCAAAAGTATTGCGCCTGCCACACAAAACGACTTTCGACACGTTACAAAACACGTCTGAATGTCACGAAGTGCACGCCTGCCACGCGAAACGAAGCAACGAGACGTCTGAAACTACCAAAAAGGACCACCTCTGCAGAACTTCCCATAGGCACGGCCATACGGGGATCGCGCGGACGGTTGCGGACGGTTGCGGACGCGGAAGCAACGTCGAGCGAACACACCCTCAACCCCCAGACCCCCAGAGTGAAACGGGAACCCTTGCTACGCATTCGGGAAAAATGAAAGTCAGTTGGGAAGGATTGGTCCATATATTATGGAAAATAAAAAATGTTTGAAACCACCAACTAGATGAAAGATGTTTTGGCATTTTTCTCAACAAAAAAACTGACTGGAAACTGTCCATTCTTCATCTCTTCGTCACATGTTCATTTCATATGCCAATTTGTTTTTTTTGCAACTCAACCATAGTTAATGAGGGATTGTTGTTGAGGTTGATGAATTAGGTTTCCACATGTTTCCACCATTGTTCCACCACTTTATCCATGTTTTACTATTTCCAGTTTGGCGAGCCATGTTTTTTCATTATTTTCCAGCTTTTTTCCCACCTGCCAGGTAAGTTTGTCTTTTCTTCCTTCCTGCTCCAAGTTCCCTAGCTCTCTGGGCGGCCCGCACACTATCTCATATAACATTTCTAATAAAACCCTTTTCAGATAAAATGTCAGAAAAACCGCACAATGTAAAACAGAAAATCAGAAAATATGCCAAATATGCATGTTTCCATCCTTGGTTTCAACATTCCATCATGTCCCTACATGTTGTTCCATCATTTTCTGGTTGGTGGTTTCAACCCCTCTGAAAAAGATTAGTCAGTTGGGATGATGAAATTCCCAATATATGGAAAATAAAATTCATGTTCCAAACCACCAACCAGTTTTCCCACGATTTTCCGATTTTCACCCACTTTTCCCCCACCTTCTTGGCCATCTCCTGGTCTTCCGCACCCTTCACCGTGACGCGGATCACGTGCTGCGTGCCCTCGCCGTTGCGCACTACCTGAGCCGCGAGGTCCCGACAGAGCTCACGCAGCGCTTGGCGAAAAACGCTCGGAGGAACGCCATCGATGTGGCCGCTGGAGATGAGGACGGTGGTATCCTTGGGCTTGGGATATGGCCCTTAACAATCACAAATTAACAATATATCAGTAGGCTTATTAAAGGGGTTGCAGGATTATAACAATATATTTATATATCTATATATAATGTAATTAACAATATATAATCTTAGTTATAGGAGTTATAATCCTATTTATAAGTGTGCGGCCATACCTGTAGGATATGGTGGATCAGTGGTAAATAATTTACTATTAATGGCTCAACAACCCACATCATATTATATATATATATTAGCCAATATTATTGTGATTTTGTTCATAACCCCTCATTTATGGCTCATGATATTCTTATACCCTTAATCTATGGTTAATCCTTTGATAATTATTAATGGCGAATGATCTCTTATTAGTGGCAAATAGTTTCCTACTTGCTGTTACTAATGGCAAATGCTGAAATGGCTTAATATGGATTAATAATCCAATGTTTATGGTTTAATAATGACTAATAACGGCTATTGAAGGTATCAATTGCATTAAAAGATTTATATCCATTCTAAGGAATCTTTGATTTGGATTGCTGGGATGTTTAGAACAGAATAATTTTTGGGATGGGTCAAAAACAAAGACTTGGCCCACAGGTGTTTTAACTTTACCCTCTGGCTATTTAACATAGCCATCGTCCTTTTCTATTCCTAATGATTTGGGTACCCAGTTTTGGCCCATGCCCACGTAGATATTTATGGAAAACAAAACGGGTTTGGGATGAACCTAGTGCAGGGATTGTTCTGAAGATATTTCATTTGATGGTTCATGGATTCGTTCAACGTGTTTTTTTGATTGGAAACCATCGGCCCCTGTTCTTTTGCCATCAACTCTATATATGATCCTGTCTTCCACCCGCGAGGTCTCCCCCCCCGAATGGGATGGATCTCCAGGTAGCACCCCCCTTCCCTTCTATTTGCAAGCTATTGGCAGCATTTCTGAGGTCCAGCCTCGTATTTGCTAGGTTTTTGCAGCGATTCTGACTACAAGCCTCCCATTTACTAGGTACATGCGACCATTTAGACGACCTATGTAGGACCTATGTAGCACGCATACTCCCTCAAAGTACCTACGTGCTACCCATAGTCATATATACATGTGCTATGTATCTACTTATACATGTATATATATACAACACATACATGTATATATATATATATATTTACGCAGTACCACACCCCCACCACACCACAGGGGGGGCGGGGAACATAGCTCCTGTATATCCATACCCATTCCTACTACTAACTACTACTAACTACTACTAACTACTACTAACTACTACTGACTACTACTAACTACTACTAACTACTACTAACTACTACTAACTACTACTAACTACTACTAACTACTACTAACTACTACTAACTACTACTAACTACTACTAACTACTACTAACTACTACTAACTACTACTAACTACTACTAACTACTACTAACTACTACTAACTACTACTACTACTACTACTACTACTACTACTACTACTACTAACTACAACTACAACTAGAACAACAACAACAACAACCACAACCACGACTACGACTACTACTACTACAACTACAACTAGAACAACAACAACAACAGCAACAACAACAACAACAACTACTAGTACTAGTACTAGTACTAGTACTAGTACTACTACTACTACTACTACTACTTCTACAATTACACCCCCCCACCCACCCACCCACAGGGGGGGGGCGGGGAACATAGCAACATAGCTCCTGTATACCCATACCCATTGGGGGGGAGGGGGGGGGACCTGGGAGGCTGCATCATATATATATATATATATTGGTATCATCATTATATATAGCATGGTAGGAGTTTACAAAAAATATTGGATCTTCAATCTGCTGTAGCACTCCTAGAGGATAGTCGTACATGTTGTATCTCGTAGATTTTTTGTCAATCTGGTAAACAATTGATTCCAATAATGATGAACAATTTTTGTGTTTTCAATCTGGATTTCATTGGCCATTTCAGGGACCTAAATTGGAAGCACCTATCCATTTATAAGGCCAATTTAAAGGCTATGTAAGGGAATATCCCCACACAAACACTGCCTCATATAGTACAGTACCTCAGATTTTAGGGTCCTGAAATTGCCACTGAATATTGGCTGATGGGATAGCGAGCTGCCGGGGTGAGAGGCATCTTCCACTTAAACCAATAGAAATACTATCCGTTAACTCAACTTAGCTATGGAAAATGAACCTTCTGAACCATTTACAGATGGTTTCCCAACTAAACATGATGATTTTCCGTAGCTATGTCAAATTACCGGAGGGTATATCAAAACAAAAGCAACAGCCTCGAGTGGCCCTCAGGCTATCACCAAGTATCACTGGTAGATTCGTCACCATCCACAGAAATGGCATTGAAACTCTCCGAAACCGCCTCCGACAAGAATTGTTGCATCTCATCTGGCGAAAGCTTGGCATCGGTCATTAAGAAACACAGCATGGTGGCCATATTGGGTTCGATCATCCCAGCTCCTTTGGCTATGCCCACCAGTCGTGCACCATTGGCTAACTCCCTGGCAGCTAATTTGGGATATCGATCCGTGGTCATGATGCCTTTGGCCGCTTCTAATGCGGGCGAACTGGACAAATCCTCCAGTGCTGGGAGAGCCGCCACCATCTCATCAACGGGCAAGCGCCAACCAATGACACCAGTGGAACTGGGCAACACGCAATTGCCACTGGGCAACCTTTCAACACACCCGCACAGAGTGAACGCGGAAGGGAAAACATATATGAGTTGAAGGCAAGCACACATTCGCTGTTCAAAAGATTTCAAAAGTATGGATTGGTTCAAGGAACAAAATACATGAGAAAAAACGGATTTCATACTGTGGATGGAAGAAATCCCGCAGTTGGCAAATGGTTTATCATGGTTTATCCCATTATAATTCCAACTATTAACAGAGTTACCCTCTGGTAAACTAACATAACTATGGAAAATCACCATGTTCGATGGGTAAATCCACTATAAATCACCATTTTCAGTAGTTAGTTTACCAGAGGGTAAAATTTAGTTAGTTCCCAATAGGATCTCCCAACTGGTGCAGGATTTCCCAACCATCCACAGCTCAGATCCAGGGTGCTGCAGATTCTTGGCCAATTCGTCACAAATCCTCTGCGAGGCCATGATTCCGCCATCGGCATCGGGGGGCGAAACGTTGCTAATCTTGTTGTTCACCACTAGGGCCTCTGGAAATTCATGGGAAACTCAATCTCTGGACGGGATTTGGTGAAAACCATGGGAAAAGACGAGCGATTTTTTTGGGGAAACCAGGGCTTTCCGGTTCGCTTCAAGAAGTTCCCCCATAAAAAAATCCAAACCAAGCCATTGATTCAACGCACCATTCATGGTTTCAAAATGAACATACACCCATGCCCATGCTCCTAATATGATATACACCACATACGAGGCTCCCATGTGAATAGATCCAATACTTTCGGTGGATGTGCTTAACATAAGGGGCAAGGGATTAAAGGGCGGACTCTGATCATTCTGGGAAAAGCTGTAGACAAATACAACTACCAATCACATCACAAACTATAGCCTTATCTTCGCTGGCTAGATAGAATCCTAGAAATTCAACTATTCTTGAACAACCCCAAGTCTTCTACAAGAACCCCCGCCACCGCTCCATTTCTTTGTTGATAAAATCAATTTTAATTCCTCAAAATCAACTTATGGTCGGTCAACCCCACATTTTTCTGGGTAAAATATAATATTTCGCTAACATGCAATAAGGCTACTATTGCAATAATTCCATATATAATATAAACCATGATTCCAGTGAAGTCGCGGTGATGTCACTATAAAACTTCCCCACCATCTATCGAAAATCCCCATGTTTTTCTCATGAAATCCTCCATTTTCCCTGCCGTCGCCTGGATCTTCTGTTTCTCGCGCAGCCGCTGACGGCCCAGTTTCACCGGAGCGCCGGGGAAGGCATTTTGGGTGAACGTGGCTGCCACCTGAGATGCAGATTATCCTGTTGTTCGCTGTGGTTTTTGAAAAACTTGAGACTGTGAATATGAGATATAAAGTTAGATGGATTTTTACCTGATATCTCTAGGATGTTCATTGATTTTCTTCTTTGGGGTATTACTGTACACCGGAAACTCAGATATTTGTAAAAATAGAGGGTTTTTCATGGACAATGCAAGGAGTTTAGGGATAATCAACAGGACCTTAATTGATCTGATAAAAAACACTGGATGCTCTCCTGCTTGCGCAGAAAAGAATTCTGTAAGTTGAAGCCACAGGGTTGGCCATTGCAGACTTGAAGCATCCACGAAGCAAACAAAAATCCTATGAAACATCCAGGTTCCAGCCCAAAATTGATTTCCTTCACCCTTTCAGACCCTTTCAGTGCGGAATCCTTCAACAACAATATATCACATCACATCCATTCTAATACTCTGAGGTCCCAAGACCCAATCGGCATAAAGCGTATGTCTAAAATGTCTTTGTGCGGTGAGGTCAGCTGTAGAACATTGCTGGTAGGCCCAACAAGTTGGGGGCTTGAACTCGCCCCAAAATCATGGTATGGTTTTCTGGATCTAGACGTAAAGTTTGTATAAATCATGAGCAATCATCCATTATATAAATAACACCTGTTAAATCCCAATGACTGTTGCGTGTTGAAGATTAAATTGTCCAAACCCAGAACCTGTAAATCCTGCTAAATCTTGTAACCCTTCAGTAATCAAATGAGGCTGGCTGGGAAATCTGATTTTACCCTCTGGCAAACTAACCTAACTATGGAAAATCACCATTTTGAATGGGTAAATCCACTATAAATTGCAATTTTCAATAGCTTTTGGTATGTTTACCAGAGGGTAACGGGGAAAAACGTCTATTATAGTGAACGTTCAAAGCCATCTTTGGTTACCAAAGCTTCAACCCCTGGTTGAAACGACCTAAAAAACGAGTCTCACCATTTCCCACAGCAACATCCACTTGGCCACCTGGTCCGTTGGGTCCTCCAAACAGATCACGGTGAGCTTCATGGGTAGTTCCCCCATTTCCTGTGCCTCCTGTGGGACAAATTTCAGACTGCTGGAAGCCAAGCGAAATCCACCAGGTAGCGCACCTGAAGAAAGTGCGCACTTTGGCCAAAGATGGGCCAATGCCTTTTGAAAATGATGGGAAGTTCTGTTGATTTACGGCCCCCAAGAAATAAGTCAAGTGAATATCAAATAAGTCAAGTCTGTTGATATATTATATAATAAATATATATATGTGTGTGTGTCTCTCTCTCTCTCTCAATGATACGACTGTCTCATTTTGTTCATGGCAATTTCGGCTGGAACAATGCTGGATGAATTGATGCAATCAGCGTCCCTATCACAATGGTACCATATGAGCAACGGTCTTAGGGTATGGTTTGAGTCACTCACAGAAGAATTCGCCAACCCCCACATCAACCCCAAAAAATGTACAAAAAACTGCGGGTCTGATATGTTCCAATATGTTCCGCCAGCCTTGTAACTCCAAGGATTTCAAATACTCCTCTTCAGATTGGAATTCGCGATCATCTTGCTCTCCAGCTACCCATTCTGCTCCACTCGCCCGACATGCGCATGTTGCGTGCGCTCGAGCCGCTCGGCGCGGAAAGCTCTTGACCACCTGATAATCAGGGGACCCGCAAACCATGGGGGGTTGAAACAGCAACATAGGCTTGATCCATCCTGTTGGCAAAAAAACATGTTAAACACATATAAAAAGCAATGTTAGTTAGTAAAGCAATAATGAACATAATGAACCACCTATATTTTGATGGTTTATAGTTTATACGATCCATTTATGGTAAACTTGGCGATAGTGGATCCTATTGCGTTACCAACATTGATCTAAGATTACCCTTTCATCTGTTCCAAAAGTGCCATCCTTCCTTGGAAGTGCATCCCACTTCGTAACTGGTTTATATGACCCATATATATATATATATACACAGTATACATATATTATACATATATATATATATTATGTATATGTATATGTATACAAGCCGTTATTTCTGTGGATTAGTGGATATGAATAGATATATTCCATATTCATCCCCAAGTCCCCAAGTAGCAAAACAACGAAAAAACACGGGGCCCAAATACCTCTGGCCGTCGATTTCGTCGCATCCGTCGGGCTCCAGCACTTCGACTCAGGGCAACTGCTCCAAGTGCCATCGGTGCCGTCACGGCCCGTGAAAAAACGCTGGGAAGCTCCACTTCCCTCATTGCCTAGGGGAAAATCACGGAAAATCCCCAAGTCCAGTGGGGTTGGTTATAAATCCAGGTACAAATGGGATACCCATGGATATGGTAAAACTAAGTTAGTTTGCTATGGGGAATCTCCATTCTTAATAGTTTGTTTCTTTGGTAAGTCAACGAAATCACATGGAAAAAGGCCGAGGTTAGGTGAAACAGCCCCTTGGCATCTACGTATTCATCGCGCAAACCACAACAGTGAGAGCCTCTCCCAAGGCACAACATGATCGCCATATATTGTTGGATTCTGGCTGTCCACCTCCATGTCTCAACATCGGGCACGAATGAATAGTGCCACTTCAGAATTCATCCCAGTTGTTTTTCTCATCTTGGTATCCCAAAAGTCCAAGTTTACTTTCCCTAACCGAGTCAACAACTTTGGTGCTTCCTGGCCTGATATTGGCAATCATGTGAGTTTTACATGATCGGACCAGGCTTCACAAAAAGATTGGATGTCACCCTACTCCAATCATATTCCAAAATGCCAAACTCAGAAATGCCATGCTTAACCATGACTGACTAACCGTACTAACCTCACCAGAAAATCACAGCCTTGACCCCTTCTCACATGAAAAACCCAACCCTCCAACCCTGCCAAGCCACACGCAAAGGCGCAGACGCAAGGGCTCCTTTAGACGCTGAAAAGAGCTGGAAATGAAGCCATGAGGTGAACTTTGAGGCGGATCAATAAACCACCATCTTTGTCAGAGAATAGGCAGTTTTTTTGGGAGACCTTGCGGTACTCAAACATGACTAGCTGGGATATCCCATTAGAGGTTTTAATGGGAAATTCATCGAACTAAATGTGTGATTTTCCAGTTTGCCATGTTTGCTAACCACCACCGCATGGTAACATTGGAGTTTTCAGGATTTGTTTGGAATGTCATATGTCAAAGCAAGGTTCCCTCTATATCCCTGAAAAATCATCTAAACGCTGGCAAAAATATGTGACAAACAAACTGATACTGAAAAAATTGGACGGTGTGTGGGAGCCGAGAATCTAACATAGCTACTGAAAATGAACCATTTATTTTATAGTTGATTTACAGTACCTATTAAAAGTTGCCATTTTCCATAGCTATGTTAGTTTACCAAAGGGTATGGCATCAGAGCTTCCTTGCCCTTATACCATGAACCCAACAACTCTTCCAGCCTCTCCTCTGTGGGAAACTGCGGCATGTGCAGGGTGTAAGATGATCATTGTCCCCTCCATGTTGTCATCTATGGTATCGACTTTGAACTGAAACGGCCCCAAGACATCCCCCAAAAACATGGGCATTCAAATGGACACAGAATCATCTTTCAACCGGATTTTCCATCGATGTTTGATTAGCCAGAAGGAATATATGTTGAGAATGGAGAAAGGGGGCACACAGTAAATTCCAAGACTGCATGGTCCTCAGGAATTCAACAACCGATTAAAAAATCTTCTGCTTCCCAAGTGGAACATAGCATAACATAGCATTCTGCAAAAGATTTGAGCCATCAGCCCTCGTTTGAGCACTGAAACCATCCAGTTCTGTACCCTCTGGTAATTTAAATTAATTTAACATAGCTATTGAAAATTGCCATTTAGTTCGAGGATTTATCCATTAAACATGATGATTTTCCATAGTTTTTTGTATGTTTACCAGGCCGGGTAGTTCAAGACCAAACGAACGCATCCCCCTGGGTCCGTTAGATGGTCCAGGGCGACTATCCGGAAATTCCGAATTTCCCCCACTGGCTTCCCATATATGAAAACCCTGATCTGGTAGGCGATATCCCATCAACATCGCACATGTTCTGAACAGGCTAGCCACCAAGGATAGATAAGGATAGAAAGGTAAAATATGGTAAAATCATCAAATCCAATCCCCTTAATTCACCATGGATAATCAATGATAATCATCATGTCCCCATTCTGATGGCCAAGTCATCTTGAAAAACACGTGGCTTCATGATCCCCCCAGTAAGGTTGGTGACATCCCCATGATATCCTCATTCCCCCGACAGAAACCGACGTTATTTGGGGGTAACCGTCTTTGTCAAAGCCATGAATAACCGGCAACAACCTGAGGACCTGAGGATACCTGAGGCGTTGACAAAGCAACCTGTGCGATATACTTGTCCTGAGGCGACATGAGTTTTGGATCCATTGATCCAATTTTGATCCAACAAGTCCAAATATTCCCAGGACTACTCCCAACAGCTCCAATACAAGGGAGTAGAAGTGAAGCCCTCAAAAATTGCAACTGTTCCCCTTTGGTAGTTGGAGAAAATCAAATAACCACCTATACTCTCCCGTAAACAGACATCGCTTTGAAAGAACATAATTAAAAATTGCCATTTTGCAAATGATATAGCTGCCAAAAATGGTGGCTTTTCCATAGGTATGTTGGACCACTGGATTCTGGTATAATAATGATTCACTAACCTGAAGACATCTATCATTCCAGTGACGTCACGACGTGGGGTCACAACATCATTCACCCAGAGGGTATGGACCCATTATACCCTTATATCCCCTTTATCTAAAAACATTAAAAACAAACTCACATACGTATATGAATATGTAATATTATGTACAGTAATTATATGCACTTTTTTTTACCCGTACGCATATATTATAGGCTATAGGTATCCCCCAAATATTTCCCAGCATGTCTTATATCATGTTACATCCCCAACGTATCCCATGATGGTCATTCTGATCCAGTCGTCAGGTCCCCAACAAAAAACCCAGGTTTCCAGACAGCAAAGACCTCGATCGATTGACCCGCACTGACATTGCCTCAGCCGCGGCCGCACAAGAAATACGTGGCAACCATGGCGGCCAGCTTAGGGATCAATGGGGATCCCCAAGTCACCATGGGTTTGGATATTTCATCATGGTCATCCATGACTGGATGAGAACTGGGGGCCGCCCGGAGCCGAAAATGGATTGGACAACTCAATGGCTCAATGGAATTCATGGAAGGATGGAAGGAAGACTGAGAGCTAAGTTGAGATAAGCAGCTGATATCAACTATTATCAGTTGATCAGTAAATCATTGGGGATCATTCAGCTAAGTATTGGGTATGAAATAGGCTTCGGATGATGATCAATCTGTTGCCACAAACAAAATGACAAAAACAAAAACGATGGTTGGAGTTGGAAGAACTTTACCCTCTGGTAATTTAACATAGCTATCGCAAATTGCCATTTAGTTCGTGGATTTACCCATTGAAAATGGTGATTTTCCATAGTTTTTTTTGTATGTTTACCAGAGGGTAAAACGGTAAAACCAACATGTTGAAAACAATTGGCTTTGAAGCAAGTAAACATAGAGAAATAGAGATCGAATGATCCAGGATTGGGCAAGGGCAATTCCGCGCAATGTTGGTTCGCATCCTCCATATCATGTTGGGACAAAAAGATCTGCAGATAATGCACATAACTCTGGGATGTTTGCATGAAAATCAACGCGTTGATTCCCCTGGAGTAGGTCCAAAACATTCCAAAACCGCCATAGGTTGACGGATGTATGCCTGAAATTGCCTGAACTGGGGCTCCAACCGCATTCGTTGGCGGCTTTCCGGCAATCACGACCTCAGAGGTTGAACGGCTCGATGACACCATTTTTTGGAGTCAGTGACAGGAAACCAGGTTTTTTTAACGAAGTAAAATTGGTGTTCTTATAGACTTTCGCTTGAAGCAATTCTCAGGTGAAAACGTGTCATCTTGCCGATTTGTCGGCATTTAATTCAAAACGCACCATGGCGTTAGTTAACTGGCTGATCACTGGGTCATATTCACTGAAAATCTGGTTGCAGTTGGCTGTAACTGTAACCCACTTCGGAATCTCATCTTCGGTTCATATTAGACACACCCCCATTCTATGGTCCCAAACATGTGATGGGAGAATACCCTACATCCACCATGATTTCTGGGGTGTTGTTCTTTGAACGGGGGGAAGGCAGGTTCCATAGTATCCATCCTTGAAAAGTTTTCATTCTATCACCCATTTTGTCATCATCCCATCATTCTGGGTCAGTTCTATTCCATTAAACAATTGCGTCACCATATCCATATCCCATTAAATCATATTATAAATCACCATTGTTGATCATCAATCATTGTTAAATCCCAAGGATTTCCCATATATACTATAAAATCCCACAGAAAAGCAGCATTTTTTATGGTTTTCAACATGGGTTAACCATGGCTTAACCCCCAAGGATAGCCATGATGAATTCTGGTGCTTCCCACCAACGAAAACAGAGACCCCGGAAGTCCATCAGGAAGTCCATCAGGACTCCATACGAACGCTGCGTTGCATTTCGGATTCCAAGTTTTGAAGCCACTCCTGGGATTTCGGTGATTCGCCATGGACTTTCCCATTCGAAAAATGGACCATGGCCTGCAGTTTTTACTCAGAGTTTGCTATGGAAAATGGACCAATTATCTATAAAGTTAGTGATTTTCCACAGCTATGTTAGTTTGCCAGATGGTAATCTTCAGCAAATTGCAAGTTCACGGCGAAAATCTGTTGGACACATGAAAACCATGGAATTGTCTCTAGCACTTTCGCGGGGTCCGATGGTTGCCAGTTTTTTTTTTGTTGGGCCCTGAACGACAAATTTTCGTTGGGCTGTCCAAATTTAGCATCTCCAAGGACGTCCTACGCCATGATGAATGGACCTACCCTCTGGTAAACATACAAAAAACTATGGTTAAAATCACCATTTTCAATGGGAAAATCAACTATTTCTATGGCCATTTTCAATAGCAAACTGTTAGTTTACCAGAGGGTATCACCTCTTCTCTCATCCCACTCCTCTTTCAGAACTCATGGGGGCGGCGAACATTGGAGGGGTGCCCTGAAAATATCAAATAACAACAGATGTCTTTCTGATAATCGAGCAATGGCTGGATATCCCAAACACTGGTTGGTGGTTTTTCGCCACCCCTCTGAAAAATGATGGAGTGAAAGTCAGTTGGGATGATAACATTCCCAACTGACTGGAAAGTCATAAAAATTCCATGGTTCCAAACCACCAACCAGCTATAGATTCTATAGATATATAAGTTATCGATAGAATTCAGGTTCCAGTCACCACCAATCAGAGAATATGATCGCAATCCCATCCCCCCAGTTCATATGAGGTACACCACCAGCCTCTGGTCCCACATCTGTGTGTTTTTTTGGGGCTGGGGGGCTGGGGATGTGACCTGTTGAAGGGCTCAAAATGACACTCTTGGTAGATTCCGAGAAAATTGATAGCCTCCGGTAAGCTCACACACATAGCTATATGGAAAATCAGCATTTTTGTAATAGGTAAATCAACTATGTTCATGGCAATTTTCAATAGCTATGTTAACTGCTTGGTGGTTTTAACCATCTTGCAAAATATGAGTTCGTCAATAGGAAGGAATCCCATATATGAAATGGAAAATAAAAGTCATGTTTGAAACCACCAACCAGAAAATCATACCCAAAATGAAATCCACGATTTCTATGGCAATTTTCAATAGCAAACTGTAACAAATGACCAGATGGATCAGATGGATTCGGCAACCATCGGGGTTTGGCCAAAGTAGGCTTGACCCGCTAGGGGAACATGTCGTCTTTTCTCGCCTTGGAATGACTTGGATATTATTGGGATGATCCTTATCCCAAAAAAAAACGTGAAATCATCCTGACATCATGTCCTAAATCCCCATGAGATAAATCCTAATTCCGATATACCCTCCGGTAATTTAACAGTTTGCTATTGAACATGGCCATAGAAATAGTGAGTTTTCCCATTAAACGTGGTGGTTTTCCATAGCTACATATAGTTATGTTAGTTAGTTTACCAGAGGGTAATTCCGATATATGGCTATGGATCAATACCTATTAATACCATTTTTAGTGGGATGAACATCCATTTACCAGCTATTTTGATGTTCACCAGGGGTACAAGGTTTTGACACACTGCCATATGACAGTAAATCCCCATGAAACCCGTCATCCGCAAGCTACCTCAATGTTGCCATGGGCGGTGACGGGTTGTAGCAGGTTCACCTTCTCTTCGTCCTTCCCTGCAACACCTGAAGCGCAGGAAGCAGGGGCCCACAGGCCCACAGGTTCCCATATTGAACCATCGAACATGGTGTTTTTTTCTGGGATTTGATGGGATATTCATGGGAAATCCTTGGGGATTTAACTGATTTAACAATTTTTTAAATTATCAAACATAGTGATGAACAATGGGATATGGATATGTTGATATCATGAATTTTCAGGGGATGCATTAATGTTACCCAGATTTTTTTGGGACATCACGGGATAATGTTGGTACAATGGGATGATCGAATTATCATCGGATCTGGGTTTTATATACCCTCTGGTAAACTAACATAACTATGGAAAATCACCATATTGAATGGGAAAAACCACTATTTCTATGGCCATTTTCAATAGCAAACTGTTAGTTTACCAGAGGGTAACACCCCAGAAGCCATGGTGGATGTAGGATACTTTCTCATCACATCTTTGGGGCCATAGAATCTACGGGGGTCCCGTCCCAAAAGGTCCCAAAAATGCTGGGATTTCATGGCAGCTGTTGCAACATCGTGGTGATTTTCCACAGTTATGTCAGTTTACCAGAGGATAATGATGGTTAATATACTGTTAATAATGGTTAGTAGTAATGGTTATATGGTTAATGATGGTTAATTATGATATAACTGGCTGGTGGTTGACCTACCCCTCTGAAAAATATGAGTGAAAGTCAGTTGGGATGATAACATTCCCAACTGAATGGAAAGTCATAAAATTCCATGGTTCCAAACCACCAACCAGGAAGTCATGATTGGTGAACAAAAAAATGTATCCGAAACGAGAAAAAACCTTGGAATATCATCAGGAAAATGGGGATAGGAATCGCATTTTCAGAAAGTGGAACAGCAAACATGGGCTGATTGTATGAACCAAGAGAGGGGATAAAATCGGTACACAGGGATGGAAAGAAAAACAACATGGTCAACCAGAGAGTGGTCATATGCAGCCAATACAAATGGTGGAATACGACTAGTGCTAGGGCTAATGGGAACACAATCAATCTGGATGGAGCGCAGGACATCTTAATGGCCATGACTCAGGAACCTAAATTGGAGGTACCTACCATATATAAGGCCTATTTCTAAGGCCTATGTAAAGGAATATCCCCAGAAAATATGGCCTTATATGGTACAGTACCTCCATTTTAGGATCCTGAAATTCCCATTGAACATCCGGAAGTTGACATTTCTGAAGCCATCTATGAAGGTTTTCTGAATGGGACAGTGGGGAGCGCAAGACGCTCCTATGCTGAGATACTGCCTCGGGTTGATGCCAAGTAAGCTTTGAAACTTTAGAGTCTTGCAGTTTGCTATGCACCTGTACTGTATTCACATGAACGCGACAAAATCCATAAACAGGAAAAAACAACATAAGTCTGTACGCGAATGGATTCTCAATGAATTGCTTTGGTGCTTTCATGGTTTTCATATGTTTCTGAGCAAGTGTGTCTGAAAATGGGGCTCTCCATTCAAGATAGCCTTTTTGAATGTAGGGAAATTTATTACCCAGTGGATGGAATGGCGAATTTCCGCTGTTCTCTTCTGTTCGGTTCTTCTGCCCCATGCACTCGCTCAAGTGCAGCGCCCCAACCAACCTCAGCCTAATTTGTCAGACAGACCCATGGTGCCCTCCGGTAATGAAACATAGCCATTGGAAATCCCCAATGTTCGACAATGTTTACATGGATTTTCCCATCAACGCAACCATTTACTTCAGGGATTTTCCATGCCATGTTTGCTTACCGGAGGGTGCACTTCTGAGCTGCATACTTTTGATTTGAGTGATCTTGCGGCTTTTGTCAAACCTCGTGCGGCATTTTGTTCAACAAACTTGAGGAAGAACTGGAAAAGTAAACCCTCGTTAAACCGATGGCCATCCCAAATATATGCCAGTTCAAAGTTCATAGAAGCCATGTATGTGGCTGAATTACAATAATTCACCATCCTAAAATCAGCGCTATGTTGTGCCATTTAGGGGATGTCTCGATACAAAATAACAATCATTCCAGTGACGTCACCCCACGTCACGGATGGGCAGGGAACAAAGCCTGATCGATCCTCGAAGATGAGCGGTCCCATTGGCTACCCATAAGTTATTCAAACAAATTGGCAACCGCCAAATTTTGGAAAACTACATCATTCCACTTTAAAAAAATAGTGGTGATGTAAATTATGTGTATCTCTATCGTTTTTTTTGGGTGTATATATATATATAATGTCAGCCCCGGATTAATAAACCATGGTTTATTAATTAGGGGGGTACTGTACATCGAAACGAATGTTACATTGTCTGACAAATGTGAAACATAATGAGCCATTGTATGGCAAAAAAAAGTGCGCTCGTCGTGAGCAGGGGAGCAACGTGGTGTTGCCCAGCAAAAGGGACAGACCATCAGCCCTAGCTGACGCCGTCGCAAAAAAGGGCAGTTGTCAACTGACCGGAAAAGGAGAACCCCAGCCACCCGGCCACGGGAAAAAGGGCGCTGGGGAACTCAAGGCAAAGGCCAGCCTCGAGGGTGAACCAAGGTGGAGACACCCAGGAGGTGGCTCAGTGGCCCGCTCAGGAAGGTTACGGAGAAGTCACTGACGGTCCAGGATGGTGCTTCACTCGAGTCGCCGCATTATGGCCCTGGCATTCTCCCGGTGCAACGCAATGCCGAGGGCCTGCAGCAAGCGCTGCAGTTCCACGGAGCTGCTTTCACTTGTCCTGGCAGCGATAGCGGCCGAGAGGGACCTCCACGTTTTCAAAGCGGTGGGCCCCCAGCCTCCACCGCAGGCTTCGACCACAAAGGGAATGAATTGCAGGCCCTCAGTGGCACAGGCCTGCAACGTGTCCAAGTGGTGGCACTTCCGAACTTCGTAATCCATGCTCGCTTTGCTGCCGTCAGCGGCTGAAGCAGCAAGGTGGCCTTGCCGCAAGCCAGAAGTGACCGCAACATCGAAAAGCGGCAGGGCCATGAAGGTTCCAGTTGGCGATCCAGACATCAGCTGGGCGACGGCCATTTCCACGAGGCTGTGATCCATCTTCGGTGCCCCCCTGGAGCTCCGGCCGTGGAGGGAGCAAGTTCGGTTTCTCGACTTCCGGTTGCAAGCCAGCAGCGCGGGCACGCCCTGCCAGGATGTTGCGCAGCTGGTTGTGTCTCTTGACCCTGTCGCCCCCGCAGGGGCACACACGGGCGTGGTCCCCGAAGCTATCTGAAGTGCCATCACACAAGGGGCAAGCCATGTCAGAATCGGCAATAGGCAAGCGAAGCCGCAAGCGGACCATGGTTCGGAAGAGGGGAGTGACCACATGGAGGCCCAAGGCATCGTTTGGAAAAGCGTGGGGCCAGGCTCCGGCCCCTTCTTGCTGCAAGAGTTGGAAATGGGCTCGGTAAGCTTCTCGCCCAGGGCCAGGCGCGGCCAGCTGCGCGATCACAACCCGGTCCAGCGCGCGTGACAACTCTTGTTGCCGAGGAGGATGCGGGGCTGGGACCGGGAAGTGGTCGGCAGGTGGGAGCGCGAGGTTGACCTGGTGCAAGGCGGCGCCCTGGTCTGCATCATAGTTGCCATCGAGGGGGGTACTCCTCCAATAGTCATAATCTAACACTTAAATGGTACCCTCCCAATTAAACAGCCTAGAGGTTTATTAATCCAGGGTTGACATTATATATTATATAACTATATATTGCCACCTGTGACTACCATTGTGTCTTTCGAGGGGCGTCACCCGGCTGATGGCATCAAAGAGCTTCTCAAAGTCATCCTGGATTCCCGACCGCCGACACCATGCTCGGCTACGTAGTTTTTTCACATCCCAAAAAACATGCCTTGGTAAAAACATGCCTTGGATAATGATGGTTAATATACTGTTAATAATGGTGAATAGTAATGGTTATTATATTGTTAATGATGGTTAATCATGATATAACTGGCTGGTGGTTGACCTACCCCTCTGAAAAATATGAGTGAAAGTCAGTTGGGATGATAACATTCCCAACTGAATGGAAAGTCATAAAATTCAAGTTCCAAACCACCAACCAGGATGTATTAATTATTAATGGTAGATTTTCAGTTGCCATGCTTGATTACCAGAGGGTAAACTAAAGATTATATGTAATATATTATCAATGGGCAAAATCTCAAGGGAACCACGGCTTTTACCATCATGCTGGTTTCCTATAAGTTTTCATGTAAACGTATCGGTCAAGAACAGTGAAGCATCACGAAACACCATGAAAGCACAAAAAAAATATATATCCAAACAAACATAGACTCACTAAGTTGTTTCATGTTCCTTCGCAACATACTGGCTGGTGGTTGAGCCACCCCTCTGAAAAATATTAGTCAGTTGGGATCATTATTCCCAACTGAATGGAAAGTCATAAAATTTATGTTCCGAACCACCAACCTGCATATACATATATATGAGATATATATATATATAGTTCGGATAATTTTATATAGTTTTGATAGCCAAAATCTGTTTGACAGAAACCCAACAAAGAAGCCCATGCACCCACTAATATATACAGCGGGTGCCAGAATTATAGAACGGAGCCAGGAGTACAAAAGTACGGTAAAATACCGTACCTTTGTACTCCTCCGGGTTCCGATTCCGCGCGGAGTCGGGAAATTTAATTATAGAACGGGGCCTGGGAAACATTAATTATAGAACGAAAATGGGAAATGTGAGAAAATGGGGGAAAACAGAATTATAGAACAGCAGCGCTCCGACAGGAATTATAGAACGAAAATGGGAAATGTGAGAAAAATGGGGGAAAACAGAATTATAGAACAGCAGCGTTCCGACAAGAATTATAGAACGGGGCCCGGGAAACATTAATTATAGAACGGGGCCCGGGAAACATTAATTATAGAACGAAAATGGGAAATGTGAGAAAAATGGGGGAAAACATAATTATAGAACAGCAGCGCTCCGACAAGAATTATAGAACGACGAAAAAAGTTAGGAGTAAATTCAGATACGTTTTTTTTTCACACCTTCCGAGGAAAACAGAATTATAGAACAACAGGGTACGGTAAATAACCGTACCTTCGTACTCCTCAACTTCCGTTCTATAATTCCGGCACTGACAGTATATAAGTATATATATCTCTTTCATGGGAACCCCACATGTATTGATGCCATGACAGCGCCGTTTGGAAACTCGCCCAGCACCTGAATCGCATCTGGATCGCTGCCGCCTGATACAAAAGATGGAATGTGCCTGGTTGGAATTTGGGGATCTATAATGTGTGTATAGTATAATATATATATATATATATCCGGGTAAATTATAATATTTCACTAACCTGAATTAATGCCATTTGGGGATGATGGTTATTTGGGGATGATTCCCCTATAAAAACCATGATTCCAGGGCTCGGTCGCAGTGAGGTCGTGATCAAATTTACCCAGGTGATGGCCCCCAAAGGATAACTAAGTTGACCTATAATTTCGTGAAAATTATGGTTGTCAATTGTGGTTTATGGGGGAGATAACTGTAGCTAATGGGGTTTGTAAGCGGACTTATAACCGCGCCCAATGATATTCATGTAGATTCCCAATCTCAGTTGGCAAAATTAGATTTGTATGGGGGGTATCTTTATCTGGGTTAAAACAAATCTTTATGTATTGTGTTCCCCGGGGAGCTAGCATGCTGATAGGGATAAAAACTCGCAGAAATTCATACTTATCCTGGTTGGTGGTTTCTTTCAACCCCTCTGAAAAATATGACTTCGTCAGTTGGGATGATTATTCCCAATATATATATATATACATATGGAAAAATAAAATTCATGGTCCAAACCACCAGCCAGTATCATACTTGGAGAAGAACCTCCCAGTTAGGGATGAACATTGAAACTTACCCCAGACATCACGCAGAAATGCCAAAAACACAAGCACACAGGCACACACGCGAACGTGAGGTCAGCGTTTTGGGGAATTCCAGTCATTCCAATACCTTTCAAAATAAAGCAAGCCATGTCCCTGACCTAAAGTTCGAACTTCCTAACCTGCACTCAGGTGGCAGGTTAGCAATTGTATCAATCTTGGATCAAATGAATCCCTTCCAGTTGTGCCAATGGCTGTATGTATACCTCAGCCCCGGTCATTTCTGGTAGCCTCTGGTAATACAAAAAGCTATTGAAATTGCCATAGAAATGGTGGATTTAAACCATTGAACCTGGTGATTTTAACCATCTTTTTTTTGTACCCTCTGGTAAACTAACTCACATAACTATGAAAATCACCATGCTATTCATGGGAAAACTCGCTATCTCTATGGCCATTTTCAATAGAAAACTGTTAAAGTACCAGGGGGTATGTTTACCAGAGGGTATCAAGAATCCGATTTTAGGACTACCCCGCCGCATCAAGTGGTCAGAAGCATGATGCGTGGCTTTGTCTGAAAATAGTGCGCCCCATGATATCCACAGAATATCCCCATGATGAATCATTACGTGGTGGCTCATCCCACTTAGTAAGTGGGTTATAACCGGAGTTATAAATGGGATAAGTAGGCTTAATCCACTTATAACTGGGGTTTTAATCCACTTATAACTGGGGTTAAACTGGGGTTATAACCCACTTACTAAGTGGGATGAGCCACCAAGTATTTTCGATATCCACATAATATCCCCATGATATCCACATAATATCCCCATGATGGATCATAATCATTTTCCATTGAAATGATATAGCGAAATGGCCCATCCAAACACACCTGCAGTGGATCTGACAGGTCATGGCACCTTGGGACAGAATCTTCAACAGCACCGGGTCCGATGTGAAAAAAAACCGCGGAAACCTCGGGTTGCGGTGCTCCGAAGAAGCCACAGGGAGCGGAATGTGTGGACATGACGAGCTCAAAATGTCTAAAACAATGTCAGAAACCACAAAAATGACTGGGAATGGTAAACATCTTTGCATAGAAGATAATTGTTTATCCATTGTCATGATAGCAGGATTATCTAGTTCAACAGTTTTTTTTCATTATCTGTAATGAAATATGGAGATATGAAACCTCTATCAAATTGCATTCCTTGAACTACATCTAAACATACCATCTATTTATGGTGATTTGGGGCATGGTTTATTATTCTGGGTCAATTATAATATTTCACTAACCTGAATCTTGCGGCCATTTGGGGATGATTCCCCTTATTAACCATGATTCCAGGGCTCGGTCGCAGTGAGGTCGTGATCAAATTTACCCAGATTATTGTTTTACCCACATAAAATACTGGTTGGTGGTTGACCTACCCCTCTGAAAAATATGAGTTCGTCAGTTGGGATGATGATATTCCCAACTGAAAGTCATAAAATTCCATGGTTCCAAACCACCAACCATGGTTAAATCCTAAGGATCTCCCATGAATATCCCATCAAATCCCACACAAAATCACCATTTTTCATGGTGTTAACCCACATAAAAGATCTGTTTCCTCTCTTTCGCTGAGGTCACAGCTTTTGCCTTTTGCCCTCCAAGTAGCTCTCCAAGGATCTAGCGTAGGAAGTGGTTTCACCAGATCTCACCATGATATCACCAGATCTAAAGGTGGATGCGGGATGGTTGAAGATACAAATTTGGATCTTATGGTTATTTATGGTTAATAGTTGCGAATAAAACCAGTGACACATAATGACACTAGACTTTCATTAACATTTCTTGGAGTTGCAGAAGGTCCCCAAAAAATAAACACATATGACCTATAGATTCCCCATGTCTGGATTAATGGGACAAAATCGCCAGTGATTCTGCTCTGAGGCACCAACTTTTGGCAAGTCTCTAAGCCGGCCAGTAGCACCTAAAAACACTGCAGCTGAGAAATTCTGGGAAGAAAACCCAGCGTCTTTCATAGGATTTGCCAAGGATTTTGGGATTTTCTCGTGCGATGTTTTCCGATAGAATTTCCCGTTTCAACAAAATTCGTTTTCCAGGCGCCAAGTCTGATTCTCAAAGGGTCACCATGTATTGGTGACCACAATTCTCCCCAGTTCTATTCCATAGACTAATTACTTGAAGGATCACCGGAGCATCTGATGGAAAATAAATGGGCTTAAAACAAGAAACAGTGGAGTCAGTGGAGTTTCACTCCATGAATTGTGGACTTGCAACCACCATGACCGAATTTCTGAAAAACAAATATATGAAAAAAATTGAAAAATATCCCATTTCCCCGAGTTCTTGTGCTTAAGATCCCACATATTTAGGTAAAAAAACGACAGCATCAGGTTGTTTGGAACCCAGCTAAAGGGAGCTTCCAAGTTCTGAGGACCCCGGCGGGCATCATCTGTCGAAGCAGCTCATTCTGGCAGCAACTTAGCAAGCTAGCTGCACCGGTCAGGCTGAACGATGGGAAGAGATTGCAAAAAAGGGGAGAGAAACACAGACATATTGATACTCTATGTTGCCATAATAATAATGATATGATGCGATATGATATAAGATAACCAACCCTCAAAAACTCTATGGTATATTGGTATGTTTACCCACCTTTGGGTCATGTTAGTGCAGATGATGAATATTCAGTAATTCATAGATTTCCTGATGATCTGATGGTATGATTTTTTTACATCATTCAAACAGACAAAATCCTCCCGTCAGATGTCTGTTTCGTCTAAAATTCAGCTCCTGCACCTTTTATGAAATTTCTATTTCTGCATAGAAACCCGCAACAAGCACATGTTGGATCATTTTGGCCTTAGGCTCATGCAAAAACAGGTGACATGTGCGCTTCCAAAGGGATGTATCCTCACATAATCTCACCCCGGAACTTGAAAAATATGTTCTTGTTGGATAATTTTCTGTACCTCATTTTTCAAAATATAGATCCAAGTCTCAAGTTAAAGGTCTTTCCCAGCCAACCATGTTTCACTAGCACGTTTCAGCAACAGACCGTCACTAAACAGCCGAGGAAAGCGCTCGACGACCGTCATAGTTTCAGCGGACTTGTGCATGATCTTGAGCCAGTCCTCCCGGTGATGCAAACATGTGCACAGAAGATTGGAGTTTCTCAGGTCTGAAGAAGTCAAAAAGGTGAATCGAAAACACAGGTTGATCTTTTGCCAAAAATCCCATACAAGATCACAGGACAGGCATCATCTTATTCATGGTCCAAGTCTTAAACAAAAACATGCGACGGACAGCGCCAAGCATGGAGTCCTTATCGATTTGCCCAAACTTCTTCGCTTCGGCAGGCATCTGCTTGGCGATATCACCACCTGGTGATGAACATGTCGCTGCGAACAGAAATCAATAGTGGGCCATGAAGAACAGGGGCCAATGGGATTTCATATAGTTCATGCTGTTTCACGGATAAAGGATAATATATATATATGGGAAAATTATAATATTTCACTAACCTGAATGAATT
Source organism: Cladocopium goreaui (assembly GCA_947184155.2). Classification (NCBI taxonomy): domain Eukaryota; class Dinophyceae; order Suessiales; family Symbiodiniaceae; genus Cladocopium; species Cladocopium goreaui. Next base: position 513,934 of record CAMXCT020004001.1, on the reverse strand, counting down.
GCGGCCATTTGGGGATGATTCCCCTATAAAAACCATGATTCCAGGGCTCGGTCGCAGAGCTCGGTCGTGATCAAATTTACCCAGATATATTATATATATACACCATCTGGTTAGACTAACAGTTCGCCATGGAAAATCACCATGCTATTAATAGGTAAAGCATCTATTTCTATGGGCCATCTATATATGGTCCCGTGTCCCGTGTTCCCACACCCCCCCCCCATGGGATGGGGGGGGGTATGATGCCCCTGTGGTGGTGTATATACATACATACATACCTACATACCTACCTACCTACCTACATACCTACGTACATACATACATACAAACATACCATTACATTACCTTACCTTACATTACCTTACCTTACCTTACCTTACATTACCTTACCTTACCTTACATTCCATACATACATACATACATACACATACCACCACCACAGGCCACAGGGGGGGGGGACCAGAAGAACCAGACGATACTGTCCACCCATACCCATTGGTGGGGGGGGGGAGGGGGGGTGGCCAACGCTGCACCATATATACCATGGCTATATGGATATATATATATAATATATATATATATCTGGTTGAATTTTCCAGAAAACCATAGGAATGGACACTCATCATGCCAGTGACCAAAAACGACGTGAGGTCAGATTTTGTAGTACCCTCTGGTTATTTAACATAGCTATGGAAAATGGATGAACATGGCCCATTTACAGATGATTTTCCCAGCTACTAACCTCGATTTATTTCATGGATTTTCCAGTATGTTAAATAACCAGATGGTAATTCATCCAAATGTCGATGGATATATCACCAGTTGGCAAACACCTTCATAGAATTTCATAGATATCCATAGATATCCATCTCCCACTTCTGTCCCGTAAATCTCCTCTGAATCGCCCAGTTTAACGTGGTTTTTGTCACAAAATCCCACCTGTGAAGACAGACTCCAGCGAGGTCCACATCTGTTGCACCTCAGGAAACTCATTTGGCTAAGGGGTAGGGAGCTGTGTGTATAGCCATGACGTGCCATTGGTCAAAACATGGTGGATGAAACTACACTCGTCATCTTCGGAATGGCATGGAATGGCGGAATCCTGGCGGAGGCAGAAACTACACAGTTCAGTTCGGTGGATAGCCCCTTTTAGTGAAAAATGTGGCGCCATGTTTTGACATTGGCACCTTTGACATTCCTACATCTTCCCAATATAAAAGGAACGTTTGATCAAACGTGGCTGGTTGGAAAATACCGTCTGTTTAGTTTCAATGATTTTTCCCAGCGACAAACTCAACCTTCATTTAGTGAAGACCCAGCAGCCCGCTATGTTTGATGACAACGGGTTGGGTAGAAATGATGTTGAAAATAGCGAAAGAAAATAACAGTATCTCACCAGCCCCATTATAGTTGGATAGTTGAACATAGTTACTCAATGGCCATTCCAGGATCCTAAATTGGAGCAACCAAACATATATAAGGCCTCTTTTTAAGGCCTATCTAAGGGAATATCCCCACAAAATATGGCCTTATATGTTACAGTACCTCCAATTTAGGATCCTGGAATTCCCATTAAGTTACTGTTTGGTTAATAATGGATAATAATGGTTAGTATTCCCATCCTCTGTTCAGTTCATATTCAACACTTCCCAAAAACCATGGTGGATGTATAGGAATGACATCACATATGGCTATCATGGTATGGTGCAACTGCTTATAGGGTAAATGTTGGTAATTCCAGCACCATGGTTCGATGGTTCGGGATATGAAAACTAGTTGGAACCGTTGGAACCCTCCCCGGATTGGTAAATGTTGGCATATGATGGGTTTCCAGCCAGTTGGGTATTAGCCTCTGGTAATTTAACATAGCTATTGAAAATGGTGATTTATAGTGGATTTATCCATTGAAAAAGGTGATTTTCCATACTTTTTGTATGTTTACCAGAGGGTAAACTCTTCTAACATCCAACGCTGGCCATCACCGTGCCTTGTACCAGCGCTCGATGGTGTCAGCCGTGTCCTCGGGACATCCCGGGACATCTTGGGACACGGCGCCGCTGCATTTTTCCGAAAAATGCAGCTTTCAGCAGCAATGGGAGATCTCCAGGATCCAATTGATGGAGGTACGTTAGTACCATATTTCAGGCCATATTTTGTGGGGATATTCCCTGAGATTTAGCCTGAAAAAGAGGCCTTTAAGCCTTATATGCGGTAGGTACCTCCAATTTAGGTTCCTGAAATGGCCATTGAGCAGCAGAAGATGTATCACCCTCTGGTATAGTGACAAACTGGTTGGTGGTGCAATGTGCCCATCTTGAAAAATGATGGAGTTCGTCAATGGGAAGGATGACATCCCTTTTTTATTATGGAAAATAAAAGCCATGTTCCAAAGCACCAACCAGAAAATATGGAGAATAGCCGAGGTCTCCTCAGGAAAATGATCTAGATGATGGATTTGAATTCGCTGGAATATATATATAAATATAAATATATATATATATATCCCTGGGTAAATTATAATATTTCACTAACCTGAATGAATTGCGGCCATTTGGGGATGATTCCCCTATAAAAACCATGATTCCAGGGCTCGGTCGCAGGGCTCGGTCGTGATCAAATTTATAAATGACGGGAGTTGGGACTTGTCGAGACAGATCAGACCAGAAACCACTCAGATGATTTTTATGAAAAGCGAAGGGAAAAACACATATCAACAGCAGGCATCACTGGCTATAAATCTGGAGTTCATATCTTCACTCAGGTTAAACACAACTGGTTGGTGGTTGACCTACCCCTCTGAAAAATATGAGTTCGTCAGTTGGGATGATGACATTCCCAATATATGGAAAAATGTTCCAAACCACCAACCAGACAATATCTATTGACTTCGACATCGGTATAGCCCTAGATCGATAAATCTATCCATATATAGCTGCAGATGGTCATGCGCCACTGTCATCCATTGTCATGGCGGTTCCACCCAGCAATGGTTGGGTTCCCAAACCGCCGCCATTTTTACGTCATTTTCCACACGCTGCCCCCGTTCTTCGGGATCAAGTCTCTGTCCAAGTGGCAGTTTCAGGGCGTACACTGAGTTCCGCGTATGAAGAAGATGGTGAAAACAGGTCTTTTCTGTGAGAATAACATAGAAAAATGCGATCATTTCCTGGTCATTGGACTGGTTGAAGGAAAGAATTGCAAGGCTGTGCCGAAAAATGAGTGTGCACTTCAACATGTAGTTTCCGGCGATTTCCCTAATGTCCCACGATTTCCCAATGGCTTAATGCATGGAATCACGGCCCAGGTCAAAGGTGGCTGGCTGGCAAATCCCTTGTAAATGGCAGCTTCTAGCTGGGAAAAAACGGAAAACGGAGGTTGAAAAAACTAGGAAAAACATCAAGAAAAATAGGCAATTTTCAGGTCAGCCATGTTTGACACCGGAGGGTATTCCCCACTTTTTTCTACAGATTTCCACCACTTGGAGCTAAACGACTTCGGCCAAACAGGCGATCGAAAAGCTTCGGTCAAAGTAGCGCCTTTGGCGCAACAAGGAACAGGCAGACTCATCAGCAACAACAAATCTGGGTACAGTACAATCTCTCACACATTGCCCCCATTATTGTTGGGTTTATCAGACTATCTGACTGAACATAGCTGATATGTTTAGCCATTTGGGGATGATTCCCTATCTAAACCATGGTTCCAGGGATCGGTCACAAGTGAGGCAACTATAATCTGCAAGGGTTTCTCAGAGAATTTGCTGAAAAACACATTGCAGGCATCTTCGGGCTGATGGGGTTTTACCATCTGGTTATTTAACAGTTCGCCATGGAAAATCACCATTTGTAATAGGTAAACCATCTATAAATGGGCCATCTATACCATGGCTATGTTAAATAACCAAAGGGTAACATGTTTCTTGGTGGAAATAATCATATATATATAATTATATATATAAACGGTAAGACCATAGAAATACATCAAATATATCAGCATTTTTACCTAATGCATAATCAAATATGTCATATGTGTACATATCTATAATATACACCAAATTTCAACCAGCCCAAGCATGGTTGTTCTGTGTTGTTGTTGTTGTTGTTGTTGTTGTTGTTGTTGTTGTTGTTGTTGTTGTTGGTCATAGGCATTTCTTGATACCAGCAGCCTTAATCCTCACTCGTATCGTCTCTGGATGAGTTTTCATGTGTTTTTCTATGAGCTTCTCCAGAACTACTAGGGATTACTAGGGTATCCTGGCATCCCCCCCCCAAAAAAAAAACACATTGATGATTATGTTTCAGTGGCCATTTCAGGAACCTAAATTGGAGGTACCTACCATATATAAGGCCTATTTTTGAGGCCTAATTTTCAGGGAATATCCCCTCAAAATATGGTCTTATATGGTACCAACGTACCTCCATCAATTGGATCCTGAAGATCTCCCATTGATATGTTGTCTTATTCCAAGACATTTTCTTGCTATCAGATAACTCAGATCCTGATGAGTTTGAAGCGGTGCGTAGCTCAACTTTCGTTGAATCTCGCTGCTGCTCTCAATAGAGCCTCCAGCCATTTTTTTGAGCCGGCGAAGACCCAAGGATTTCTGACCGCGACTTGGAGAAGTTTGTCTAAGGAATGTTGAGATACTGAGAACTTGGAAGATCTTGGAAGCAGAAAAAAATCAAATCATGTCAAACTCAAAACAAATAAGGCACCTAAATACAGCTCAAAATCACAACAAAACATGGCAATTCTACATCCACATGCAAAAAAAAAGTTCTAGATAGTGGTGGGGGAAATCTTCGGCGCCGGCTGCGCGTGCAGGAGACAAGAACATGCAAATCCATGCATTGTCCGGTGTAGCTTTCATGGTTCGTTGGCTGTTGTGATCCTTGCCATCCTGTATCATGCTCATTTCGCTGGCATCAAGCAATAGGCAATTACCACTTTGCAAACCAACATGCAGATTGAACCATGAATGCATCTACCATATGGCCACTTACAATCACATTCAGAATTCAGAATTGTCTGTGCAAGAATAGATATAGAGTCTGTATAGAGGGTATTAGTCTTACCGCATTTCATGAAGAATCATCGATGTATAACTTGTATAACCCCAGGGAAGCATATATTGATGGCCACATGGCACCAGACATAGTGGATGTCACACGTGCTGCGACAGTCCAAAAAAGCGACGAATTCATATTCGATCCACCTGCGAACGGGAGGTCATCGGAAGTAATCACAGACCTCGCGAACTCCTCCTCCTCACAGGAAAACACATCAAACATCTGATAAAAACTCGATATAACCTGTTCTCTCTGCTGCAGAATTCTGCCCCAAGATCCAATATGTCTATGTTTTTGTAGTTGCATGCATTTTTTCTCACACAATTTTTGGGTTCCCAATTTTGGAATCAGCCAAAAAAATAAAAAATTGTCTGGCCGCTGTTTTCTGATTCTGTGGTTCCACGGGGGGATGAGGTTGTGAAGAAAATCCACGCATCATTTTTTGGTTTTCCACAAATGAAACTAGTGTCCAACATGTTGGGTTGACCAACCATTGATCCAGGGGCGACCCTTCCACTTCTATGACCATCTATGACCATCTTCCACCCCTTCCATTTCCAAGTTCTCCTGGTCTGTGGCATGAGACAATTCTCAAAGATGGCTTGACCTGAATCAACTGGAAGCAGTTGAAGCATGTTGAAGCTTCAAGAAACGTCAGAAACCTCATGCAACCCTCGTGAATTCAACGTCTTTTTGTTAAACATCGTGAACATCAAACACATCATGGAAGTTGAATGAAACATCAAATCCAACTTTCCAGTCTATTTCAATTTCTATTCCAATCGCAATTCCAGTAAATTCAAACCCAATGAGGGTCCACGTGTAAGTCTTTAAGTCCAAGTTAAGTTTCAAAACATAAGTTTAACTTAATATTGATAACACAGTCACAATAATGAACTATTCCCAATTTCACCATTAGAACCATTCCAAAATGGGTGGTTTATTGCTGTTTTACCCACATTACAAGCTTACATCATGTTACATCTAAACTGGAACAGTCTAAGTTCAACGAACTGAGCAACTAAGTAGACCTAAGTAGTCTCCAAGCGTTAAGCTGTTAAGCTCCTCCAGCATAAGTTATGAGTTCGAAACACCTCAAACAAGGTCCAGTTCCAAGTTCCAAAAGTTCCAAAAGTTCCAAGTGACGCATGGTGCTCAAAGCACTCACCAGGGTCGAAGACCTTCTCCTCCAAGTACCGCTGGGCATGGCATCATTTGTTTGGGTGATTTCATGGTGATGTTTGATGGAATTTTACAATGACAAATTATGATTTAATGGGATTGAATGGTGATTTAATGATGATATCCTAAAATAATGTGGGATTCGTAGCCGTGTAGCCACCGGCACAAACCGACCATTTGGGATGATTTTTACAACCCATTTCTGGTGATATTGGGGCTAGTGTGTGATTGAGTTTATGGGATTACCATGCATTACCAATAAACTCCGGAGTTCGGACATCCTTCGACATGTTTTACATGTTTTTATCTGAATTGGGTGTCATTATCTTGAAAAATTGAACATGATGTTTTTCTTGGGGGAGCAGCTTCGGTAGAATACAGACGAAACATCGTTTCTGAAGGTTTTTGAACCATCCATTTTGGGGGGAGGTCTTCAATGGAAGTGAACATTCCCTGAGGATCTCGTTTTCCCTCGGGCTTCGCCCCTTTTTTCCGTGGCACTGGAAAACCATTGATCTCAGGATTGATCTCGGGACCCAACACCCCAAAATACATCCAAATACAAGGAACGCCCTTAGGGCATCTGTAGTGAAAAAGTCAGAGGGCTGATCTTTAATATCAACTTCATCTTAAATTACCCGTTTTTTTCCAAAGAAAAGTTGCTATCATTCACCATATATTTCACCAACAGTTTTTTGCGCATGTTCCGATCATTTCGGCAAGATTTCCGGCACCTTTCAGCGCGAGAGATATCATCATCCAAATCTTCCACCGCACTCCTGGCTCTCAAGATATTTCCAGCTGGAATGTCCATGAAAATCCTAAGGGTTTGATGTTTTTTTGTTAGTTTTTAAACTAAACATGGAGGGAATCGCAAGGAAGATGAAGTATAGCTACCTCTAATCAAATATATAGTATGCATATGATTATCGTTAAGAATGGAAAACACAAGAGAAGAGTGCAGGAATTTGCATGCATTGCCAAGTCAAGTCAATGAGTTTTTGCCAGTTTTCATTGTTCAGATGGACCTGTTCAAATCAGAGACCTGATATACCATCTGGTTATTTAACATAGCCATGGAAAATCACCATTTTTAATAGGTAAACCTCTATAAATGGGCCATCTATACCATGGCTATGTTAGTCATAACCAGAGGGTAGAAGCAACATGAACACAACAGTCTATGCGAGCCACTTAGGCATACACGACTCCTCCACAGCGTTTGGCAAGTGGAGAAGAATCGACGAGATTTCGAGGTTAGGATTGCTCTTGGTCATTACAATCCCTTCAAGTACTCTCTGGTAAACTAACGTAACTATGGAAAATCATAACTATGGAAAATCACCATTTTTTATGGGAAAACTCACTATAAATGGCCATTTTCAATAGCTTTTTGTATGTTTACCAGAGGGTACATCAGTGGGGGTCCACTAAGAAATGCCGTGCCCGTAAAACGCCATATCCTCATTCCAGGTGAACGAACCCGGGCACTGCAAAAATACCCACCGGCCAGCTCAGTGAGCGGACACCATTCCCAAATGCGAACCATGGTGATACGGTATATTTACCTACAAAACTGGGCCATTTTTGGTGTAAATGTTGGTAAATATATTCCAGCACCATGGTTCGCATCTGGGTATATCTTCCACCATTAACTATGAACTGGTTTATAGATTTATAACCCCCATTAACTATAGATATATATATATATTACCCAGCACCATGGTTCGCATCTGGGATTAGAAAACAGAAATCTTCCGAAACCAAAATCCTTGGACTACTGGAGTCATTGGAGAGGGCACAGTCCATCACAGTCCCACATGGATCCCAAATGGCCGGCCTGAAATCCGCCATTTCTTCTTCCACAGGGCCAAGGTTGCCGTAAACCTTGACCACCAAAAAAATGTTTCCAGATACCCTCTGGTTATGTCAAAATTGCTATTGAAAATGGCCATAGACATAGTGAGTTTTCCCATGAATAGCATGGTGATTTTCCATAGTTTTTAGTATGTTTACCAGAGGCTATCTTTGGTTGTTAGGTGGTTTTTTTTGGAATCAAAACTGGGAAAAGCCCCTGCTAAAATCTGCCATGAGCATCCATGATCATCCATGATCCTTATGGCCCTATGACGACTTTCAAAATTCTTTCAGGATGGTTCCTTCCTGAAGTTTCAATGGGGCCATCCCGTGATACCCATAAATCTTTGGTCGATCTAAAATGAATGTTGGGTGATTTTTGGGTGGTTCCCTATTTTTGGAAAGCTCCATATATAAATCTAAGGGCCTCCAAGCGCCTCCCAAAAAATACCTGAAACGATGACGATGATGATGATGATGATGATGATGATGATGATGCTGGTGATGATGATGATGATGATGATGATGATAGTTGCCACATATCCATTCCAAGGTTTCAACTTCAATTTAATAATTTTCTATCCATGGTGGGTTGCTAACACCAAGAGGCGCCCCTTTTAAGGGACGGGATGAACCCAAAAACGGCGCCTCCGAAACAAAGGCCTCCACCGTGTCGTAGTACGAGCCGGCAGCCTTGGCATCGAGGCTCCGAAGGAAAAAAACATGTCCGATTGCCACCTGGATAAATCATGCCAACCGGGCCAACAGTAGTGTAACTATAATTTTCTGTCTATCGAATCTCTCTGTCTCTCCATCCATCTATCTCTATCTCTATCTCCATCTGTATCTCTATCTTCATCCGTCTACCTATCGATCGATCCATCGATCCATCCGTATTGTGTTTATGTTTCAAAAATACACCACAATGATATACAGTGTACATATATATATATATATATATCTGTGTGCACATTAAAATCCAAAAAGGCTCCAATTGATGTCCAGGGCACAATGACTTGCGAGGCTCGTTTCTCCACGGCCTTGCTCACTGGCCCAGCATCATCCAAACGTAACCTGGGTTTCTAGGGACGATACGACCAAAGGGGACCAAAAATCCATGAACTTCATGTGAACTTTCAGAAAAACTAACGGATCTATGATATACTATGGAGCTTCGCCATCCTTGAACATTCTAGAAAGGAATGAACAGAATTTCCTATTATTTATCATATCAAATGATATAATATTATTCACATACGTATGATATCAGAATGATTATCATATTCATGATGATGATGATGATGATGATGCTGGTGATGATGATGATGATGATGATGATGATATGTGATAATGATGATATTCACATATTCCACGAAGAGGACTTCCAGAATATGTTGGCGCATCTTACTGTTACTGCCAAGAGAGGGCCAAGCAGCAAGGCATCACCATACTGCTGCAGCAAAGCTGCCAACTTTTCCTGTGGAAGGTTGGACACTTACCTTCCAGGAAACTGAACGTTTGCTATGGAAAATGGATCATGTCTAGATGATTTACCTAGTAAAATTAGTATTTTTCTCTATATATATAGTTATATGTAGTTATATATATGTATATGTTAGCTCACCAAGGGGTAAACAATGTGATTTTAGAAGAAGTTCAAAATCAATGGGTGTGAGTCGGTGTGAGGGAAAACCTACAGGTTTTTCATAGATACCCCATGATATCCGCAGTAACTATTGGGCTACGCGGCTACGGAAGTTACCTTCCAGTTGAAAGTTTCACACCCTCCAGCAATTGCCTGCCAGCACCTTCATTTCTCGGCAAAATGGTTACCCTCTGGATATTTAACATAGCCATGGAAAATGGCCCATTTATAGATAATTTTCCCAGCTATAAACCTCCATTTATAATGGCTATGTTAAATAACCAGAGGGTACTAACAATGTGAGCATGAGGGAAACAACCATGCCAGCGAAGTGAGGCTACCGAAGATCCGATACTTGGTGGGTTTCATGGGCCCCATGACCCACCGAAAAATTCCCCGAGTTGCGATCGACCAAACACCTGATATTTCTGGGCAAAATTTCCCATTGTTCATCGGTAACATGCCCATTACCAAGTTTGATGCCGCATTTGCATGGCTATTGTTGCTGATTTCGGCCCTTTTTGATGGCTATTCTTTGGTTTTCGTACAGCTTCGAAAAGGCGCCGAGTTCGACCTCACACTGCTGATGGAACTTCGTTTTTGCCTGTCGTAAAGCCAATTACCCTCTGGTTATGACTAACATAGCCATGGTATGGATGGCCCATTTATAGATGGTTTACCTATTAAACATGGCGATTTTCCATGGCTATGTTAAATAACCAGATGGTATAAACTAATCCCGATATCACCCTTTGTATGCTATAAACCATTCCCAAATGATAGGAGTATTGTTGGGTTTATCGGTTTATCATGGTTTACCACATTAATCCGGATTCAGCCACTGATTTATTGCATCCAACATGAGCAAGAGACACCTTCTAGGATCCCCGCGGCTGCTTGGTTCCTTCATTTGCAATCATCCATGCCATAGGGCCGTAGCATGGTAGGAGCAGGAGCATACCCCGCAAGAAACACCCCATAGCCAACAGCAAGTCGTGCCTCACAACCAAGTTTTGCTTCTGTGTTGTCCTTTTGTACTGGTATGTTGACATAGGTATTCCTCTCACGGATTGTGATATTCCCAAACTATTGGTACCCTCTGGTAAATTAACAGTTTGCTATGGAAAATCACCATGCTATTAATGGGCAAATCAACTATTTCTATGGCCATTTTCAATAGCTATGTTAAATTTCCAGAGGGTACCTATAATCCTATAATTTATAATCCCCTACGATCATCAACCAGGGTTGATAAACATCCACTGCTCAACTGGGATACCAGCCCCATCACCTCGTCACCTCACAGAATACCCAGGCACCTTGGCTGCAATAGCCACCATGCTCGGCACCTTATTCCTGCCAAAGTTGGGGTAATGGAATGGTCAACCATTTATAAATAACATCCCATTGGCTTTCATGAATTCTCCAGATGTAACCCATTCGAATCCACCCCCAAATTCCCAAATCCATGGCGGTTCCTAAGATTGAAGCTATCTTTTCGAAAAGGCAACGGAAACTGCCTTTTATCACAAAAAAAATTGGGATCCTACTCCTTGAAACTCCAAACATCGCCAATCCCTGGAAAAAAACCGTGGGGATCACCATGCCATTTGTCAATGGATTGGAAACATCTTCGCGATTCCACCATGGTTTTACCATCCAAATGCGAGAGAACGGGGTGGTTCCAGTAGAGTTTCCATCTTTTTCAAGCCGCAAGGATTCGAAGATCCGAACGGATAGCTTTTTTTCAGCATACCATCTGGTTATGACTAACAGTTCGCCATGGAAAATCACCATTTGTAATAGGTAAACCATCTATTTCTATGGGCCATCTATACCATGGCTATGTTAAATAACCAAAGGGTACATCCCAAGAAAACATAAGAAAACGACTTAATTACTTGAGATATCTTGAGATCCAAACCACACAGTGCGAACAATTTGAAGCCTAGGTGTATCATGTTCCAGGAACCGTGAACTGGCCGTTCTTTTCCATACGTTTGAATGATGTTCCGTTGGGCTGCGTCACCCCTCAAACTACGGATTTGTGTTAGCCACTCGCAGGACATGCCGTAAACCCAATAATAAAACCACACACCATTTACCCAATTTTACCAGCTGGTATCCAAAACCTTCTACAATTGGGTTGATGATAAAATTATCTGCCTGATTTCCATTGACAGCTGAAATGTTGGATCACTTGGGGATTCCCTGGATCCTAAGGATCCCTAACCATTCCTCTTGACTTCACAGATATTCACAGTGAGCTACAGAATTCATCCAGATTTCTTGGTATACCTATGAATGGATTGGTTTAAGGGAAAATTTACAGGAAAGCCCCATATTTAATGGGAAAATCTATGGTTTCCTGTAGATTTTCCCTCAAACCAATCCATTGAACCTATGATCAAAATGACGGATGCAGTCCTGATGAGGCCTTGACGTAGCTTCTTCCTTGGGAGTTTTGACCACATCATGACCACAACATCAGCTCGCAGGATTCTGATGGGGCCCGTTCGATAGCGTTCAGGTGCCTGAAAAAAGTGGCTGAATTAACTATGCTTTTATGGTAGATATAACGCACTAGTTACTGGGGATTGTATAAACCAACAAATAACTAAACTTATCTGGTTGGTGGTTTCAACCATCTTGCAAAAAATGAGTCCGTCAGTTGGGATGATGAAATTCCCAACATATGGAAAATAGCACGGACAACTTCCCATGCTCCCTTGGCACAGCAGCTGCCGCAGTGCCGCAACATGTGGAAAGTCATAAAATTCCATGGTTCCAAACCAGTAAATCATCGAACTAAATGATCCATTTTCCACAGCTATGTTAGATTACTGGAGGGTAAAGCCAAGAAAATAGATATCCCCAACCAGCTATAACTGGGGGGCACCATCCTGATGGGATATCACCCGTTGTTTAACGGGGGCCATCCCGATCAGCTCCAAGGAAGTACCCTCTGAGTCAACATTCATACAAACAGCGACATGGAAAATGGCCCAGTCGAAATCGTGGATTTACCCATGAAAAATGGTGGATCTTTAACCATCGTAATTTTTGGTTCAGGTTTCATCCATATAGTTCCATCAATAATGTCCTTTTGGTAAAAATAGAGGGGCGGGGAGCTGGTATACCATCTATCATCAAACAAACCTGTTAAAGGGGTTTCTTCAAACCCCTCTATCAATCAACCAATGGGAAAAGGACATCTATGAAAGGAATTTGGTAATTGAGCTCCATAGCCTTCAAAACTTAAGGAGATTCGCTATTCTCGTCACCTTCACCATCAGCAAGTGTGAGCACCCTGCCTGATCTGCACAGCATTGCTAACCTCAAATGCTGCAGGGCCAGGTCCAAGTGAAATGCTAAAATGATCCCTGTGGTACGTCTCAGCATTGAATCAGTATGCATTATATATATATATATACATACACGTATAAATATTTGTGTGTGTGTTTGGGTTGGCTGCAATGTCAATGATAGCTGTCAGTTCGGAATGCATACTCAATTCAACCGCTTAATCATACATAAATATAGATAGATGGATTTACAGATCCACAGACGGATAGATGGAGTTCCAACAGTTGCCGTAAAGATAGATGAGATAGATATCGCTTTTGGGTGGTATAAACCATTCCCAAATCACCACGAATAATCCCAAATAACCATGAACCCCAGTCATTGTAGGATTAATTGCGTGAATCCCGCATTTTTTTTAAAGATATTACCATTAAATCAATGGTAAGTCCCACTAAAAATGACGAGTCTTCGTAAAAATCCCGTGAAAATGGAAGTTACAGCCACAGCCATTGAGACCTAGCAACGCTTCCCAGCCAAATGCGGGGCTTGGGAGGTGATCGTACCTGCCCACCGTCACGTGTGGAGAAAGAGGGAAAGCGTCATCCAAGTCGTTCCGAACGGTTTAAGATAGGTTTAAGATAGGTTTGATATACAAACAAATACTACCCTCTGGTTTTTATGTTTTTTTTTAATGCGGTTTTGATGGGTTTTTATGGGATGTTGATGGGTTTTATGTTTTTTTTGATGGGTTTTTTACTCTCTGGTAAACAAACAGTTCGCTATGGAAAATGGTCATTTACATATGATATACCAATTAAACATTGTGATTTTCAATAGTTATGTTAAATTACAAGAGGGTAAGTCACAGAAACGGGAATATGTTTGAAAATCCTTGATGACATGTACTTCAGGATGACTATCTTTACTATATGGTTATACATAACAGAAAAATACGACAAATGTGAAGGATATTTTTTACGTAATCTGAGAGATAGGCTTGGAAGTAAATAAGTAGATGGATCAACGGATAGATGTAGAGATAGACTGAGAGATAAGATGAGACAAGCGGATAATTGGGCAGAAAAAATGGCTGAAAACTTGATAAATATATAATAAATTAAAATAATAATAAGAATGTGAATAACTACGCATGACGCATGACTAACTAAAGGCCCAAAGCACCAACGTACTTCATCAAATGGAGTGACACTACCTTCGGACTATGTATGCAAAAACGAATTCCATCGCCAATCTGAGATGGTACTGTTGTCCAGCCATCTGATGTTGTTTCACTATCAAAAGTTGATTCTCCAAAGGATCTTCAAATCCCAAATCATCCATAACCCTCCAGCTATTGGAGTATGGCCCAGCTACCGGAATCCAATTCCCACCCAGTTGTAGCAGCATCAAACTCGCATCAAAACCCTCATTTTTCTTGGTTAAAACATGTTAAAACCTTTTTTTTCCCCATCTGTCATCTTATCTACCAGCATTTCTTAGCGAAATCCCCACTTTCCCTCGGCCACAGGGGTGAAACCAATGGGTGTTTCTCCCTTGCGGCTGGAGCAGTGGAAATTCAACATATACCGAGGTACCAGTCGAAGCATCGCAGATATGAACCGCCTCAGGGGAGCTCGCCCAAGTGGGGCAGTTGAGATGAAAAAAACATGGTATACCCTCTGGTAATTTAACATTGAAGATGGTGATTTATAGTGGATTTTCCCATTGATAATGGTGATTTTCCATAGCTATGTTAGTTTAACAAGAGGGTAACTATGGTGATAAACCCACCATAAGTTGTCATCAACCCCCATGAAAAAGTTAGTGATAACTATGGTGATAACTAGGATACAACATGTTATAAAGTTTCGAACCCCCCATTAGTTGAGATATTTCATGAGTGAATTTCCCAATTTAGGTCCCAAAAATGGAGCGTTTCTGCACCATCAAAAGCCATATGGGACACATCCCCTGAAATTTAGCCCTGAATCATAGGCCTTATATATAATGCTAGATACCTCCAAATTAGGTACTGTACCTGAAATGGCAATTGAAATTTTGAGAATATCTTTTGGGGAAATGCGTAATGGATCGTAATGGAACATAGGCCTTGGCCATTCCTCTTGTGATTTTTGTGGTGGGAATCTCTCATTTATGTAGGTATACCTGGAATGGCCACTGGTGCAGTTGAGGTGCAAAAAATGTGTGGTTTTACCGACAGATTGAACGAATATAACCCTAGCCTATAACCCCGAAAAATCTATGGTTGATTGGTTGTACATCCACTTATGACTGAAACTGCTCTTCCGATTTGGGGACGAAAAAACTGCTTATACTGTATAACCACCGATGCTAGTTTCAATGATGTTCGTTTTCAATCATGTTTTGGCCTGTCTCAAAGTCAGTCATGCCCCAATTTCTGGTTGTTTTGATGAGAAAATGGAGATAGAGCAAAAAAAAAATTATTTGCGAAGATGATTATATAACCCCATACAAACAATTACCGCGGTGATCTTTTGCATAGTTTGCTTAACAATTGATAATTGAACCGTTGCAAAGTCGAAAAAAAGCACCCCAACAGGGAACTGGGAATGATTTTTTAGGGGCTAGACGACCCTTTACACGTAACCACGATATTTTTCTCCGATTTTCCAGTGGCAATTTTTTGTGGAAAAGCCATGGTTTTGTTGATTTTCATGGGTCTTAACAGTCGAACCTTAGGCTTTCGATATGCCACCCCCGTCCCAAAAAACCGGGAAGTGAACGGAGTCATCGTCTCGTGTGAGATGAGCTCACAGAGCGCTCGTACCACTTGGTCCTGGCCAAGTTTTTTTGGAAATTTCCTATCCCAATGGATGACATCTGCCATAGGTGAGGCAACAGTTGGCATTTTCTAAGTGCCATTTTAGATGTTGAATGATGATTTTTAGCTATGAAGGTGAGGCAAAGTTTGGCATGTTCCAAGTGCATTTTCGATGTTGGAAGATGGTGGAACCACCCGTTTTTGAAGGAAAAGTTCGGAAAAGTATCTTTCCCCATGTGCACGCCTCCAATCAGGGGCCCAAAATTGGATTGCAAGGGGTACTCAATATTGGTGAGAAGGGATCATATCATATGTGGTGAAAAAATGAAATATGTGGTATGGTCATCTATGCTTAATTAATGGAAATCAATCCGTAAAATGGGCGTATAAACCCGTATCAATGGATCAATGACCATCCCTTAATATTCTTGGCTTGATCTACTCCAGTTTTTGACCATGGCACGTATCATTTCTGGCTAAATCATACAGTAATTCACCAACCGAAAAAAAAACTGCTTGGTGGTTTCAACCTCTCTGAAAAGTATGACTTCGTCAGTTGGGATGATGAAGTTCCCATATGGAAAGTCAAAAAAAAATCCATGGTTCCAAACCACCAACCAGTCATCATCATCATCAAACATAAATCCAAGAAAAACGATACCCTCCGGTAAACTAACATAACCATATATTTCAATAAAGTCATAAAATTCATCTTCCAAACCACCAAGCAGAAAAAACTGTTATAATGTTGAGCCATGTGGGGAAGATACCCCTAATCCTGACCCTCCAGTGACGTCACAGTGAGGTCACAACAAAAAAAATCCGAATGGCAGCCAATGAATAGTCAACAGTTGAACGTGGGAATAGTAATGTGGTTAAAACAATAATAAACAATCCCCCAGTCATCACCATAGATAGGTGGTATATTTGTTCCATTCCCAAATGGGTAGTTTATGATTGTTTTAACCACATTATAGGAAAAGGAGACCAACTTTTGAGATATCGAAGATTTTCCAAGAAATGCCAGCAGGGCCGTTGATGCAGTTAGAGCCACAGGGGTGGCGTTCAACAGCAATGCCAGGATGTTTACCTAAGTTGCGCAGCCTTGGGGGCACCCAGATTACTTTGTTCGTCAGGTCTTGTCCTTTTCTGTTGGATAAACTGGGGGATATACCCTCTGGTAATTTAACATAGCTATTGAAAATGACCATTTATAGTGGATTTTCCCATTAAAAATGGTGATTTTCCATAGTTATGTTAGTTTACCAGAGGGTAATCAACTACACCCAGACGTGAAAGTCAGTGTAATCTCCGAAAACAAGATACAAACCGCATGGGACGCAGCGCATTTATCAGGTGCCTTTGGCTAAAACATGAATCATGAAAGACAACCAGGGACACACCTTGCAAAATGTTACAATAATAGAATACACACATAACATATTGACACCACTTGGACACAACATCGCATCGACTTCTCATATTAGTCTCCCCCACCTAGGACGCACTATTCTTGAAAACGCTTCGACTTCCACCAAAATACAATGAGGATAATATATATATATATATTTATTTATATAATATATATATAAAATGATTTATAATGGGGATATAGAAACCATATATGATGTAGATCTGTCTGCCGGCGGCGTTTACATTCATAACGTGGCCTGGCCAAAGGAGGGGAGATGTTGTGCTGTTTCACCAGATTAAGGGGTTGCCCATAGTTGCCCGCCCTGTTCAAACAGACTCCTTGGGATGGTTATGGATGGTTGGAATTTAGGGACATAACATATCAACCATCCATAACCGTCCCAAATGGATTAAACATAACATCCCAAATGGGCTCAACATATGGATGGTTATCAACAACTGGATTTTGAGAAGTGACAACTGAATGATACAGATCCCGGCAAGCTGCGTAAATCTTTGGCACCGAAAAAGTTTCGGCAGTTCCAGCCACAGATGTTGGTTAGATCTCACTTTGATGGTTGTTAACTCCATTTTTTGGAGGGAAAAACGGAAGTTTTTTGTCTTGACGCAAGGTCAAAATACATGCTCAATTTCACCCAAACTTGAAGTATTGGGCTGTGGATATAACTTCCACAAAAATGAAAACCATATTATGTTGTGTCTCCAATCCATCTAATGAAAATATGGTATTGTTCCCATCCAACTATTAATAGTCCAAACAGCACGCGTATTTTTCCCAAAAAATGTTTGATATACTAATCATATTTTTTGTTGGGACAATGATAGTTTGACATCTATATTAATGACATCCACATACTAATCACAGTTGTCCCCAAAGCTCTGAGAAACTCTCAGTAGTGTCAACCGATGAATAAGGCTGTTGAAACCAATTCTGAAGAAAAAAACAATTTTAGCCAATTCTCACTATGTTCTCACTATTTTCGGAGACGCCTCCCCCAAATCGTCAAGATAGCTAAGTTGAGATATAAGATGATATAAATGGTTTAACTATGGTATCTATGGTGTATGGTAGATATAGCTATAGATACATAGTTAAACCACTTATATCATCTAGTTGGTACCAGTAAACCACTATTATAAACCCGTATATGTCTAGCTATAGCTATAGTTAATGGGGTTTATAAACCAACTTGTTTCATTCATCAACCAGGGTTGATTACTCCGAGCTGCAGCTGCTGGCAGAACTGTGCTGATCGCAACCGGGGATGCCTCGAACGACGGCGTGTATCATATTGGTGAGATGTAAAACAAAAAGGGACATGTTTGGGGATTTATGGGATATAACGGGGAATATCACTGGAATATGTAAGTATATAACCAACTTAATATATAATATCATATATATATATATACATATATATATATGTATACATATGTATATATTATAATATACATTTAGGATTAGGATAAAATGGGTATGTAACCAATGTAACTAATTTACGGGTCTTTTTCAAAGGGTGGATCTACCCTCGCTGCAATCAAATCATTGGGAACATGACGACAATCTATCGGATAAACCCAGGTGGCATGTAATATCAGTGATGGGGGTGGGATATGTCATTGATTTTTTTGCCGGTGGTATGAAATGTTATGAAGGTATGAATCATGGAATTGGATCTATAACATTATAGAGACCCCAGAAAAAGGCTTTAGCAACATCCAACTTACAAACAGTGCTACGATAAACTATTGTTCGTTATATTCTGGGAGCACCACCAGTTCGAACTGATCAACCAGATCATTGAAAAAATGCATGAGTTGAACAGTTGAACATCAAAAAATGGACACCAAATGGCTGATCATTTGCACTACCAAGCTGTCACCGGTTCCTAAGGATCGATTCGATAAATTGCTGAATTTTTTTGCATAGAAACATTGTAAGGAATACATTTCAATCCTAGGATTGAAACCACCAGAAAAGCTTGATAATCCTATGAATACCAAATAGTCTTCCTAGGAAATGCCAGACTACAAGTAATTACTGTTGATTGACATTCTATTTTTGCAACTTCATACCATATTCCTTCTCTCGTTTTACATCCGCGATTTGATCTGAAATTGGACACCATCAATTTCTGATTTAAAATGATTTAAAGCTGATAGCTCATGATTTTCTGCTTGACATTTATGTCAAGGTCACCTCAAAATGTGAACATGATTTGGTTCATGTTTCGCTCCCGAAATTCCCAGCGAACCTGCCAATTCTGTTGCGCCAGAATTTCCAAGGTTTCAAGTGCAATGGTGGCTAAAGGAGTTTCGCGACCTGGAAGTCTCGGGAGGAAACAAATCAAGAAAACATCGAGGAACAATGTGGTTGGAATAAAATTGAAATCACCACACGTTTGGAGAAGTCTGTTCTGTGTTTGATCCGTATGTTTTTGAAATACAACCGTGATACCGTGGTACTGTGATGGATACAAATCAAAGATGATCCGTGTTCACCCATGGATGGCCCTTGTTGCGCAAGATTGGAGCATATCAGCATACCAACTTTTGCTGAAAAAGCAAGTAATGTGGGTAAAAGAATGTCATAAACCATCCATTTGGAATTGGTTTATAATTAATTACCACCTATTTATGGTGATTTGGGGAATGGTTTACGGCATTGCTTTACCAACATTGGAACAATCTTATTTAGAAATTAGGGGACATCTACACCAATGCCAAAAACATGTCAAGTGGCTTCCCGCAGTGCCGAGTGAGGCCCGACACAAATGGTATTCTCCCGTTTTTCCCTAAAGAAAAGGAACACCCCAAAATGTTTTAAAGAAGGTGAATATTACAATATCGACGGGAAAATGCAGGCCAAAACTTAGAAGAAACATGGATTTATCATGGTTTTCATTGTAGGCAATGATCATCCTCATCCCAAGATAACCCCATTGACAAGGCCGCATGGGCCGCATTCCTATCTGGCTGAAATCATTGACATGTTGGGCCTTACTAAGCATCATTCCATGACATCCCAGTGAGGTTTAAGTTATACTTCACCCAATACCATACCCATATGTTCCATGTATGGTATATCTACTTGCATTTGGGTGATTTTTAGAGCAAATGTTGGTAAATATTCCATACATGGAGCATATGGGATATCTTCCAACAAACCCATCTTTCTCCCTATCTGCTAGGTCTCCGGCGTGTCGCCCCGGATCTTGCTTTCCTCATGACGACGCAAACAGTTCCAACTGCACTCTTTGACCCGAAAACGGCATGTCCCAGAGGGGAAAAAACAAATTGACAGCACCACTATAACTATAACTGGGAAAAGATGGAAAAATGGTTTCCAACAATCGGAATTAATTAATCAATCAGAATTTTCCAATGAGCGTGTTCCTTGCGTGTCCATAACATGCTGAAGCCATTGGTTAATGGTTCTACTAGGCTCAATCCAAATTTTTGATTGCCAAACCATGCAAGACCACTATTTAATTCTGATGGTTTTTGTAACCCCAAAAGACGTAAAAAGTAACATGACATCACTAAACAATGAAAAATTGAAGCTTTTCTGATTTGTTTTGGGTGTTGCTACCAAATTCTCACGGCCAAATATTCCGGTAAAAACCGCACTGTTGCTGGCAACGTCTCCATTTCGCAAGTTCGAATGACGAAATCCCACGTTTCCCCTTGAAGAAATCTCCATTTTCCTCCTCAAAATCCATCATTTCCGGAATTTTAAACAGATGTGACCCAGCCTGTCCTGGTCTCCCCATGTCGAAATCAACATCGAAATCAACTTCCAAGGCATCCAAGGCACGTGAAGGTGTCACAGAGCTGCTCAAGCCCCAAATCCGAGCACAGCAGCAACTGCTGTATCTCCAACGCCAAGCCCAGCTGTGCTATGACAGTGGTGCTGCCATCGCCCTTCTTCCTTGGATGGGGTGACCTGGAAAATTCATGAAAATTGGGGCAACATCTGATGTTTTTTTTGTTGTTTGGATATGTTTTTTGGGTCAAAATCTGATGTTTTTTGTTGTTTGGATATGTTTATTGGGGCAAAAATCTGATGTTTTTGGTGTTTGGATATGTTTGATGTTAGATGATTTGGGCTGTTTTTTGATTTTTTTGAATGATGGCGGATTATTTTGGATGATGTTGAATGACTTTAGGTGGTCTTACGACGGTGCTTAATGATGTGATTTTAGAATGGTGTTTGACAATGTTGGGTGATTTGTAATATGTTGCATGGTTTCATGAAATGATGAACATTCAATGGTTGAAACTCTGATAGTCCTACTGCACATGGCTAGCAAGAAAACCATCATCTTTCGAATGGACAAACCTCCCAAAATGGAGTAAGGAAGAGAACACGTCATAGGAAGTGGGTCGGAGTGACTAAGATCATATTGCCAGAATTAAGGTGACATATATGATCAACAAAAACCCGCCCCAATTTCAGACTGTTTCTCTCAGCATCTTCCCAAAAGAAATATCAAGAAATCAAGTTTGAAAAAAACACCGGTGACACTTTCCAAATCCACACTTTTCAAATCCCAAACGAAACTCACCACAACCTAAACTCAGCCCAGTGTCAATCTGCAGATCAACTCTTCAAGCTGCTGTATCAACACCTCACATCCTTTCCTTGGAGGGCCGACCCCAAATCCCAGCACCCAGAAATCTGGTGGTTGTTTTCTATGGATTCACCAATGGAAAAAGCTGAAAGAGAACATCATCAGTGGATTAGCCATGGATTAACCATGGAAAAAGCCAGTAGATTCACCATCATCAACATTCATCAACATTCATCAACATTCATCAACTATTTCTGGCAGTTCTGGTGGATTTACCTAAACCATCCATAAAAACACTGGGAAACTGACCAAAAAAAAATCGTCGCAGTTCAACCCAGCAGGCTTCTGTTGAATCACCAGCTCCATGGGCTTCTGCACGCTGCTGGGGGTCTCCCAAGCAGCTGCCAGACGTAGCGACAGCAGGCACTGGATTTTCAGCTGCTCAGCCGCTGCAGCTGGTAGCTGCGGCTGTGAATGGAGACATTCCACGACTTCGGGTAGAAAACCGTGAGGACCAAAGGCTTGACGCAGCGATTCCAACAAGGATTCCTGGGATGATGATGTTTGATGATGTTTGGAGCTTTCCAAATCCATGGTACCCCCATCATCCAAGTCATTGGACAAAATCGTCTTCCCCAGAAGGAAGACCTCTGGTAAACTAACATAGCCACAGAAATCACCATTTTTACTAGGTAAATCATGGAAATAAATGACCATTTTCCATAGTTATGTTGGCTCACTGGAGGCTACCACCCCCCCCAAAAAAAAACTGTCCAATTACTGTCCCAGCAACCGTGTAGGGCGGTTTGGCCTCACCTCCCATACTTCCATCGTGCCCCAGAACCAAGGAATTCTCATGGCTCTCGTTGGCTTTCGGCACCAAGGTATCCAAAACTTCAATGAGTTGTGATAGGACTGCCAATGCCACTGGTTCCACTCCAACCTGGAAGATGTTTTTGAATTTGGCCCATAGGAGACCAAAACATGGGGAGCTATACCAATATGTTAATGCCCTGCGAAGAGAACTGCGAACATTGAAGAACATGGATCATTGTGAGTATCGAATTTGTTTGGACGGGCCAACAAGTTTAAAGCATTTGCATCATGATGCATCATGACTCATCATGACTCATTATATGAAACCGTGCGAAGAAAAACAATTTCCACTCATCAGCTCATTCTCGGTCTAGGGGCATGAGATGTGCTATCCTTCTTCAGTCCCACTCTTTGAAAAAACACAGCAGTGGGTGACTTGTCAATATGTGTCAATATAGAATGCCCAGAAAACCCTGTCGAATTCGGTCATTCCTCCAATGGAAATTGCCCTTCTGGGGCACCAGCATTCTCAATTTTGCGACAAACCACGAGCAATATTTGAAACATGCAGGAAACAACTTACATGATGAAGGGGCAACTTAGAGGAAGCCCTACAACATCGGCATCATACTATACCTTAAAAGTGGATATTCATGGTATATGATGGTATATGCATAGTTTCCCCCAGTTTCCCTTAGGTTTCCCTTAGGTTTCTCCCTTGATCATCTTGACTCCCAGTAACGGTCTGCAATCTTCCAACTCTCAACTCCCTTCCGTGCAGAGTTAACTCCGAACTCAATTGTGCCAATATCCGTGGCATGGCACTCGCATCCCCTGGCATGAAATGGGTTGAACGATGTTGAAATCAATGGATTTGTTTACGGGAAAAATTACAGGAAAGCACCATATTTAATGGGAACATCTATATGGTTTCCTGTAGATTTTCCCTTAAACCAATCCATTGATGAAAGCTTGGTCTGCAAAAAAAACATGTGGAGAAGCGCGGTTTTAAATTAAACTTGACCTAAGACAGACTTAACAAGTCGTCTTAATTCACATGTGAAGCTGTACATCCCCCGACTGCCTAAGTCCTTAGGATACGCACCACTTAGAGACGGCAAGACAATGTGTCTGAACTGGAAGAGTGACAGAAGGCAGGCAACGTTGAGACACCAAATATATCATACATCGTATATACAGTATACATCCTAAAGCTGACATCCGATCATGAGCACCTCCAGTAGTTGCGAAGATTGGGCTTACAGGTCAAATTACTTATAGTCATTCCCCCCCAAAAAAAAAAGTATAGCCTGAGGTGCACGATTTCCCGGATTTCCCAGTGAAAAAAACGTCCCGTCCTTTCATCTGTCGCGCAGCTTCCACTGACTTGGCAGCTTGTTCCAGCAGCACCAGCAGCGCACTTCGATCTCTGCCCGCCAAAGGTTCCGCCTGGCACTGACACGCCATCAGCTCCAAGCCGCAAAAGTCCACGGACTTTGGATGGGTAAAACGACACACAGCCCTGGCCCCCGGAAGTGGCAGAGTATCCGAAGTTCTTCGGCCCAATCTGGAGGCTCTGCTCTTCATGCTGTTTCTTGCAGATTTGGAACCTTGGCTGATTCAGGGGCAAAAGAAGGAAAAACATGAAACAATCAAAACCCCCAGTATCATATTTGCGGAGGAATTCATAGGAAAAACGCCCAACAAAAACATCAGCAGCTTCCAGGAAACTGAGTTCCGTGCCACGATCTTCCGCAATGGTCGCCATTGGGGTCACTGTAGTCACACCTGGCGATCCGATAGATCCGGATCCGCTGTCCGACTCAGAGGATGCCACCTGCATGCTGCGGACACTGGAGCGAGGAAGAGTGCCGAAGAGGCTACCAGATTGGGCTTCAAGGGAGAGTTTGCCCACCTCAACTGACTGACATGTGCTGATCAAAGTGCTGATCAAAACGCTGATCCATCGGCTCCGGTCTAGAGCAAGAAATTGGAGAATGGTTGGCCCGATGCAGTTTAACCAAGAGGTCCCACGAAAAGAAAAACAATTACTTTACTTCGAGTTGTCCCCACCATGACATTTATACGTTTTGTTACTGGCAAATCTTCTGGCATTCTATCTGACATATCTTCTGGCATTTTATCTAGCATATCTTCTGGCATTCTATCTGGCATATCTTCTGGCATATCTTCTGGCATTCTACCTGGCATATCTTCTGCAATATGTTCTGGCATATCTTCTGGCACTCTATCTGGCATATCTTCTGGCATATCTTCTGAAATTCTATCTGGCATTCTATCTGGCACATCTTCTGGCATTCTATCTGGCAAACATTCTGGTACTTTATCTGGCATACCTTCTGGCATTCTATCTGGCATATCTTGTGGCATTCTATCTGGCATATCTTCTGGCATTCTATCTGGCATCTCTTCTGGCATTCTATCTGGCATATCTCATGGCATATCATCTGGCAAATCTTCTGACATTTTATCTGACATTCTATCTGGCATATCTTCTGGCATTCTATCTGGCCGTTGAGGTCCAGCGGTGCACACTGAGCTGCGCAGGTCCCAGGTTGAGGTCCAGCGGTGCACACTGAGCTGGGAAGGTCCCCGGTTGAGGTCCAGCGGTGCACACTGAGCTGGGCAGGTCCCCGGTTGAGGTCCAGCGCTGCACACTGAGCTGGGCAGCTCGCAGGTTGACGTCCAGCAGTGCGCACTGAGCTGGGCAGTTGGCGAAGAGCTTGGCGACAAGTTGGCAAGGTTGGCAATGCGGAAGTGGAGGTGGAGCGGAAGTGGAGGTGGAAGAGGCGGAGGCGAGGGGGACAGCGAGGAGGACAGCTATAGTCGAGGAGGAGGAGGAGGAGGAAGCGGGCATGCGCTCTGATAAAATCTAACAACCCTCACCTGGCAGGTGGGGAACGAATGAATTCCCCAAAATCCACAAATCATTGGATAAAGCACCGCACATCAAAAAGTCACCGACTCAGCATATGTTCAAGGCACGTGGTTCAAGGATGCACCCACTGACTGCCTTGCTGCATCACTGCTGGGGGTATCTGAGGCTTCAGAGGGATCTTGTTGCATCCTCACTGTTGAACGCCTCCCCGTGGAAATCCCACAGGAGGGTCTGGGTTCGAGATCGGACACGTCTAACTGCATGGAAGCCAAAGAAGGGGAACTTCGCAAATCAGGCTCTGAAAGATCCGACAGTCTCGCTTCAGACATTCTGACGTTGGAAATCCTCCCGTTTGACATCCTGCTATCGGACACCCACCGGTCTTCAGACATCCTTGCTGACATCCTTCCATCGGACATCCTTGCTTCTGACATCCGCGGGTCTGCTGCCGACATCCTTCCATCGGACATCCTTGCTTCTGACATCCGGGGGTCTGCTGCTGACATCCTTCCATCGGACATCCTTGCTTCAGACATCCGGGGGTCTGCTCCTGAAATCCTTGCTGACATCCTTCCATCGGACATCCTTGCTTCTGACATCCGCGGGTCTGCTGCCGACATCCTTCCATCGGACATCCTTGCTTCTGACATCCGGGGTCTGCTGCTGACATCCTTCCATCGGACATCCTTGCTTCAGACATCCGGGGGTCTGCTCCGGACATCCTTGCTGACATTCTGCCATCAGACATCCTTGCTTCTGACATCCGGGGGTCTGCTGCTGACATCCTTCCATCGGACATCCTTGCTTCTGACATCCGGGGGTCTGCTGCTGACATTCTGCCATCGGACATCCTTGCTTCAGACATCCGCGAGTCTGCAGCTGACACCCTTGCTGACATTCTGCCATCAGACATCCTTGCTTCAGACATCCGGGGGTCTGCTCCTGACATCCTTGCTGACATTCTGCCATCAGACATCCTTGCTTCTGACATCCTGGGGTCTGCTGCTGACACCCTTCCATCGGACATCCTTGCTTCTGACATCGGGGGGTCTTCCAACATGCTACGCGACATGCTGCCATCGGACATCGTGGCTTCTGACATCCGCGGGTCTGCTGCTGACATCCTTGCTGACATTCTGCCATCTGACATCCGGGGGTCTGCTGCCGACATCCTTCCATCGGACATCCGTGCTTCTGACATCCGGGGGTCTGCTGCCGACATCCTTCCACCGGACATCCTTGCTTCTGACATCCGGGGGTCTGCTGCTGACATCCTTCCATCGGACATCCTTGCTTCTGACATCCGGGGGTCTGCTGCTGACATCCTTCCATCGGACATCCTTGCTTCAGACATCCGGGGGTCTGCTCCTGACATCCTTGCTGACATTCTGCCATCAGACATCCTTGCTTCTGACATCCGGGGGTCTGCTGCTGATGTCCTTCCATTGGACATCCTTGCCTCTGACATCTGGGGGTTTGCTGCTGACATCCTTCCATCAGACATCCTTGCTTCTGACATCCTGGGGTCTGCTGCTGACATCCTTCCATCGGACATCCTTGCTTCTGACATCCGGGGGTCTGCTGCTGACATCCTTCCATCGGACATCCGTGCCTCTGACATCCGGGGGTCTGCTGCTGACATCCTTCCATCGGACATCCTTGCTTCTGACATCCGCGGGTCTGCTGCTGACATCCTTCCATCGGAAATCCGTGCCTCTGACATCCGGGGGTCTTCCAACATACTGCGTGACATTCTGCCATCCGAGGTTCTTGCTTCTGACAACCTCGCCTCAGACTCTGCAATGGGCACCAAGGGTTGAAAGGGCGTATTGCGGCGATTGCTCCCGGTGAAACTTTTCCCATCACGCACCTCTGGGTGCCACTTGAGACCTTTCTTGTTACCGCGCTGCTTACTGGGCTTCATTCGAACATGAAGACCTAAGGCTCCCGAAGACAGCTGAACTTGCTCATACCTGTGGTTGCGCACGGAAACTGTGGACCACTTAAGGAACAAAAGCAGAAAACTGCACATCGATGTATCAAAAAAACTGGGGCACTTCCAAACATCTAACTCGACTTGAGTCTCACAGTGATCATCTCAGCCTATCTCAAGCCGAAGTGCTTTTCGGCTGCATTCAGCAGCATCTTTCCGTCAATGATGCCTTGTGGCGGGTTCGCAAATGGCAGCAACTCAAGATGGATCTCCACATCTTTGTTCACCTGAGGAGGTTGAAGGGCCATGATCAACGACGTCGTGTTTTTCTTGGGAAAACCGCAAGGCTTCATAAGGCTTCAAGGTTTCAGAATCTGGTTTGCTAGCCGGCTAGCTGTCCTCAAAATGCTGAAAGATCCATGAGTTCATCTGGCCCCATCCACACTTTGGAGAAACGTTTGTGACATGTAAAATAGATGTACCCTCTGGTAAACATACAAAAAACTATGGAAAATCACCATTGTTTAAAGATTAAAGGGTAAATCAACTATATATCAACGAACTAAATGAGTCATTTTCCAGTTAGAAAACTGTTATATAGTTTACCAGAGAGAGGGTAATCTTGGAAGATGAAATAAAGACACTTTGCTGTGCGAAATTGCCCATTCGGGTGCCCCCCAAACTCTTGGTAGCTGCATTCACCATTTTATAGGGGCTATGGATACCCAATGTATACCTTGGCACCATCCTAACTACTGGATTAGAATGATCTCACCATAATGTCCGCATTATAGCTGGATAGTTGGATAGTTGGATAGTTGATAAAATACTTATGGTTAATAATTAATGGATATTCAAGGCTATAAAAATTGTAATATTCTGGGTAAATTATAATATTTCTCTAACCTGAATTAAGGCCATTTGGGGATGATTTCCCTATAAAAACCATGATACCCAGTGAGGTCGCAGTGAGGTCGTTATAATTTACCCAGAATATTGATATTCAACCTCTCCCGGAAACACCCCTTGATGATCTCCTCAGACATTCTGAAGCTCCATTCGGGGATTTCCCAGATGATGATTTACTGAGAAAGATGACCCGAAGCCAACGAATGCTTTCAACATGATAGACACGGAGGTTTCCTAAGTCATGGGGGTACCCCCAAATCATCCACATCAGACATTTTTAGTATTGAAACCTATGACTTGAAAAAAACTTATTGAAAGAAACCACTGATAGTGGTCTGAAAATAGGATACCCCAAATATTAGTTACCAGCATTCACCATTACTAGAAACTATATTCAGTCACTATAGCAAACATTGCTAACCATTATTAACCACTACTTCTTCACCAGTACTAACCACTACTAAGCATCATTCACAAAATTACATCCAGCATGTTAATCATCATTAAGCTATATCTAACTAAAACCAATCATCGCTTTTGAGCACCACTATTCACCATCAATTTTGCGAGGGTACATCGTAACCACTACTAAGCGCTATTTTTATTCACCAGGACTAACCACTATTAACCACAAAAAAAACACTATTAACCACTATTCACCACTATTATAGCGACGGACATATACTTAGAACATCAATTTTTCCAAAATTTCGGAACCTCCTCTTAGAACATCAAAATTACCATACTTAGAACATCAGAAATGTTTCTAAGTACGCACTTAGAACATCAGAAAAACAAATACTTAGAACATATCCTTTGATTTTTGCATACTTAGAACATTAAAACACACATATACTTAGAACATGCCCTGTGACTTTGGTAAATCTGCATATATACACAAATACCTTGGTGAACGCCATACTTAGAACAGCATTCTATACCTTTTCTTCGGGAACAATATCCCAAGCAGTCTTCGCTGCAATGGGAAGGTCTCTAGTAATTTGTGGGTTTCCTACAGGGGGTAATCAAAAAGCATAGGTTTCAATACTAAAATGAGCCAAAATGAATTATTTATAATTTTGAATGTATATGTATGGTTCCCATTGGTTCCCCACTGGGATGTTCTAAGTATAGCTTGGAAATGTTCTAAGTATAGGTTTTGGGTATGTTCTAACTACTTTTTTTGAAACCCATACTTAGAACATCCCCGCTGTGACGATTTTCAGATTTTTTTCCAAATGATGTTCTAAGTATTTGTCCGTCGCTATAACATGCTATAACCACAAAAAAACACCATCATAAATGTCATAAATCCATATAAATCCATCATCTTTCTCCTCGTCACCTCCTTGGGCACATCGAAGTGCAACGTTTGCCCCGGGATCCACTCCATCGATCCATGGCTTCGCACGTCGCCACCAGCGCCGTCCGGCCCCACCAAGGCGGAACGCACCTCCACCAGCGGCACGGTGTCAAGGCCCACCGTGTCTTGGGCGGTGACCTGAAAAACCCAGCTGAGGATGGGCTGAGGATGGGAAAATCAATGGGAAATCCTGGGAAAATGTGGAAAATGATGATCAAATGGAGCTGGACTTGAATCCAAAACCATTCAAACTGATGTTTCGAAGTGAGGTTTCCGTTCGGGAACGCATCCATAAGCAATAATCGCTCGAAGCTGAAACAATGAAACCCTTCAAGTTGGGCCGAAAATCAAAAACTGTTCTGTGCGTTCAGCAAAAACAAAATTCTCAATAAACAATGTTGTCCTTCACGGATCATTTTGTTACTCTCATGTAATCAAACCGGCAATGAAAAATCAAAAATGGAGGTTGATAGCTGGGAAACTCATCATAAACTGGTTGGTGGTTTCAACCCTCTGAAAAATATGAAAGTCAGTACTATTCCCAACATATGGAAAGTCATAAGTTTCATGTTCCAAACCACCAACCAGTAAACGGATGATTTTCCATTGGGTTTTCCATCAGTTTGACCCAAGGATTTCCCACAGATTCGCTGAAAAATGGCTCAGTTCCAGGCTATGACATCCATCTTTTTGGGGTCGATCCTCAGCGGCAGAACTCAGATAATTATGGGGGTTTCTTAAATGGGGGATTCCCCAATAGCTGGATGCAGGATGGACACCCCCCAGTGATGTTTGTTGGTTTATAAACTTATATTAAAGTAATAAAAAACATGACATAATCCCCATTAACTAGTTTGTTATATCTACCATAAACCATTGGATTCAGCCACTTATAAACCAACTTAGCTATCTTGGGGACCCAATCCTGTGGTTTATAATGGAAAATCCTACGAAAATAGATGATTTGGCGGGTACCCCTATTTCAGGAAACACCCATAAAACCATGATACCCCTCAAACGTGTCAAGTCAATCTCAGAGTTTTAGGATTACTGGAATGACCTGTCCATGATTATCATGATTTGTTTGCGAAAAAAAAGGAGAAAAATCAAATGAACCGATGTGTTTCACATGTTTATCTGCAAACAAGATCAAAGTGAAAAAAAACAAAACATATGGAACAAAAATCAAGCAAACCCAAGTCTTTTGGGGCCTGATATCATTTTATGATTCCGTGTCTTGGATGGGCACTCAATCGTCAACCGACTGGAAGTCATGGTCCCAAAAAGAAGATAAGGGGTTGTCCGAAAATAGGCCTTCCGAACATTGGTTATGCATTGGTTAATGATTATCCCATATTTTCCCGCTAAAAATTGCCATTTGGGGCCATATTCCACATTTGCAGACCCGGAATTGCCATGTTTTTTGCCCAGGAACGCGTCGCCGGGGTCCTGCAAACCAATCAACATTCCAGGGTTTTTTTGGAACATGATCCAATCGCTACGTTCGAAACCATTGCGGCTAGGTTGGAAACGAAATTGAACGTGTGAATTACCCTCTGGTTATTTAACATAGACATGGAAAATCACCATTTATAATAGGTAAACCATCTATAAATGGGCCATTTTCCATGGCTATGTTAAATAACCAGATGGCATTGTTTTTAACCACGTTGACCAGTAATATTGCAAAATATGGTAAACCCAATGATTGAACCATCCCCAAAATCACCGTAAATGGGTTGTAAAAAAAAACAAACGGTCGATTTATTTTTGAATTTGCCACATTAAGGAAGGGCCGCCGGAAAAACGCCAGACGCACCGTTAAGCCTTTAAGCATCATATTTTGCCCCATTGTGTCTAAACAATGTTTTTGTTTTCATTTTTTTTCAAGCACCCAAGCGTTTCAGAAAATGCCGTTCAAAACAAAAACGGGTGGTACTAACTGTCAATTGTGCCGATAATGATAGGGAAGCATCATAATTTGTCCAACCAGTCAGGACAGCAAAGCAACGGAGGAAAACCGAAAACAAATGTCACAAACAATGTTGCCCCAACAGCTCAGCATGCATGTTTTACGTATTGTTTTTTTCAAGGACACGTCCAATAACCAAAAAAAAGGGCAATGGCGTAGATCTTACAATAACCCGACGAAAATGAAATCATTGCAAAAATTCCACGGCAAGCTGGCATGCCATCCTTCTTGCCGCGGTGAAGGGTGCGGCTCGTCAACGATTTCGTGCACCATTCTTCTGATGCCTGCGGCGATAATGTTGGATGAAAAAAACTGGTGATTAAATTTGGAACTTGGAACCCAATCGGTTTGTAGAACTGAAGCCGGCTGGTGCATGTTGGTACACAGAAACCCGACAACAACAAAAAATAAAGAAACATGATGTCAAAGATTGCGGTTCCTTCCTTTTTGTTCGGGTTTCCGATTGTTCACCCTAATTATTTCGCGGCTGCCATACCTATCAAAATAAGCGCGTCGCAGCATTTAACGGGTTTACCAACCGTGCCTCCGTCTGAGAGGCCCCACTGCTGGAAATGGTTTCCTGCATCGGCAGCAACGTTGTTTCGCAAACTTGTGGCAGATTTCCAATGTGGCTAGGAACATCATTATCCACCATGGCAACTGAAAATTCCTCATGTATAAGTGATTTTCCCTTTGACATGACACTTTCAATTGCCACTGTTGATTGCCCGAGGGTCTACCTTTTTCAAAATAGCATTTTTTCTGACGGACATGTCCATTCTAACTTCGTGGCTTTCCGCCCGTGGCTCCTCTGTGATACGGCTCAACCTGCAAGGCTGGGATGGTTAAAAAAAAATAAACATCAGCAACGGGCCAAGCGCCGGGGCCAGGCTATTCCAACGCGCTTGATAGAGGCTGCAGGGACCACGCGGCTCCTGCAAGGCGCCCGCATGACCCTGCTGGATCCTGTTGGCACCTTATCTTTTAAAAATGCCGTTCATCATTTTCCGATTTGCGCAACGGTGCCAAGGTGACATGGGTAATGACGGAACAATCAGCATGACGTGGCGCAGCTTCCCAGATGGTCTCTGGACATGGTTGAGCCCCATCCCAGCAAATATTCGAGAGAAGTTTCGAAGTCAAACTTCCGACAATAAAGGAATAGCACTTGATCTTGGGCCAAAAGCATTTGATTTGGGGTCCCAATTTTGGCTAGCATTATTATTGTATATATTTGTAGTGTCCATTGAGTTGGGGACCTAAACTTGTATAGTATACATTGACTTCTTGGGGACCTAAGTGTTAAACCTATCTGACGATCTACTATTACTATTCTACATATTTGTAAATATCTGTGATGCCCATTGAGTTGGGAGCCTAAATATTCCTTTGATATGGTGTATGTTGACTTCTTGGTGGCGTACTATTGCTTGGCAAGGACCCCTGAAGTCTTGATCCCAAATCTAATGCAAGCAGAAAAGGTGATCTTGTAGATCTCCGTGTCCAAAAAATGGATGTTGACTTCTGCAAGTTTCAATTGAAACTTTCCTAAATCCTAGGTTTGCTGAGCATGTCGTAGATCTCAGCCTGTGATTTTCAGCAGTAGACATCTACAACACATCCCTTTTCCGTGGAATCTCTACAAATTTCAATTGAAAAACTCAGATCTGGGACTTCAAAATTCCAATGTTGACATCTACAAAGTAGAGCATTTAAATCAACTATTTTACTTGCTACTTGACTTGGGTCTCGTAGATAGAACTCCAAAATGACCTGATTTAGGTGAGTTTCGGACGAAACTTGTAGATCACCCCCCCCGAATCAAGTGTCAAGTAAAAAAGTAGATTTATTTTGGATCATGCCACAGCAAAAGGATTAGCGGGATGAGGGCTGGGGGCTGGATGGCCCCCGGGAGAACTTAGGGAATAGTTAAATGATGTTAGATGGGATTTTGATTTCCTGGAAATATTTATAGGGGCATTTACCATTTCAAATCATTTGCATTTCACCCCAAATCTATTGCCAATCCTTAATATTGATTTGACAGATAAAACTAAAAAGCAGACGTGCGAAGAGTCAGAAAAGAGAAAGGGAGGAGAAAAAAGATCAGAAGCAAAAAAAAGTCAGAAGAAAGCAGATGCAGGTGCGCAAAAAATAGAAGCGTCACAAAAAACGCGAACCACTGTGTTTGTGCAATGTTTCGTGGCGAGTACGCTCGCTAAAGCGGCGGGCGCGGAGCCATCTGGGAAGATGGGAGATCAAAAATTGCACGCAATTGTATAAAAAACACCTCACGTCCGGAGCAATTTTGGCACTGGGGATGTCGAAAAAGTGCACGCCGTTGTGGCATGAAGCACATTTAGAAAAACATGGTGACGGCGCCTGTAAGAGGCCGTGTTTTTATGCTCATTGCATTTGCACCGATGAAATCAATTGCTTCAAAAACCCAAGGTTTTTGCACATTCTGATTGAAGTCCATCATGAATCTAGAGAATAAAACACTGTAAGGCTGACCGAGGACATGCGTTTTTGGAACCCCGCGCAGCATTTTCATCACTTTTTTAACTCTTTGCCGGCGCGCCTGAAGTTTCAAGTGCTTTTTTTTTCGGCACTCTTCTGCCAAAGCTTGCCACAATGACTTTGTGCATTGTCCCATGAACGTTAACATCCCCCAGCATCACGTAGTTGTATAACTTGAAGAGAACGTGCAGTAGCGTAGCATCACGTAAGTGTGCAAGTCCCATGAACGTTAACATCCCCCAGCATCACGTAGTTGTATAACTTGAAGACAACGTGCAGTAGCGTAGCATCACGTAGTTGTATAACTTGAAGAGAACGTGCAGTAGCGTAGCATCACGTAAGTGTGCAAGTCCCATGAACGTTAACATCCCCCAGCATCACGTAGTTGTATAACTTGAAGAGAACGTGCAGTAGCGTAGCATCACGTAAGTGTGCAAGTCCCATGAACCTTAACATCCCCCACCCCACCCCCCCACCCCCCAACGAACCGTAAATGAAGAGACAGGAAAAAAATGACATACGCGCACGGCCTCTTATAGGCGCCGTCACCTTTTTTCAACTATAATACAAACCAGAACAGGTTGCTGGCGAATAGTTTGCCAGTGCATCCTAGCGGTCGTGCTGCCGGCAATCGTGCCTCGAGCGCCACCGTGGCTCACAGTCTTCCCGCGCGCCTCTATGAACCACTCAGCTTCACCAGCCTGGATCAGATCCAGGGGTAGCACTTGCCGGTGCTTCTGGTAGTTACCGCTCGGCCGTCGGTTTTGAAGATTGTACCCTTCCGACCGATTTTTGGCCTTCTTTGCGGGCGCCTTCGCCCTCTTCTTCTTTGGGCCTGCCGGCATGTCCCCCAAGGCTCTGCAGATTGCGCCCATGCCACGCGCCATTCTCTCATGCCGCAACTCCGCATTGGGCTCTTGGTCCTGGTCTGGAATAAAAGAGCGGGGTTGAAAAGCATAGCAGTTAGGCTAGAAAGACAACGAGGAAGGTTAAAAACGATAGGGTTGAGGCACCCAACTACATAGAGTTAGGCTCAAGAAAACAGTCCTGCAGCCATACCTCATCAATGAGCTCGTAATGGTCCCGGCCATTGAAGTACAGAGGTATGCACTTCTTGCCGCGGCGCTGAAACTCTTCGAGGTAGAAGTTGCAGTAAAGATGCCCCCTTTCCGCATTCCAAGACAGAATTAAAATGGGTTGTTGCAGCATTGCGCTGCAGCTGGCAATGGCCACCTCATCTGCCCATGCCGTCCGCCGGGACATTTCATCCTTCCACCCTTCCGCGGTTGGCTCTGCATGTTCGTTCAGGTCATGCCGAACCGCAAAGGCCACCACGTCCTCCCTGAGTTTGTCCGCCTTCTTGGTCTCCGCGGCCGCCAGCTCAGGATCCGCGTGCTTTGCGGTGTTGTAGTACGTGGCAGCACGGTGCGGATCTTCTTGCCACTGGATAATGCTGCGGAAGAAGCAGCGACCATCCCCAATGATAGGGAAGGTAATCAGCTGCTGCACTTCTTCGTACACCAAGTCATACTTGGGGTACAGAGGAATGGCCATTGCGGCGTGGGTTGAAAGAAGGCAGGAGGTAGGCTGGAAAGCTTGGTTCTTGACTAACTGCAAATGAATTTGCATGAAGAAGGTCAGCTTGGAACAGCAGCAAGGTTTCGACTTTGCCCGCTAGAACCCCTCCAAGCCTGAAAAGCTTTTGAAGATCGGAGCATGAAGAAGGCCATCGCCTGATTAAGTCACCATTCCACGTAAAACAAAGCCTATACCGATAATGATAATAACGCTAGTAATTAAAGCCCACGATCTAAGCCTGTCATGCCAATCCAATCAATGTGCTGGTACTATTGGACTATGTTGAGTGCAGCCCAGTATAGTTTCCCATCTTTGAAACTTCCGCTACAGCCTTGTGCGGTAATTACTACTGGTTACTGGTACATGTTTCACCTATTAAACATAAGTATTTTCCATAGCCATGCAAATGACCAAAAGGCAATACAACAAGTAAGACATTAACATTACCTGGATCCGCGCTCCATGAAAAGCATCCGAAGCTAAAGCAAGGGACATTTCCGGTTGGGACAACCCCTCAAGCCATACAAAACTGCAATGAACCGCAAAGATTGCGTACATTTTACATTCTTTGATTGTTTGACTGATACCCTCCGGTGTCATCAAACATGGATATTGAAAAATCTTATTTTTATAGAAGATTCTCCCATCAAAATCTATAGGGATTTTCTTAGCTGGCCATGCATGCTTACCGAAGGTCATCCTGACTAATAATCTGCAGGATCCGCGGTAGAACCTCCAAGAACTTGTAAGATTTCTGTTGGCTGAAAGAGCCATGCAGTTTGCATATATCTGCTAGGGTCAAAACATGGTATATGGTTTCTAGTCATCCAGAATCTCTCTCCATCGCCATCCCGAAGGTTCAGCTAAGGCTGAGTCCCATGATGGGAATCCTTATCCGTTTTTTTGCTAGGGTGTCTCAGGGACTTGCCCGAAATTAAAAAACATGTACAAGTCAACGCATGAAATTACTGGACACATTGCTGCATCATTGAGGCTCACCCCCAGATCCTTTTCCTGTAAATCGATTGGTTACCATCCCCACACACGTCTCTACTTCCGGGACTCTAAAATGAGTTATTGTACCATGTAATTTGTGGCAAAAACCGGATGACGACTCGCCACCAAAAAGAAAGTTCTCACTGAAGTAATTTGCGGATTTTGCAGATCGAAACAACATCGTCCAAATGCACCGTTTCGATTCGCAACATCGGCTCAACAGTAGCCACCCGGACCCACTTCGCCCCAACTTCAGCAATTTCGGCCCAACTTAAGGCCCACATGGCTTCAGAACTTGGAACATGGCCGGCCCAATCCGACATCCCCGTTCTAGGGTATTTTCCATGTTTTTTTTGTCTTTAACATCAATTACACGTCATGTTGAGCAATGTTCCCGATGTTGTGCCTCCGTTGGGCTGCACTTCGAGCAATGCTGACGCCAAAGGGTCCCAAGTTGCTCCATCTTGAACATGACCTGGACTTTCATGATGTCCATCACATCACTGCAATTTGCGGTCCATTTGGATCCAGCATCAACTTGGGCTCAAGTTGGGCACAAGATAGCGCAAATTGAGGAGCCCTTTGGGGGCAGCCCAGGCCCAAGCTGGGCCCAACCCGGGCCAATCTTGCATGTTTATTTACATTTATTTCCACTGCTTTTTTCCGTTTGATGAGGGTTCATGCAAGGCCATGTTCCCCACATTGGGCCTGTCTTGGGCCCAACTTCGCCAGATGCCCCCACACAGGACCAATTCGTGTGTGTTAAGCCCAACATGTCGGACCCCAGTTGGGCTGAAGTTGGGCCCAAGTTGGAGCTTGGCACAAGTTAGGCACAAGTTGGCTTGTGATCAAGTTTGACCGCAGTCGGCTTTTGGTTGGGCCAAGTAAGCCGGCTCCTCTCTGTCTTATTCCCTGCGTGCGGGCGGTATTCGTCGCGAAGCGACTTGAATACCCCCTTGCATAGGCCTTAAATACGGTAAGTACCTCCAATTCAAGTAACTGAAATGGCTATTGAAAACGCCAAGCTGGAAAATAATTCGAATATGGTTGTTTTTGGTAGGAATAATGCTCAGAAAATAAGCAACCTAAAAACCGGGATTACCAGCATATTCTAAAAGAAATAATTCTACAACTTTCAGTTTCAAGATTGCTTGTAGGGTAGGCCTATATTTTCTACTGCCTCCTTTTTTACACTAAAATTCATGGGAAAACCCCTATGCCTCTACGGAGATATTGTTCACATACACCACCCAGAAAGCCAAACAAACAATGGTTCAGCAGGGATTTACAATGATCTTCACATATGAGGTACATTTTGGGACCATTGAAGACCTGTTTCATACGTTCCCTACTTCCATAGTTGGGTCAGCTGCACTTCCAGTGTCAGCCTCTGGGCAGGCTCATTGTCAGAAAGGGATGCGCGGACACTGCTTTTGCTGCCTGGTGGTTTCGAGCGCAGCTGAAACATGACCATCATACCAACATCATGGTGATATCAGCTCAGGATATAAAAGAATAAAAATTCCTGAAATAGTACCCCCAATTCATCCAAAATTTGATTATTTTGGTATTAACACCTCTGGTTTTGGGGATCCACCATTTTGAGAAATCACTATATGAGACTGATGATTATGATGCATCGTGCTGTTTGTGTTGCTATCACCAAAGCTCAAACAGAAACATGCTTCAGGAAACATGAGAATTTGTAGTTCCCCTGGCGATTTTTATTGCTGGATATTGCTGGCCTGACATTCCAGTGATCGCTATCATCAAGGCAGCAGGGTGGGTGCCAGAGGCACAAAAAAAACTGCCGACTGCCATAGCAGACTAGACATGGAAAGATGAGTCTGCAGGAACGCGTGGGTCATTGGGGGTCATTCCGTTAAAGAAACATGTCAGGAAACATGGTTTAAGGGAATTTTTACAGGAAACCCCCATATTTCACGGGAAAATCTATGGTTTCCTGTAGGTTTCCCCTTAAACTAATCCATTGATGCCAGGAAACCATGGTTTTTGCCCAAGCAAATGTACATTATATCTGATACAATAGGGGAAATCCCTGGAAATCCTGCAAATATGACCCGTTCAAAAAGAGGACCAGCTGATCCATCATAGTCCATCATATTCCATCTCTGGCTGAATTATACAGAACTATGATAGATCAACCTAAAGCATCCACCCTTTTCGATTTACACATATTTAACCCACCATTCCAGTGTCGTGAGGTCGTGAAAGCCTAGCAATCTCTCAGCGTTGACAGATGACAGCTACACTAGCTATCGACAATGTTCATTCCGGTGGGTTCCAATCTCACCCATAATTGGATCTCTCAAGTAACAGCGCTTCAACCCGGAATCTTCCCTTCACCCAGGCTTCAGGGGAAATCTGATGGAAAAACCATAGGTTTGGTGGTGGAAACACCACTGAACTTCGGGCCAAACCTCGTGCCGTGCCGGAGACCATGCTACTATGCCTGGCTCAGTAACTGGATCTTCTGACGCGTGAAAAACTCCGTTAAAGTTGAGATGGCGAAGTCGAGCAACAAACCAACACAAACATTAACACGCTCATAAAATGTGGTAAGATTGGATGTTACATCAAGAAATCAATGGGAATTCTCCTCAGGCAGCCGGGCATAACCTGGCAAAGTCCAGTGATAACAAGCCCATGTTTCTTCAGTGATCACTACCCTGAGTAAGTTTTCTAATTGGGCTAATCCCATGCTAGGTTAAACCACCACGTTTGACGGTTCCCCGTTTGATGGTTCTTACCCATCAAAAAAAATCACTCCCATATGTTGGTTACCCTCTGGTAATTAAACGTAGCTATTGAACATGGCCCATTTAGTTTGTTGATTTACCCATGAAAAATGGTGATTTTCCATAGTTTTTGTATGTTGACCAGAGGGTATGTGAACCCAAAGAAACCACAAATCACCACAAGCCTTGGAGATGTTTCCACTATACCCACATATTTTCACATATGGAGGTGGCCAACCCTTGGGGTAGTTGGGGTAATTGGATCCCCCTATGTTTGATGGTTTCTATTCTATGCCAACAAAAACCAACAAATCCACCGGCACCGGCACCTTCTTCCAGTGAGTGAATCCCGCATCTCATCCTCAGAGAAGACCATGGAAATGCCTCCGCCAGGATCGATGCGGAAGTGACCTGAAAATAGCCAGAATACCGGAATACCCCCAGAAAATGGCCATCAAATACAGTATATTAGGTAAACCAATGGATATAGATTAACAGGTAAATGATAAATGGCCCATCCAATATACCATCTATATAAAATGGCCATAGAAGAAAATGATGATTAACCAATGAGTTCAAGGATATCCTAGTTTCAGACACGCCGATGAAAATAATGCTGAAAACACATATTTCAGACAACAGTCCGAGCAACGCTACTAACACATAGTAATTCACAATGGTTTATTTGTTTTAAAAAATGGACATACTTATGATTGCCAACCATCTTTGGGGGTGCCATTTGTTTGGGAGGTGATGAAAGCCCCAAAATCTCGTCAACCAGGTTCAGACCCAGGCCTAGGTATTGAATCTCAAATGCAAAGCCGTTTTTCTCGCGAAATTGGAACTGCTCCCGTAGCGGTCATAAAACAAATTCTAAAAACTGGTTCCGCTGGACAGCCCTACAAATTATATATATATATGGATGTATATGTATGTGCATATGTATGTTTATTTATTTATTTACTTATTCGTTTATTTAGTTAATTAGTCATATCTATATCTATGTATATAGTTTTAAAAAAAATATATATATATAGATATAAATATATATGTATATATATATGCATATTTAAATATATATAGATATAGATATAGATATAGATATAGCAAACTTAGCAACTTACCATGTGCACATGATATCTCTCCACATCTCTTCACCAAAACTCAAAAAACGGTCATGATCGTCGCCTTGTCGCTGGGGAATGTTGGAAGACCTGATATTGGTGGTGAGATGTGGCCATGTCATGTGGAAGAAATCCTGCACCATGGGTTTGGTAAATGAACAGTTGGCGAACTGGAAAATCACCATGTTTTTAAAGGTAAATCAACGAACTAAATGGCAATTTCCAATTAGCTACGCTAGTCATTACGAGAGTGTAAATGATGATAATTTTGTGATTTCTAGTGCGTCCACAGTAGCAATAACGATGAGTGACCAATGGATCTAGGCGAAGCCTATCTTCAGATGTCGATGGGAAAATGTATGAAAATGTGAAGCATGCCTGCCAGAGTTGGAAATTCAAGCAGCAACACTGGGGATGACGACCAGTAAAGATGAAGGCTGGGACCAATTTACTGCAAATTCTGACTAAGCTTTTGGAGGCTACCCGATCTTCAAAAACCATTGCTTTGTGACTTGCTGGAAAATACCAGGGTACAAAATTCTGTGGTTCCGAGCATGTTTCCATGTATTGTTGCTCATTCAAGCTCCACTAACTTTGAAATTCAGCATGGATGATTTGGGCTGTAGAGTCAAAACATATCTACAAGGCTCGAAGCCAATTCTCATGACCAGGGCCCGAATAAATATGGGTCTGAAAATAGGCTACCCCTAATTGCGATCAGGATTTTTGCCCTCACCATGATCCTCATCTATTAGATGGTTGGGAAACTCGATTTGTAGCTCCGCATGTGCTCCCCATTGTATAGGGAATATATAGGGAATATGAATACCCTTACCTCCAAATCGCTCCCTCCTAGCCACTGGATAGTCATTTAAATGGCAATTACAAGGGGTATGTCCCATCTTCGGACCCGTATGTGGCAAGTCAAGTCACCGAGAATTCATCACCATGCCGGGCAGAATCCATCAAAATCATGTCGCATCTCTTCAACACACCGTCAAACCCTATGACGAACCACTGGAATCATATCCTTGCGCTGATTTGCTATTGATATCACATGATTTCTGCAAGTCTTATGACCTGGTTGGTGGTTTGAACCCCTCTGAAAAATATGAGTTCGTCAGTTGGGGTTATTTTTCCCAATATATGGAAAGTCATAAAATTCATGTTCCAAACCACCAACCTGTGAAAAATGTCTTGCCGATCAACACTGCGGAAAGGCCGAGCATGTCCACCCTTGCCCTTTCTCAAGGCCCGAACCGATCGTTCCCTTGGGACTTCCGACCTGTGGTGCGCTGCACCACGGTTAGCTGGTGGTTCAAATATCAGACCATGGCTGGCTGAAACAATTCATAGCAAAACTGGTTGGTGGTTGACCTAGCCCTCTGAAAAATGTTAGTCAATTGGGATGATTATTCCCAATATATGAAAAAAAAAGTTCCAAACCACCAACCAGAAAAATACATATTAGAATACCAGGGGGTTTTACATGAGGGGGAGTATAAGGGAGTATTTTGTCTGCGCCCATGCGGACATACCTCCCTTGTTTTACAACCTCTAATGGCAATTGAGACCAGAATTTTTGATTACCCTTTGGTTATTTAACATAGCTATGGAAAATGGCACATTTACAGATGATTTTCCCAGCTATAAATGCTATAAATTTCCATTTGTTTCATGGATTTTCCAGTTCGCTATGTGAAATAACCAGACCGCAATTACTATATATTACTATAGGGAACTTAGAAGATCTTGGAGGCTCAAGAGATTCGAACTACCCTTTGGTAAACATACAAAAAGCTATTTATTGGAAAATGGCCATAGAAATAGTGGGTTTACCCATGAAATGCTAAGTTAATCATAGTTAATCCATTAGCTAATCATAGTTAATTGATGGTGATTTTCCATCGTTTTTTGGTATGTTTACCGGGCCGGGTAAATCAACTCTTTGGGGGGAAATCAGCGAATCCATCGCCCCGAAGCTTCGAAGCAAACCAGGGTCGAAACAACGAATCCATCGGCTCAATTGGTCATCTCTCACTGGTTGGTAGTTGACCTATCCATATGGTTAATGGTGGTTAATAGTGGTTAATGATGCTTCAACATTTCTGGTTGGTGGTTTCAACCCAACCCCTCTGAAAAATATGAGTTCGTCATGAGTTCGTCAGTTGGGATGATTATTGGACCATAATTAATCATGATTAATCCTGAGACCTCACTGGCTCAATATCTCATAATTCCGGAAATCGAAAATCACTGGACCATGGTCCTATCATATCATCGACACCTATCTCCAAAATTCTCCAAAGCGATGTTAGGCCTTCACCGATGCTGGAAGAACGACGCGAAGCCATTCCCTCCTGGAGTCTGGGGAATTCTGGTATATGAAACCGGTGGCATTTATTTTTTCATTTGGAAAATGCATCAACAACACCAACACATCACCAACACATCATGAACATCACCAACATCATCAACATCATCATCCAACCCAAAACCATCCAAACATTACACTATCTTTTAAGGTACCCCAAGAAACCATCAAAACAGCTGCTAAAACTATCGCTTGGACCATGTTCATCCTTGTAATGTAGGAGGCATCTTGGAAAATCCATCGAAAAAAATGGGTTTTGATCATTTTTCAGGCCTCCTTCGACCTGCGTGCTGGAACGGAACGACTCCGAACTCGAAACTTGCCTGGGGCCAGTGCATGGCCCAAAAAAAGGATGGTCTTCAAGGAAACTGAGAGAAGTTCCATATGTTTTGGGCACCAACTCTAAGGCATTCTTATTCAAAACAAAAATGGTTGTTTATTCATGTGGTTAAAACAATCATAAATCACGCATTTGGGAATGGAACAAATACCACCCATTTATGGTGATTTTGCGGATGGTTTATTATTATTTTAACCACATTCTGTGTTTTTAATATTTCCTCCAATTCCGCAAAATGATCAGTGAATTCTGGATGGTCATTGGGTCGATTCATCGGCAAAACTTCGCGAAAACATGAT
This sequence comes from Cladocopium goreaui, assembly GCA_947184155.2. Lineage (NCBI taxonomy): Eukaryota > Dinophyceae > Suessiales > Symbiodiniaceae > Cladocopium > Cladocopium goreaui. The sequence goes on along the minus strand of CAMXCT020004001.1, from coordinate 470,182 downwards.
GTAAAAAAACAAACAAACATGGTAGTTCCACGGCGTTTTTACAAGTTTCTCATCCAATTCTGGAGCTGGCAACAGCTAAATAGGCCATGAAACATGCCCAAGAATTGACTTTCATTCTATAGGCTCACCATTAATAGCATATCATAGCCATATAGCCATTATTCACCAATATATAATTATGAACCATAAATAATAGCCATGCCATTACCAACAATTACTAAGCCCATTATTACCAAATGGTATCCTCCCCAGGTCAGGGCAAAACCCGCTCTCTGCGCCACAAAAGGGGGCCTGTGTATTGGTCGTCCTCTTCCCCCTCCGAGAGCTTGTCGAAGTTGATCTCGTAATCGTTAGCCACAAAGGTTAAATTCCTGGGACGTGAAAAGGTTATGGTCAATGGCCATGTCAGGAACCAATTTACTGGAGGTACCTACCATATAGAAGGTCTAAGGAGTCTAAGTCTCCGGGGATATACCCAGAAAATGTGGCTTTATAGCTACAATAGCCCCAGTTTAGGTACTGGCAATCCACTAATATGCATGCCCAACGCCATCCGCAACTGGTAGATCTTTTTTCCCTTGCTAGGATCATTTCCATGGTAAGAATGTGTTTCATCCACAGCGACACCCCCCAAAATTGTTCGGCTGCGAACTTCGGGCGAAGTCTCAAGAAGTCAGACTTGATGCGATCGCTCTGGAACTCTGAGGACATGAAAGCTCTTATCCTCAGGCTGTGATAACAGGAAAATTATGGAACATGCATGAATCTCTATGATGACATGATGACTCTGTGGTGGTTTAGTCTGGCAATCAAAACTCACAACTTTCACCAAGAAAGGATTTTGTTAACAAAAGTTAAAAGTCATCCGCAACAAGGCAGAATTCCGGTTGCCACGTGTACCCCAAGGGCAACACAGAAGTCATAAGTGCGCAATTGTGGGTAGTTGAAGCTGGCAAATGATGAACATGCCTAATTCCTTGGCAGCCTTCCTTATCTTCAACAAAAACTCCTCTGAAATACGCTGTTCCATCACAAAATGGTACCACAACATCTCCCTATGTAAAATGGGGGGCAGTTCTCTTCCTACAGCCACTGGCTGACTAGCTGAAATGAAAACCAAAAGAGCCAGCTGCAGTGGGTTTAGCATTTCAAACTTTCCCTGCACCTTAGAGTCAACTCGATTTTATTCAATATTGGATTATTCATACCCGCACTACACTGCAAAGAACAAAAGAACACTTCAAAGGAGACAGCTATCAGTCCTCCGTCATTCCTACAGGAGGAATAGATATAATTAGACAGGAATGGGATGTTTCATTGATGTTTCTGTGCATGGGTCAACCGTCTATGTGGGTCGTGACTTTTTTCTATGGCCAAAACATCGTTGTCACATGTAGCATCCCCCTTTCGAAGACCATCTAGAGACTTGAATCTCAAATGACTTGAACTGATCCATATCCATTAACGTCTGGTAAACTAACATAGCTATTGAAAATGGCCATTTACAGTGGATTTACCCATTAAAAATGGTGATTTCCCATAGTTTTTTGTATGTTTACCGGAGGGTAAGTTTGAATCAGATGGGTTCTTGACATCTCCATTGATCTTTAGTTTCGACAAGCAAGCCCCCGGTCCTATGGCTGGTGTTTTTGTCCAACCCGAACCCATCTGATGCGAAACGAAACACCACAGAAACGGGAAGAAATTATGAAACTAAAACGCCATGCCGCGTGGCCGACCTTACATAACCTTGGGTACTTTGTCAAAAAGCCGCTCGTCACATTTATGGCATGACATCAACAATCAAGCAGCAATTCACCACCGTCTTCCCCTGGTTCCAGGCAATGAAAGTCCAAGATTCTGCAGCTATCAAAGAGATGGTAGCTGAAACAACTTGTCCGTCAGCATTTGCTGACGACTTCAAGCTGAAAACTTGCGGAAAAACAACAAACATAAATGGATGGTTTTAGTTTTCAGTGACCAAGAAGCGTCTCGAGTTTCACTTGAAATCAGGTCATTTTGGAATAGCTACCACTAAGTCACTAAGCTGTCAGTCCCAGATGTTGACCGGAACACGCAATCTTCGATTCATCAATGCTGTGCGATAGGTAACCATTACCTACTTTTTTTTGAAATCCCAGTTCCGACTTAGACTGGTTGGTGGTTTCAACCCTCTGAAAAATATGAAAGTCAGTTAGGGTAATTTTCACAATTTTTTGGAAAGTCATAGAAATCATGTTCCAAAGCACCAACCAGTGAAGATTGAACACAACTCCAAGCGGTTCGCCATCCGTTGAACGCAACGGCACGTCATCTACAGCGCTGAGATTGGAACTGAGAGAGTGGTGATCAGCGCCTTGGCCGCTGATTTTTCTATGCAACACCCATGTCTTGGGCAAGTGGGTGAGAACATTGGCCATTTCAAAAAGCGATTTATTGGAGGTACCATGTAAGTCTATGTTCTGATTCAGGACATTTCAGGACTAAAATTTTAGGGTACCCCAAGTTGCATGGCTTGCTTTATATAAGGTGTAGTAGCTCCATTCCAGGATCCTGGGAATCCTGGAATTCTCATTGCCCATCAGGATGGAACATGTGTTGAAAAGTCTGCTAGTTGAATTCATTGTGTATGAAAGAATCAACCGTGGTAAATTTTAGAGACCAGCTGATTATAGATGAATTTTCCAGCTATAAGTAGCCTCCAGATTAGCCTCCGTTGTTTGTCCATTGATATTCGATGTCGCCCCTTGCCAAATTGCCACATTTGCCAAAGGCCGAGGCTGAGGCCACGCCTGGATTCCCAGATTTCTTGGTGGAAATCGGAAGCTGTTGGACACCGCCAACATTGCTTTACGCTTTCAAAGGCATCGCCAAAACATGGTTAATAACCAAAGGGGGTTTATCATCCCAGTGTTGAATAGCCAAGGTAAACGTGTTTGAAACCACCGGCCACTCCAGTATGTTAAATTGGTTCTATTCCTCCCTCTTGTTGCTGGTAGCATCCGGTAGTCAAACGTGACAATGGAAAACCTCTAGTTCGATGATTTTGCAAGCTATCAAGCTCCAGTTTTTTCGGAATTCCCATGGATTCCCCCCAAAGATGTTTCATGAAACCAGCCCCGTCATCACTATGTTAGGCATCACTTTCTTAGTGGCTTATCCACGCATCTAATTAGTATGGAAACACCCAAAAGTTATATTACCCTCTGGTAAATCAAACATGGCTTGCAGGAAATTTCCCCATCTATATATAGATGATTTTCCCACTAAAAGTGCAGATATATGATTTTCAAATGCTATGTTTGATTACCAGGGGGTAGCCACGCAAGAAAATATGAAGAAAATCACCTTTGAACCCAATCTTGAAACAACCAAGGAGCCACCAACTCTTCCTTAAAGGGCGCCGACTGTCTCTGCGCCTCATTTTTTTCAAGGCTCAGCTGAGCATAGAAAGAAACCGGTTTTGATTAGTCGTTTCTTCCTACCTGATGGTTAGCAACTGGGTTCCACCATGAAAATAACTCGGACATTTATAGACCCTATCTACCCATTCAGGTCTAATCTACAGTATATCATGTCAGCACTTAACATCAATTCAGTTGCGGTGTCCGGGCAAAATGAAAGCATCTGCCCGAACAACTGCAAGGAGACTTCTGATTTATTCACTTTCCCTTTGTTCTCCAAGGTAGCTAACTATATCTAACTATGCTATCTGGAGAATAACCTGTCATTCACCTACTGAATGCTGAAGATATCTGAACATTTCAGGTTCTCCAGTCCAGCTGAAATTTCACAGCCCTCATCCCCTAAGACCCTGACGTTCATGGCGTTCAAAATCATCTGTGTCTCCTCCAAATCGCCATTGCGAGACCCCGGGGTCAGAGATGGAGCCTTTCGTGCAAAAAATGCGCTGATCTTTAAGCATCCAATTCTGTGTGGGTCTGAAACAAAACGACCATCATTGAAAAACTATCATTGATCAATCTATAGAATCATCATTTCTTCAAAAAATCACCATGTTTTTATTAAGCCATACATTATACCACATTAGCACCTTAAAGTTGTGACCACATCTAACCCCATCAGATCGGTCTTGCGCCTCTAAGGACTCCTGGATTTCAGTGACCTTCGACCCAACCAGGACGCATGGCACTTCCCGACCTTTCCAAGTACTGAACTCGAAACAGGTGGTGTGCCATTGGGCCTTGGTTCGGCGCTCGCGGAGCATAGCGGCGCTGGGGTGTTGTCGTATAACGTTTAACGAGGTGAAAACATCTGGTGTTTTTTAAGGGCCAATGGGTTTTAAGGAACCAAAGATGTCCACCATGTTTAGTTGTTTTTTTGTGGGAAAATGGTTGGTTTGTCTCTGCGAATTTGGGGCATATTCAACCTATCCCAAACCTTTGCCATGAAGCTGGGGCTAGGCTGGGGCTGCCGCTGTGATATCAGCCAACTTCTCCTCGATGATTTGCTGTTTGTCCGCCGATTCTGTGATGTCGTTAATCTCATCCTGGCTGGATCTGGCTGGGTTTTGGTCATGAACTTGGATAAAACGAGATGGAACTCTGCGTCTTCGAAGTCTACGCACGCAATCAAAAACCCTGTAAAAAGCTGTAAACGAAAAAGGTAGATTTGCCGATATTTTACTCAGATTCCCATCATAATCATGTGAAATCTAAAAATCTAAGGGCAGTCATCAGCTACCGAAAGTGCCTGGCCTTGAAGTCATTCAGCTTTGCATCGATCAAGGATTGCAGCTTGAAATCTTCTCTTTCCACCTGAAAAATTGGCTCACTGAGATCCAGGGTGACCAGTGAAATCGATCCCGCTTTTTTCAGGTGATGAGATGTGAAACCGATTCACCGATCCCGTTTTTTTCGCGGCTTAAGGGACATCAGAAAAAGGATGTGATCGCCACTTTTTGAGAAGGAAGAACACTGATGTGGCCCTGTTTGAGACAACGATACCCCTAATTCCAATAGGTGATTGATGGTGATGGTGCACATGTTCAAACATTTTCCACATTGAAATGGTCATTTGGAGAATATATATGAGAGAGAGAGATATATATATATGTGATATATTTTATATTATATTATATTATATATTATATTAAATTATATATATTATATATATTAAATATATTATATATATATTATATATATTATATATTATATATATATATATTATATATATATATGTATTATATATATGTATTATATATATACATGCACCATTTTCATCCATTTTCATGGATCACAAGTGGAAACCTCCTTGCATTCATCAGCCTCATGGAATTCCCCCCTGAGACACATCGCCTGCAAATCTTTCCCGGTGATGTCATTCACCTGGTGCGAAAAAAAAAACACAGCCGGATTCGATGAAGGTGAAAGCAGATTCGGAAAATAGGTATACCGTATACCCTCTGGTAAGCATACAGTTTGCTATTGAAAATGGCAATGTTATAGTTGATTTACCCATTGAAAATAGTGATTTTCTATAGCTATGTTAGTTTACCAGAGGGTAGAGTAGCCAGATGTACTGGTGAATTCCTCCATATTTTTTTCGAAATGAGCACAGCCACGGTGGGAATACTTAGCATCCAGCTAAAGGTATCTTTGATAGTCATAAGATGTATGATGTCATAAGCGACATAAATATCAGTTTCACGTCAGCCTGCATGACAAAACTTCTCCTATGTCTCATTGAGAACTCCCAGAGACCCACCATCTTTTTGCTTCCGCAGGGATCCATCAACACAATGGGAGGCGCGTATGGTGAAGAGGGATGAAAGGGGCCCAAGAGGGCCTAGGGTCGTCTCCAAAACCCCCAACTGATCCAAATATATCCAAATAGCCTGCCCAAAATCATCCATTTTTGTTGTGCATGTTGCAATCCAAATAGCCATGGAGCAATGGGATATCCATCACAGCTTGGGATGCACCACTTGTTGCTCTGATTGGTCCCAGGAGATTTGGAACTCCTGCCATTCTCCCAGCGCGGGTGCACATGGTGCTGCAGCACCCAAGGTATCCCTGGTGTCCCTGGTGTCCCTGGCGCTGGGCAGGTTGGTGGAACGATGGTAGTAGTGTGTCACTCGTCCCTGATTGAAGAGGATGCGCTGCGACACGGTGCCGAAGTGCTGAAGTTCCGGACGCCAGGGGCAGAAAGGGCCAGAGTGGAGCATCTTCTCCTGGCGGAATACTTGGAGCTGCAGTTCCTCTATAAGGCTATAAGGGGATTATATCCCGACCTATGGAGGTGATTACAGTGATGAGCATGGTTATAAAGTTATAAACCATGATGTCAATAAGGTAATATAAGGTAATATAAACCATGGTTAGTTGGGTTTATTGATAACCAATATATTATAAAGTTATACCCATCAATAAACCCGCACCGGTGATACAGGCGCATCATGTTTTCAAATTCTCGGAGCCGAATTTGTAAGAATGTTCCATGCTAAAATCCCAGGGGCCATGAACTTCTCCAATTTTGATATCCAAATCAGGTCGTTTGATCATCAAATCATGTTACATCATGTGAAAAAAATCCTCTCCAGTTGATTGGAAAACCTGTTGATGGTTTTCCCATGTATAAACGGTTTAACTCCATTTTTAGGTTGGGGATCTCCCTCAAAGGATCCGCCCCCTTTTCTCCATTCCAAGCTTCGATGCTCGCCGGAAACCAGTTGGGCAACCGCTGCGGAGGCATCACTTTGGGCACATCATAGCGCGACATCAGCGAAGCGAGGCCTGATTTTTTCGGATTTTTCATGGGAAAACATGGGATACCCTCTGGTTATGTCAAAATAGCCATTGAAAATGGCCAGTTACAGTTGATTTATCCATTAAAAAATTGTGATTTTCCATGGTTGTGTTAATTTACCAGAGGGTATCCCTTCCCATTAAAAATGGGATGTTAGGATATCCAAGAGCGCTATGTACCCTTTGGGGTTTACCTGTTTACCCATCGAACATTCTGATGTCGTGGGATCGTATTTGGGATATAATTCATGATTTCATGGATTTTCATGGGTATTTCAGCCATCGTATTGAGATATTTTGTGATATTTTACTAGGATGGGCCGAGATTATCATATGGAATATCCCTTCCCACGTTCATAAAATCACGCCGGAAACCATGGTGCATATCGGGAATGACATCACAGATAATACCATCATGCGGGTGTTTACCATGAACGGGGGGAACGGGGGGGGTGGGATTGAGGAGGACCAAGGTTTTAAACCAAATTCCTGGGGACTTTCCATGACTTTCCTGCAAATGTTCGACAAAAACTGTGAATGACAAACCGCAACATTGCTATGATTTACCACGAAAAATATGGCTGTGGCGACAAATCTCCGCCAGAATGTGCTGATTCACATCGTGGCAGGTGTAACTTGAAGCTACGGATCATCCAAATTAGGGGATTACGGGTCTGTCTCAAAAAAGGATCAAATAGCCTGAATCTATTGGTTAAGCTCGCCCTTTTCCCCATTCAACTCGCCATTTGGGCCCCAAAAACACCAACCCCATTTTGGAATCCATTTTTTTCAGGGATATATAACTGGTATAAACATGTATAAACCATAATGAAAGCAGCGTCGTGAGCTTTCAATTCCCAGGAATGCAACGCGTTGATCCAAGGCTGGTCAAGACAATCCCCGGCTCTTGATCTTCATCACTTCAAAGTCAAAACCATATCCCATAGGATCCATGTATGCTATATAAAGTAACATTTACCATCAATATACCCCCAATGTTAGCATATATATATATATACCATACATGGATCCTATGGGTTTTGAAGTTCCTACATCATTTCTGCAGATCAACATAGTCATGTCAGACTTGGCATCCGCAACCAAAGGCGCACCGTTTTCGGCCCCAAAAAAGCCAACCCCCAAACCACCCAAACTTTCCACCATCCACCAGCATCCAAAAAACCTGCATGTAGATCACTGGCTGAAGCTGTTGAGGGCAAAGTTTCCAGAAAATTCTTCAGCTCTTGTTGAAGCCACTGACACTTTGGCCACGCTTCACCATAGCTCGGATTCCTGAAATCCAAGCAGCTCATGGCAGTCATGGGGAAATCAACCTTCCCCAAAATGAGCCCTTATGGTATAAACATATGTAGAAACATGTAATAACAATCCCCAACTTTTAATTTCTAGGTTTTCTATTGAATTTATATATTGAAACCCCAGAAAAAATGAAAAAAAAACATGTCATGACAACAAGCCAGTTTCCGACAAGAATTTGGCAGGGAAATTCATGTCAAAATCCCTAAAAGCTGCAGCTCTGGATCTCTCCAAATTGGCACCCTGCTATGTGACCTACAACTTCACCAATGCTTCAATCAGCTCCATGTTTGATGCATTCAAGGAGCTTTTCAGTGCAGAAAAAAACCGCAAATGCCCCAAACAACTATAGATTTAGCCTTCATTTGCAATATTTTGCAATATTTCAATGCCAAAAGGCAAACACCGTTAAACATCCCGAGACCGCAATCTGCAGCAGCCACATTTTTGCACACCTTGCTGCGCATCGAACGGCTCGCAATCTCCGAAGGGCTCGGGACTTCAAGGGCCGCAGCTTTCTGCAGCGCTTGCCCCGCAGAACTGGCAGCTTTCGCCATCGCCCGGTCTGAAGGCGGCCGTCGAAGATCCGTCGCAGCTGGGGCAGTGGAAATTTCGGTGTGCGGTCGTATTTCAACAGACCATTTTTTTCATATTCAACATCATAGAGTTGAGTGAAGCAATAGCCAGCGTAGAGATCACGTTTGTAGATCTCTGCTGTTAAGCCATGGATTCGCGACAAGGCTTCATCTGCCGTGGCAGGCAGTTCGTAGCCTCTTTGGACGTAGCCCGGCAAGAATTTCTCGTCATTGAAGCCATATGGCCCACCGGCATCAAATCCAACACCCGCAAACTCCCCAACGAGCAATGGCTGACCTTGCCGACCATCAAGGTACTTGGTGGGATCTGAGAGGATTTTCGACCACCTCTCTATCTTTTGTTCATAGTCATGAAAACTCCATAGATCTGTAGATACATGAATCCATCCAGATGAGTCATGGATGGGCCTCTTTTGACCATCCATCTTTCTCACCAGCTGCACGGTCTGCTGCACGAACTCCTTATGCTTCTGGATTTTGGCCTCACTCTCTTCGGCAGAGTAGCGTCTCTTAAAGCCTCCTCCCGGACCATGGTGTCTATCCCAGCCGTTTTTGGGGCCGAACTCGTTGAAAATGCCCCAGACCAAGATAGATGGATGATTCTGCAAATGTCTCACCAGTGTTGCCCATTCCTCCATAAGGTAACTTTGATATGCTGACGAGACCTGCCAGCGATTGGACCAGCCACCGTTCCAATCCGGATACCTCGAAGTTGATCTTTTCAGCTTTAAAAAGAGAATCACAATGGATTGATCTAAGGGAAAATCTTAACCGGAAACCATCGATTTTCCCATTAAATATAGGGTTTTCCTGAAAAACAATCCCTGAAACCAATCCATTGAGAGAAGATATGGGGATGGGTCAAAACCTATTAACCTATGAGATCCTATATGACATTAACATATGAATAGGGGATTAGACATCCATAAATCCCAGCTATTTTGGGGTACCGTTTGGGTGCCAGAGTTTTGACCCATAACCATATCAACACAATAAACATTGAAATCATGTGGGGACATTATATATATATATTGTTAAACATTCCTCTACCATCTGAGATTTCCCCAGTTTTGGTGGCTCCAATTGGAAAAAAAAAGATGCTGAGTTACTCTGCAAACTAAATCAGCAGATATCAGCCAGGAGACTCGCAGAAGACCAAAAAGCCCAGTTCGTCGGCATGTGCAAAATACAGCGGTTCGAAGACTTTCTGATGGAGTCGCGCACCATTGAAGCCCAGCTTTTTCGCCAGCACAATGTCTTGTCGCAGATGATCAGAACTAGGGGCTGTCCACAAGCCATCCTTGATTTTGAAAATTTTGCCAAGCCGGAAAAATATGAAATCACATGTTGAAGATTATTGAAGTATGACTAGGAATGACTAGGAGCTTGATTCTTGTGCAATTTCGGTAGATTCGGTAGATTCTCCATTTAACCGGTGGATTTTTCGAGAAAATCATCCCTGGCCCCTGACTCAGCAAAATCCAGGCATCGGGGTAGTAACCTTGATCCAAGACCAGCCGCAAGAAAGTAGGATTTCCATTCAAGCAGATCTGGTCTCCATGGCAGGTGACACTTCTCAAGGCAGCATAGGAGGTGACCCTGTCCACCATTTCCCCTCTTTGGTTCTGCAAATGTAGCTGGAGACCATACAAATGCGGATTTTCCGGGCACCAGAGTTTCGTTTCTTTCTGGGGCACCAAGAGTTGAAGGGCCACGTTCTTGGCGTCATTGACCGATGTGGAGCTTTGACAAATCGGATCTCTACAGCTTCTATCTGTGAAGAGAGTAGCCACCAGTTCCACAGTTTCCCCAGCTTTGGTGGCGACTTCTGCTTGCAGCTCCAGATGCCACTGATCCAATTCCTCCAATTTGGCCACCATCTGCAAACCAGCCAGGTGTTGCTGGGAACGGGCCTCCAACCAGACAGTTTGCCAAATGCCAGTGATGTTTGAATAAAGGGTCCCGAGATTGCCCTTGCCCTTGTAGATTCCTGGCCTGCAGAGCTGCTTTCCAGCTGGCTTATCCACACTTGAGGAATCGGTGCATTTGATGTTGATCTTCACTTCTCCATCAGTTCCATCACTTCGCAGTGCTGAGGTAATATTCAGGCTGAATGGCGTATTTCCCCCCAGGTGGGTGCCACAACTTCTTCCATTCACCATGACCTCCGCATATGAGTCACAGGCGCCCACATGAAGCCACACCTCCGAGCCCTCCAAGCTCCACTCGGCGGGCAGCACCAGGGATTTGGCATACCACAAGGCTTTTCTCTTTGGAAGTCCTGGAGCCAATGGAGGACCATGCAATCCCAGGTGCATCTTCCGCTCAGCTGATAGCTGATCCAGTGCCCCCGATAAAGGCGATTGTAAGCAGAATGGCGCTTGAAGAGTGCCCTCCCATCGCGGAGGAAACTGCAGTTTCTCAGGACATATGGCGAATTGCCATGGCCCATTGAGGTTCATCCACGTCTCCCGCTGGAACAAAGGATTCGGATGCTCAGGGCGATCACACCGAGCGGCCATGGCGACAAAAATGGGATGGAGGTTAGCGAAAAAAGGCTGTTGTCCGTTCTTGATTTTGTGGATGTTATGTTACATCACTGACATGTCCTGTACATACACACATATCATACACACACACATATATATATATATATATGTATGCATGTGCAGATGATGTATATGCTATCAAATGAATGTCTAAGACTTGTCAGTTTCAATATGATTCATCAGATTCATGAATCTTTTAAAGCCAGTCTTTGCAATAGTTTCTGCACACGAAATCAGGCTCGAAGACTCAGTCTGCAACTGGGAATGCAACTCATCAAGCCATCTGAACATCCCAAAAACATCAGCTGAATTGGTTCGCAATAATCCCATACCAAAAGACTAAAGGATTAGTTTCTACCCATCTAAGATTGCCCTAGTCTGCTAAATACCCTCTGGTAAACATACAAAAAACTATGGAAAATCACCATTTTCATGGGTAAATCCGTAAATCACCTAAATAGGCCATTTAGGCAATGTTCAATAGCAAACTGTTAGTTCACTCAGAGGAAAACCATGGAAAACCATGGAAAATCCAGATTTCTGCCCAGCAACTCATTGGAAATCACGAAGATGCCATGCTTCCAAACGCTTCCGCCCGACGCCCAGCGACAGCTTTGTGGAGCCGTCTCCGGAGTCTCCTCGAACGGGGCTTTCCAAACGTAGTGCATCTCTGGGGACTCCTGGAAAACCATGGGGAAACCATGGGGGAAAATGGGAAAATGAAAATGAGGAAAAACTCACTGCAAACAGGATGATATCTGAGTATACTATATATATATTATATATATATCTCTCTCGGAATCGTTGGCATTTTTTTGGTTTCAAAACCTCGGAAAAAAAACGGAACAAATGCTGAAATGGTGAGGTTTCAGGACAAAGTTGCTGGGTGCCTATGCCTAGGGGTCACTTCTGGTCTTTTTACTCGGAGTCCGTTTCTAACTTCGATGCATTTCACCTGGGCGTAATTTGGTACATGAATTTTGAGTGTTAGATTTTGATCTCCCGGCCCTGGTTGTCTTCCTTTGAAAGTGATGATTTCATTACGTACAAAGGTAACCTCAATGAGCTAAGCACACAACAAATTCAACCTTCTGGTGAGATGCTGTCAACATCTGGCACAAGTCATCAAGCAGCGCCCAACAGTGGGAAACACTGCATCGCAAATTTCGCTCCGAAGCCATACAACGCCACCATCAATGTTCCTCTTAAGATATCTTATGCCCTCACCCCCATCCCAAAATCATCCCAATATCATCCCAATACCATGCCCAATCCCATCCTGAAAGATATTTCCCACCAGCACATGGAAGGGGTCCAGTTTCTTGTCCTTGATGAACCCCTCCAGTCGTCCACGTCCACGTCCATCAGTGGTTGACCAATGGTTGGCCAAGGATTCCACCAAATGTCCTCGCGAGATCCGTTCCTGCTGTGGCCATTTCACCGTGGTACGGCAGTTGGTCAATGCACAGAGCGTTCCTTTGGAAACCTCAAGGCACACGGTGTTCTGAACGGTGATCAACGGTGTTCTGAATGGTGTTCTGAATGGCGTTCTGAATGGTGATGAAGTAGTTATACCATGTTATACCTAGCATTGATGTTATATGGTGAATGGTGATGAGTGTCTAGGCAGGTTCAATGCTTAGACATGTTCTGTTCAAACACGTGAAAGACTTGCAACGCCATGGAATCGAGGGCCAAATGCAAGGATGGGATTACTTTAGAGCTACATCTGAGGAAACTTTTGGCAGTGACTGGTGGGACACTTGCATGCACACACATGTCAGGAAAGTGAATTGATTCCAAAAGGATCCAATTTTGGTTTCTTGCACTTGTCCCTACAGACCGCTTTCAGCTTCAATATGTTGAAGTGGTGTGCTTCTCTACGTTGGCAAGAATACTAAACTGGGTGGTTTTGACGTAAATGCAGACATGAATCTAACCTCAACAATGGATGAAGCTATCCTAGTTACACATAGTTCACCGTGTTCTACCCTCAATTGGTCTACGTCCCCATGTTTTCAAGTGGTAAACCATGGAACACACCATTTTTGGGTGGCAACATCCAATTTCTTAGGCAAAATCACTGTAGAACCCAGTAAACATCTCCAATAACCACGGGTTTTTCCACACTTCCCACCTGCAGTGCTAAGACCGTTCCTCCCGCCAACGCATCGCGGCCACGTAGGAGGCCCCCACTTTCCAGACGATCTTCCAGAGAGGGGCGCGCGCGTTGCCTCAGGTCTGATGCCGCTGGTATCATTCAACTGCTTAGTTGATATTCATTGGATTGTTTTTTTGGAAATGTTCTAGGAAACCTCCATATTTCATGGTAAAAACTCTTGTTTACTCTATTATTTCCCTTAAACCCAAGCATTGAAATATAGAACTGTGGTTCATCATATTAAATAATAAGAGCTGAATGGTTATATATAATAATTGCTTAGTTGGTAGAATTTGGTATTCAATTGATAAAAATAACTGTGGTTTATATAGTACTGGATAGCTGTTAGCCATGCTGTATAACTTATTAGCCAACATATATAAGTAATGATTGGCTATGTGAATAATACAGTTTAACAATAGAAAACAAAAACAACTTATATCCAAACATGGGGATTTGTAAATGTGACTTGGGGTTTACCCAAAAGAGGTGTTGCAGATCCAAAAAGGGAGTTAACTCGATAAATACACATCATGTTTGTCAAATTATGCTTAACCCCTAGTTGGCATCCAACTTAACAATGACAATGACCCCTTGTACTGGGACATTGCACGTTTTTACCCATCACATCCTCAAAAAATAAACCGGCGAAAAACCGAGGTATGTACACATTATATATACCCTCTGGTTATTTAACATAGCCATGGAAAATTGCCCATTTATAGATGGTTTACCTGGGTTTACCTATTAAAAATGGTGATTTTCCATGGCTATGTTAGATAACCAGAGGGTATATATATATATATATACATACATTCTCCGGTAAACAAAGATAACTATGGAAAATCCCCATGTTTTAATTGGTAAATCAACGAACTCAATGGCCATGTTCAATAGCAAACTGTTAGTTTACCAGGGGGTATCAGCTGCTGACTTTGCTTTGTCCAATTTGTCTTCATGCAACATTATATATATATATATATTGTATCTGGGTAAATGATAATATTTCACACACCTGAATCTTGCGGCCATTTGGGGATGATTCCCCGAATCCTAACCATGATCGTCCCGTTGGATCGTCACACCCTGAAGTCTCAGGATTAGTCCAACTTCTGTGGGGATGAGAAGTTCACCAAATTTTCTAGCCCTATTTTGTTCACAAAATAGCTGGGATTTATGGAATTTTATGGATGTGAAGATCACATTCATCCCCCTAACAAATATATGTAATTTTTTGAGGTATTGATCCATAGTCCGCCATAGTTTTCATGAAGATCCCTGAGCCCTTCATTTTCAAGGCGCTCATCCCGATTGTGTGCGCAAATGAAGGGAAAGCGCGGATGGCAGTGTAGGGCAACGACCAGGATGCACATCGAGATTGAAGGGATTGAAGTTGAGTAATTCCATCCACAAAATGACAAGCCCTCAAAATTCACCCTCTGGTAAACTAACAGTTTGCGACATAGAAAATGGCCATTTAGTTCGTGGATTTACCCATAAAAAATGGCGATTTTCCATAGTTATGTTAGTTTACCGAAGGGTAGAGAGCGTTTTTGTTGCGGGAATGGAGTATGAAATAGATTGAAATAGTGGCAAATCATGGCAAATCACTGTCTTTCTGATTTTCACAAAAGAATTTTCTATGGGTATATACAATTGGGTATCGAAGAAATCAACCTGCAAGGGGCGATGGTGTATCATCATTCATCCACTAGCTATGGTATAGATGGTCCAATTTATAGATTGTTTACATATGAAGATGGATATGTTCCATGGCTATGTTCGTTTACCAGAGGGTATATATGTCTCTTCTTCAGAGTGCGCAGGTTATTCATATCACACACCTAGCGGACCAATGATTGCCAATGTGCCAGGAAAGAGTCGCCACCACGACGATGTCATGCAAAATGTTGAAACTGAAGCACTGAAACATGTGCGCCGGTATTGATATCTAAAAATTTAAAAAAATTACTTTACTTCGTGTGATCCCCACCGTGACATTTTTACATTTTCTTACTGGCAAATCTTCTGGCATTCTATCTGACATATCTTCTGGCATTCTATCTGGCAAATCTTCTGGCATTCTATCTGGCATATCTTCTGGCATTCTATCTGACATATCTTCTGGCATTCTATCTGGCATATCTTCTGGCATATATTCTGACATATCTTCTGGCATTCTATCTGGCATATCTTCTGGTATATCTTCTGGCATATCTTCTGGCATATCTTCTGGCATTCTATCTGGCATATCTTTTGGCATATCTTCTGGCATATTATCTGGCAAATCTTCTGGGATTCTATCTGGCATATCTTCTGGCATATGTTCTGGCATATCTTCTGGCATTCTATCTGGCATATCTTCTGGCATATTATCTGGCAAATCTTCTGGGATTCTATCTGGCATATCTTGTGTCATTCTATCTGACATTTTATCTGGCATACCTTCTGGCATTCTATCTGGCATATCTCATAGCATTTTATCTGGCATATCTTCTGGCATTCTATCTAACATTCCATCTGGCATATCTTCTGGCATTCTATCTGGCATATCTCATGAGGTCCGGCAGGGAACACTTGGCGTGGATACTCGCGGTTGAGGTCCGGCAGGGAACACTGGGCGTGGATGGTCGTGGTTGAGGTCCGGCAGGGAACACGTGGACGCGGTTGAGGTCCGGCAGGGAACACTGGGCGTGGATGGTCGTGGTTGAGGTCCGGCAGGGAACACTGGGCGTGGATGGTCGTGGTTGAGGTCCGGCAGGGAACACTGAGCATGGATGGTCGTGGTTGAGGTCCGACAGAGAACACTGTGCGTCGAGGGTCGCAGTTGAGCAGGAGGACGAGGATGACGAGGAGGACGAGGAGGAGGAGGAGAGGAGGAGGAGGAGAAGGAGGAGAAGGAGGAGGAGGAGGCAACTGACATAAAATCTAACAACCCTCACCTGGCAGGTGGGGAAAAACTAGAAACATATCCATCCATATCCTGCATTATCATGCCTGGACCTATATATTAAATATATGGCCTATATATCTACACAAACAATACCATACCACAGTCATAAACATTATCACTATCATACAGTTTGTCAATCTCGTCTCTGCAGTTCGTCTGCATAGCTTGTATGCTTTATCATCATCTTGAGCCTTGAGCTGTTGCTTCAACGCAGAATTTTCATCGGACACGGCAGTTGCCCCCACTCAACACAAATAAAAAACACAGATTGGATTTCTGGTTGGTGGTTTCAACCTACCCCTCTGAAAAATATGAGTTCGTCAGTTGGGATGATGAAATTCCTAACTGAATGGAAAGTCATAAAATTCCATGGTTCCAGTCACCACCAACCAGATTTGGACCTTGGTTTCTGTTTAAACATTGCCGCAAACATAGCCAACCTTTGATGTCCCCAATAGGCTCTAGCAGGTTGGAATATCACCCAGAACCAACAAAAATAGAGGCGGTTCTCTAAAAGTTGCATGAAAACGTGCAAAAAGTCCCTTTCTTTGGC
Organism: Cladocopium goreaui; assembly: GCA_947184155.2. Lineage (NCBI taxonomy): Eukaryota > Dinophyceae > Suessiales > Symbiodiniaceae > Cladocopium > Cladocopium goreaui. The sequence goes on along the minus strand of CAMXCT020004001.1, from coordinate 453,286 downwards.
TCTGAAAACGTCACTTGCCATTGAGATGAAGGGAGAATACGCCATGGGTGTTCCCATTAAACCGGGGGGGGCGGTCCTACATGTTTTTCCTTCAACCAATCCTAACTCGATGTTTCGACCTGCAGCCACGCCTGCTGCCAGTGTCGTTGCTGGATCGATTTCTTGGATAGTTCCATGAGCAAAGGAAGTACCTTGCACAACATTTCAACGCTTCATAGATGTTCAACGGATCCTCTTTGGGCACTTTTTTTTTCGGGGCAACATGAATCAAAATGACGGAGCCAACCGGGTTGCAACCCTCACGTGTCCTGAAAAAATATCAATCCATTGGCAAAACGATTCTTGACACTGCCTGGTTGGTGGTTTTACCCTCTGGTAAACATACAAAAAACTATGGAAAATCACAATTTTTAATGGTAAATCCACGAACTAAATGGCCATTTTCAATAGCAAACTGTTTGTTTACCAGAGGGTAACCATGTTGAAAAATATGAAAATGGAAGGATTATCCCATGTACTATGTTTGAAATCACCAACCAGCTGCATGTATGCTTAAGCTATCTCAAAGTGGATAAATGATCGCTGGTATCCCCGTCACCATAGCATTGAGAGGTTGACCGTTGACCTGCCAAACCTAATGTTGTTATTCTGAGGTCGGGTTGGAATTTGTGTTGGGTATCAAAATCCGCTGGTCTCCATACAAACAAGTCTCCGACAAGAACAGGTGTCTGAAGAGGTTCGTCCAAAACATGAAGGACAAACATGCCAAAACGAGAGTTTTAAAAATCATCATAAACAGCAGGGTACCATTCTTTTAGATCAAACATGATCAAACTAAAATATCAAATATATCAAAAAAATGCAAACCTTGCACGGCTCGCACCTGTTGAAAATCCTCAATTTCCTTCTTGAGCTCGTGATACGCGGGCCTCGGTCGTCTCTCTCTCCTCTCTCTTCCACTTATCCCTCTTCCCTCTTCTCTCTTCTCTCCTCTCTCTTCTCTCTTCTCTCTCTTCTCTCTCTTCCTTCTCTCTCTCTCTCTCTCTCTCTCTTTCTCTCTTTCTCTCCTTCAGCCGCAAGCTTGGGGCATACTACATCATACTACACCCAAATTTTGAATATGAACATGTAGCGACGTGCATCAAAATGACAGCAATTTCAACCCAGAAGTTGAAAGGTTCAAGAGGAAAATCATCCGAACATGGAGGCGCATCATTCATGTTCAATGGGATAGATCAGGATGGATCCCAACTGGGCAACCCGTTTTATCCGTTTGAGTGCCCGGACCATTCTCGCAACTGTGGTGGCATCTTTTTGCAGCGCATCCTCAGATCCAGGGTCTGTAGTCTACTAAGGCTACTAAATTACCAAAGCTTTTTAGTAAATATGTCGATTTATGCTTCATTTAGACTTGTCAAATTCGCAAACCGAACATCGGAGCTACACGCCTCTGTGAAATCTAAATGGGGTTGTCTGAAAATAGGGTACCTCTACTGGGGTGGTGTTAGCATAGTCAAATAGTACTTTTTGTTTCTTTGAAGTTGTGATCTTGAACCCAGAAAATCGGCCATAATCACATGATTTATAGCGATAATCCATATAATCCATTATCAATGCAACCCCAAAACCCAAAAGCCTATGACCCATGGCAATTTTTCAATTCGTGGGATATTACTTTTTACTATAATAATCCATCAATAATAATGGATCATAATGACTGGTATCATATCTTGATAGGATGACAAGTCATTTGGCCCAATGTGGGAGGAAACATCAACCGAGTATGATGTAATAAGGAAGACCTGGTCACCCAGCAGCAGGAATTATCAGTCACTGTTATTACAAGAATCCGTTCCCATTTCTGGTGCCCATCAATCTGAATTGCAACCAGTTTAATTATGAATTGTTCAATCATAATTTGCTCAAATAATGTGTAAATATATGTTAATTAATAGTATGAAATTATGAATGAACAATTCATAATTAGTTCAAATGATTTGGTAAATCAGCTGTTCAATACAAGATGATTTGCTGAACATCATAATGTGACCAATATTTTCTGTAAGGCTGTACTTAAGCAAATCACCTCACAGCATATGGGGGTCCGTAGCCCCCCTCCCGTGTGAGGTCCGGAGCGCTCAGGACCTTGTACCACCTCGAGGTGACTATCTTAACTACAGATGAAAAAAAATACAACTAGGGGGTTACAAGGTCAAACGGCCTGCCCCAATCTACGCTGGGGTGAGGAGGTACAAGGTCCTGAGCGCTCAGGACCTCACAGGGGATGGGGGTTGGTAGCCCCCCTCCTGTACAAGGTGATATGCTTAAGTACAGGTGGAAAATTCAAAATATTCAGGATGGGAATTCACTGCGAATTCATTCGGTTTCCTTTTCACTAATACTTGTACCACGTACCCATTTGAAACTTTGGGGTAATCTCCGCACAACCAGAATCAGCAGCCAGCATTCCTTTCCCCAAATCCCAAGGTTCGCTGTGGGCAATCACCACTGCTAAGGCTAATCAAATGTAGGTCAAAGCTAATCTCATTGCTGCTCCCCACCCTCTTCCTGGATCTTCTCTTCTGCCAAAACCATTTCCTCTTCAATCTGAATATCCCTCACAAAAAGATCATCGCAATCACAATCGTTTGAGATGCAGTTCAATGCTGATCTGTCTCGCCTCATGTAAAGGCAAGTCATGGCATATACTTAAAATGATTGGTGATTCAACATAATATAATCAGAACTAAATAATGACTAAGCCCATTCAAAGTTACCGATTCAGAAATTTCTTCCAGTAGCACAGGTAATGGAACCGAACTTCCTCTTTGTTGATGCTAGCATGGAAGGCTCAGAAATTGCATAATGCTATTTGACTATCTTAACTGCAGGCCAGTCTACATCCATTCGTTAATCATCGTTTCCCCAATTGAAAGATCAAAGTGTTTTTTGGGGTACAGTATACACTATAGTCTCAGACAGACCCAAAGGACACATGAAATGACCTCCGACTCTATCAAGAAGTGCGACTGGGCCCCAAACGCAAATTGATCTGCCTACCGCAGGCGGGATTGTGATTGCGGATGTTTCAATAATACTTTTCTCGATTTAACGCAGCAACAACGAGCCATGAAATGGGTGGAGTTGGGGACCCCTTTCAAGTTGTCAGAGTTCGAATAACTGCACAGGGGTAAGGGACGAAAGCTAGGGGGAATTGAGCCGGAGGGGGAGGTGGTATAACTATGAAGTTTCATGCGATTGAAATCGAAGGGTTGATTTAATGGGAGAATAATGGGGTTCAATGGAATATCATGGCATCATGAACTATAATCCAATATGATTCCATAACCCATTCTTTCTTCCATATTTTGCAGGGTTCAAAGATCTCTCTGTATCCCTTCTCATCACCCATCTCCCCCGGTGTCGCGTGGTGCCTCCTTCTTCATGCTTTCCATTTGGGCTGGCACCTGCGGTCAAGATTGGCTGAAGACTTGCTCTCCAATCTGCAGAAAGCACTGGGGTGGGATCTCCCTCCTTCTCTCTGGGATGTTTATTTCCAGAGTTTGGAGCTTACCCTCTGGTAAACATACAAAATGCTATTGAAAATGGTCATTTATAGTTGATTTACCCATAAAAAATTGCGATGTTCGACAGTTATGTTAGTTTACCAGAGCTTACAACTTGTCTTGACTTCCCATCCATGTGATTCTCTAAGTCTTTGAGTCCCGCGCGGAGCAACACGCAACGATTGAGTTACGCAAGTGAAGACTTGCAGGGCACAACTTTTGACTGTTGTATCATCAATGGGAATTTCAGGATCCTAAAATGGAGGTACGTTAGTACCATATAAGGCCATATTTCGCTGGGATATTCCCTGAAATTTAGGCTTAAAAAAAGTCCTTATATATGGTAGGTACCTCCAATCAATCGGTTCCTGACATGGCCATTGATATCAGGAAACCTCAACACATTAAAAACTCCAAAAAAAACATCTTGAAGTAAACTGAACTGCTGCGCTATGGGGACCCCAGATCACCAAAGCCGTTTTTCCCCATGATCCTGAACGAATTACCCTCTGGTAAACATACAAAAAACTATGGAAAATCACAATGTTTAATGGGAAAACTCACTATAAATGACCATTTTCAATAGCATTTTTTGTGTTTACCAGAGGGTATAACAAAATCACCCACCCGAATTAAAAACACTTCGGGGATAGTATGGGATAGTCGGGGTAGTTCCCCCAATCCAATTCCCATCACAGTCACGCATTTCCCATGATATCCCCCTGTGTTCCAGCTTTTTTTGTTGGGTGAAACTAGTTACCCTCCTGTAAACATACAGAAAGATGTGGAGAACCCACCATTTTTAGATCATTGTCCTAAGGAAACCATGGGGTTTTCCTGGGCTGAACCCGGCTTTCCACAGATTTTTTCGAGGTTTACCCGGTTTACCCCAAGGTAAAATCCCCATGTTCCACCAAAAATATCCGAAACCACCAGCAAAACCACCCACCAAAACACGGCCCTCTGGGAATCCCTCACGTCCACCCAGAGGTAGTCTTTCCACCGGCCGATCGTTTCTAGGACCTGAAAAATGCTTCTGGAGTTGTTGTCTTGAGAGTGGTACCGTTCTGGTTATTTAACGGATTTTAACTTTTTAACGGTTTGCTATGGAAAATATACCTTTTTAATTAAGGTCAAATTATCATGAAATATCATGAATCATCTATAAATGGGCGATGTTCCATAGTTACGCTGGATAACCAGAGGGCTAATACATCTGTCAATAAGGATGTGAAATGGAATGATCTGGGATTTGAATACCAGAAAACCCGGCTGTTTCCCACTCTAATACCGTCTTTGGTTTTTCAATGTTTTTCACGTGGTTTTCCTGCAAGCATTTCCGGTCAAATTGCGGGAAAAATCTGGAAAAATCACTGAGGATGTTCTGCCCCAAGCACCGATGGACTGAGGGTGCCAACGGCAGTGTACAACCCATAGAGCTGACTGAGATAGTCTAGCTCCTGGGCCAAGCCGGCACAGTTGGTGGTTTCATCATGATACCATCCAGTAGATTCCCATAGCGAGAAAATGGTGATAGGAAATCATTTACAAAATCATTAAATGGACACAAATTGGGACTAAAACACGTTTAAGCCAATAAAAATATGTTTTGTTAATGACGTGAAGGGATTCATAACCTCAGAAAACCATATTTTAAAGTATACCTCCAAACATGGACGTTTCCTCCCCATCAATTCTTTAAAAAATGGTGTGTGTGTGTGTGTCCGAGTTGGATACCCCAAAAACAGGATGGTCTGAAAAAAAACAGAAACCATCAGAAACTGTGGTTTCCTGGGCTTTAAACTTTGGCCATATCCCAACTCATGTTTGCAGCTAGAATTCTCCAGACATGGTTTCAAGGCACAAATCTGCCCTTGAACAACGTCGCAGCTGATGACGTGATGATCATCTGATGATTCCCGAATCACTCTCTGCTTCCCAAATAGAAACCATAATTATACATTAAAAACAAACAAACAAAAACACCAGCTACCCCCATCTTCAGAAAACCTTGAAGAATCCGGACCTTCTCCGTTTGATCCAGTTGGGTATAGCTCTGATGAGGCAAGCCGAACAAGTCTTCGCCTCAGCCGCAAATGCTGAGATTCAACCACTGAAAGTCAATAAAAAAACCGTGGAAAATCTTAGATATCCCAAAAATAGGTGTGTTGTTGATATTGGCCGTTTAGATCTGTTTAGTATGTATAATATATGTGTAATATTCCGCCAAAAACAACAGCACTCACCAAAGCGGCTCCCTTTTTATGGGTTCCCATGGGTTCCCCACTGGGTTCCCCAGCCCAGTCCAAAGATCTGCCGTTTGCGATCGTGCACCTCAGTAAACCAACGTAGCCGTCGTTGCGATTGGTGCTGTTTTCGACCCCAACTGTTGCAGTTTGTGTTGGTGATGAAAAAAATGTGTTTTTGATCTATGGATGATTCAGATGGTAAATTCTAAGATCACAACTGTTGGTCTCAACTGTTGCGGACTACTTCAATTTTCACAGGTCATCCTACAACACAGCTGTCGCATGGTTAAACTAGCAAAGCTATATGATGCAATCCATGGTTTTCCTGAAAAATGACCAATGGTCGATTTTCATGTCAATCTTGGCTTATAGGAGGGTAGGTACATTGCTATAGTATGCTATAGTATGGTGAAGAGTTGAAACCTAAATTAAATGAAACTAAATAGATCTACATAGATATTATCATTAATTATATTATGATTGATATTTGATATCATCTTCTAACATGAAGCAAAACATGATTTAAAAACCCTCAAAAAAAGCTTGGTGAGGCATAACAAATGGCAGATCACATCACGCCATATTTCCCAACAGTGCCCTCGCCTCATATTCCTCCTTGCACCGCCTGAGGACCAATGAACATGACGGAAAAGAGCCATGCCCTCTGGTTTTTGTACTGGAGAAAATCATACAGCGTTTGTGTGGCACTTGCTGCTTCTCCTTTGGGGGTCCGAGGCGTTGACTTTGAAAGCCGACAATACAGTTGTCTCCGTTTGAACAACTGTTGTGTAAATATGTTGTCTTTGTCAAAAAATAGGGTGATTACCCCTCAAAATCATTGTCTCATCATCATTTTCCCCATGAAAACTAGGGTGATGACCTCAAAATCCCAGAGTTTGATAGTCTTGATCCATATTTTCCGCCTGAACCTTGCCATGTTGGCAAACACGTGACCCTTGGAGCCCTGGTAGCTCCATCATGCTGTACAGATCTCCAAGCCCCGGCGAACAGTGAACAGTGGTATGAACCGCCTGGATCGGTTGGCGTTTCGTGAGTAACCCCCAAAAAGAGTACAACAGTATATATATATATATATCTCATCGGATCCATGTATGCTATATATGGTAACATTTACCATCAATATACCCCCAATGTTAGCATATATGCATGGATCTATATGGGTATATATATCTGGTTGGTGGTTGAGCCACCCCTCTGAAAAATATGAAAGTCAATGGGGAGGATTATCCATTCATATTATGGAACAAAAAAGAGTAAAATGAACTATATATATCTGGTTGGTGGTTGAGCCACCCCTCTAAAAAAAATGACTTCGTCAGTTGGGATCATTGTTCCCAATATATGGAAAAACAGATTCATGTTCCAAACCACCAACCAGATATATAGTCTCTCCATCACGAATTTATTGTCAGATATTTTGAACATTTGCTGTTCCATTTTTTTGGATTAGAATCATCCATCTTCTGAGTATGAGTTCCGTGAAGTCACAAAAAATGTCCCCAAAATCTGGAAGAAAATCCCCGATCAGGAGATTCGTGCCACTGCTCATGTACTTCTGCTAATTAAAAATCAGCTCTAAACACCGGTGGGATCCCAATGACATGGGAGTACCCCAAAAAACATCAGCACTATGGCACTATGTATATAATTAAAACTCAAGATGCTCCAAACATCACAATGCAAAAGAACCAAATATTTGAAATATGGCATGGTTCTTGGAGCATCCCTTGGATCTTGGAGCTGGTAACCTGGCTCTCAGGTGCTGGTCACTGGTAGGGCAGCACCAATCTGCTCCGCAACCACGCCTGCCACGCGTGGCGCCACGCCTGCCACGCTGGGTTTCTCAAAGAAACGGCGTCGCAAAGAAACGGTGTGGAAAGACACTTCCGAAGCCACAAAAGAACCAAGGGATTCCTGAGATCTCAGCGCCATCTCAGACTCAGCTGACCCTGAAAACAGGCGAAAACTAGGGTTTTTTGTTGGCTGAAAAAACCCCTTGGAAAACCAATCTTAGATACCATGGCTAGATAAATATGAGATAGCCTCCAGTCATCTAACATGACTGGAAAATCGGCCCATGACTGGATTTTCCCAGCTGCATGCAGCTGACAACCCTACACTGATGAGATTTTCCAGCTAGCCACGTTTGATTGCCCAAGTCGCACATACCATCATTTCATTTAACATTGCTATGGGGAAAACTACAATTTTTGAAAGGGTAAATCATCTATACATGACCATATAATCCCATGGTCGTCCCATTAAAAACCATTCATATCCATTAATCCCCAGTAGAATCACATTTTTTGTGTAATTTCCAGAGTGTATCACAACAGATTGAAGTCTGTCCAGTCCAAGTGACCATACTTGCTAAGCTCCTCACCGAGGCATCTCCATCCTCCGTATCTGGATGCGGCAGTTGCTTCACTTCGTTCACTGCGCGGCAAGGCAAGGCCATGAGAACCACACTCAGCAGCATGGAAGCTGCACCCATCAGGGTCAAAATGTCCGGAACTTCGTGGAAGAAAGCCACTTGAGACACATATCCTCATTCAAATCATGTGGACTGATGACTTGCTGATTTGATAAAAGAGTTTCCCTATGGGATGTGTGCTTTTGTTTGGAGGTCACTCTATGGAGTTTTTTGAACATCAGCCAAAAAAGAATGTTTCCGTTAAAGTTTGGTGTTTTCGGTGGAGAGTTTCGCCAATGTTTTCAACTCTCCGCAGTCGGAAATTGGATCTCAAGATCTCTGCGAACGCGATGAGGATGATGGGCAATGGGGCTGAACATCCCAGAGTGGGGGTGGATTGGATGGATCAAAATGGATCAAAATCATCCCAAAACTGGGAAGTTCAATACTCACAATAGTTAACTGGTTGGGATTATATAATGGGATTATCATGGGATAATCATCAATAATGGGATTAATTATATATGATTATATAATAATAGTTGTTATAATGCCAATAATACTGGTTGGTGGTTTTTCGCCACCCCTCTGCAAAATGATGGACTGAAAGTCAGTTGGGATCATGGAATTTCTCAATATATGGAAAGTCATAAGATTCATGTTCCAAACCACCAACCAGTTAAGCAATTTTGTAATTAGTTATCTTTACATTCTGGCAATGAAAAACACGGCATATGTTCAAATCCTCCATGAAAAATATTGACTTTCCTAGCTATAAACCTCCATTTATAGAGGATTTTCAATTGCCATGTCACCGGGGGATACATGAAAACATTGGCCACACCAATCTCCCAAAGCCCTGCCTGAAACCATGCAAGAGGAAGTAATCACAGTCGCACTCACAGCAGCTGGACATTTGGTCCCCCCCGCAGCTGGCAAAGCAATGGATAGGGTGCTCAGCAGCAAGAGGATCAGTAGCAAACCTACTGCTTTCAGTGGTTCTGCCGCCGTTGGCTGCCAACTTGCCTGAGTGGTGCTAGCTTCATGTAGCTTGGCAGCTTGAAACATCTTCAACCCCTCAAGGCCTCAAGTTGGATGATATTGTGAGGTACATATATAATATCATATATATATATACAATGTGAGGCCCCCCAGTTATAAGTTGGTTTATAAGCCCCAGTAACTATAGTTATAAGTACCATAAACCATAGTTATTGGAGTTATGTGCACCAACTTAGCTATCGAACGGGGGCCTCACATTGTATATATATATATATATTAGTTGGAATCGTCACGGGTTGCTTGGAAAATCGGAAAGCCAGGTGGTTTTTACCCAAAGGCCGAAACCATCCGCAGTGAAAAACCAGAAATGGGTTGTACAAAAAAAACTCCGCCATCCCCAAAATGGATCAGAAAATCCAGGTTTACAGCATTGGGTTGCTCCCAAAAAACCTCCAAAATCATCCATTGCCAGCCAGTTGCGGTATGAACCATGGGAAGCAAAGGTGGCAGTAAGGACATGAAAACCGCCAGGAATAGACTGAAGAAGGTCAAAACTGCCACTGAAATGTGTTGCGACTTCCGTGCACAAATGAAGGACGCAGCTTGGAAAAAGCCACTGAGCAAAGCCAGGACTGAGCCAAGATGGTTTTCATGGCCATCTGATCCAAAGAGGAATTCCGGCTGCGAAATGAAGACGGCACCCACTGCAGACAGGAAAAGAGCTATGAAATGCAGGTAGTTGATGGTCTCCCCCAGAAAAATGAGCCCAAAAAATGCCGCAGCGATGATGTCCACACCTCGGAAAAGGCATGTGAAAAACACCTGCGTTTTTTTTAAGACAATCCAAAGAGAAACCACTGGGAAAGTCATATTTCATCTGTCTGTTGTGGACTTCAATCATCTGCAAAGACAAGCAAACTCAAGGTATAAACCCTTTTCCATCATGTTGAATTCTAAGAGAATCAACGAGATAAATAAATAAATATATAATATATGTATGTATATATATATATGCATATAGATGCATATACATGCACATTGTAGATCCAATATACATATTTTATATACATAATTACATGTACTGCAGTGTTGATATGCATGTATATTAATGCACATATGTTACACTGTAATATCTTAAGCATCTATACCTGCATAGTCTATACATACGTTATTTATCACATATATATATATATATACACGTATAGTTTCACATATGTATAGACTATGTAGATATAAATGTATATATAGTTAAACATAGATATCACAAATATGATGTTTAAACATATCCGAACATACTATACTATTTCAATATAAGCAATATATATATATATATATTAAACAGAAATAGCTTCACATCATCCTCCAGCACCTGCTTCCAAGCAGCTGGTGAGCGCGGCAACATCACCGGGTGCCGCCCCAATGATCACAGCCAGAATGGTGGAATGCCAATGCAAAGACTCCAACAGGGACCGTGCAATCACCCACTTCATATCCTCTGACAGATCTGTGAGTGGAATTACACAAACATGGGACTTAAAATATGCAGAGAAGCATCGAATAAAAACCTTCAAATATAGGAACCTCCAAACATATTATCTGACCAACTCTCTTCTGGATTCATTGGCAAAATTCGCAACCCCAGCCATTTTCTTCACTCAAAGGATTGATTCTTGGGAAAGATCCTAGATGGAAACGATGGTCTTACCATCAAATGGGGTTCCTGAAAATGTGCTCTTCAACCAAGTCTGGAATTGACAAACTCACGAAAATGGGTCTAGCCCAGAAGCAACATCAACATACCGCAAGCCCAACGTAAACTTGTTGTAATATGATGTAAAGCAGTTCTGCCCTGAAGCGCTACATAATGACATCAACATACTGTAACATACTTCTGGTGAGGAAAAAACTACAACTTTATCTAGATTCATATGACGTAAATTGATGTCATGTAGTGCGCCAAAAGCACGGGGCAGAAACTACACAAGATGACAGAAATTGACAATTTTTTTGAATTGGGAATACGGATCGATGCGGATCGGCATATGTTTGAGCAAATCATTCTTCAGATTGGTGTTCATGCATTGTCCATATAGGAGTTAAGTTCGAAAAAAACACCAAATGATCCAGCAAAAATCCGTCTTCAAAATGGTCAGAACTTGTCAAAAATGGGAGAAGGCAGTTTCATTCCACCCCCCCCCCCAAAAAAAAAAAACATCCACCAACCATGCGGTATCCTTCAATTCTGGCCAGGCAGTTTTGGACACGTAGATGAAGAGGAGACAGGCTGCAGTGGCAACAAAACAGGTTCCGGAGACGAGATACCAATAGGGCCATCCTGAGTCTTCAATCATTCCTGGGCTCGTCTGATGGATCTTAAGCCGGAGAAGGGCTAAAACAACATGAAGAAAACAAGAACTTCCCGCAGTTTTGCTGGAGTTCCCATCAAAAAACATCCCAAAAAATCAGCTTCCACAAAGCCAAGTTTCGACTAGTCACCATGTCAATGGTCACACAGAAGCCACTGGCAATCATCAGAAGGATGCCACACATTTCAGTAGACACCATCTGACCCAGTCTCTCAATATATCTCTGCGCGAGATTGGGAGGTTTGGAGCCAAAAGCTTAAAATGTGGATCGAGCAGACTTTTCTCGATCTAACTTGGATATACTGATATACTTAGATCATCTTAGATCTTCTTTTTACGCATCATGAGTTGTGTGAGCCACACTTAATTGCGTCGACTGACAAGTGTATAGTAACACTTCGAAAAAACGATGAAACATCAAAATCTTAGTCTCAGACCCTGTATGGCTGTGGTTTTATTACCCTCTGGTAAACATACAAGAAACTATGGAAAATCTCAATTTTTAATGGGAAAACTCATTATAAATGGCCATTTTCAATAGCAAACTGTTAGTCATAACCAGAGTTTTTTGTTTTTAACATTGATTTAACATTGATTTAAGCATATCGAATGATATAATCATCATATAACCATCATATAACCAGAGGGTATACACCTTCCTGTCTCCTGCAGGTCAGGAGTGTCGTCCAAGTGGGACTTAGTGCCAGACTTGAGCCTCTCCACTGCCTCGCTGTAGCATGCTGCAGCATGCTGCAGCATGCTCTGACTTGGTCGTCCTTCCAGTGTTTTTTTTTCGTAAACCATACCCAACCTGGTTACCCTCTGGTAAACTAACAGTTTGCTATTGAAAATTGTCATTTATAGTGGATTTTCCCATTAAAAATGGTGGTTTTCTATAGTTATGTTAGTTTAACAGAGGGTACCCATGACGGATCCTAACGGTGCTGCTTTTTCTATGGTGTGCCATTGATATGTAAATATACCCCAGAACAATGTTAGCATATATACCATAATTACATGGATCCGTCATGGGTTATGACTAACAGTTCGCCATGGTGATTTTTCGTAAACCATCTACCATCTAGATGGCCCTAATCGAAATAGATGGTTTACCGAACTTAATAGCATGGTGGATCTTTCCATGGCAAACCGTTAAATAATCAAATGGTATACCATTTGGAAACATCTCAACATGAAACTTTCATGAAACCTGAACTATTTTTTTGGGGGGGGTAAATGACATCACTGGCGGGTGGTCGTAACCCATACCAACAATATTGGTCATCCCAACCAATCATCCCAAGTATGAAGGTTTTTTTAAGAATGGATTCCATCTGGTTATTTAACATAGCCATGGAAAATCACCATTTTTAATAGGTACATCATCTATAAATGGGCCATCTATACCATGGCGAACTGTTAGTCATAACCAGAGGATACCACCAAAGAGGACCATCTTTCAACCTCACGTCTTGGGAGTTCATGATTTGTTCCACCTGATCAGATCAAGTCAGTCCAGCCTAAAAATGGGCCTGTCAATAGGGCCACGAAAGCATCCTCTAGGAGCAGGATGGCATAAACTATGACTAAACAACCATTTAACTTTTGACCTTTACAAGCCACTTGGGTTGGCCATGATATTTCCCTATATATCCTCTTACAATGTCAACCCCGGATTAATAAACCATAGTTTATTAATTAGGGGGCTGCTTCCCCAATAGTCATAATCTGATCCTCAAATGATACCCCGCAATTAAACAGCCTGAGGGTTTATTAATCCAGGGTTGACATTAAATGGTTCTGTGAACCCCAAATTCTTGAAACCTGCTCTCTGCGCCTGTCGTGGGCGAATGCCTTTCACCATTGGTCCACGCCTTAAAACTTGGCGTTCGGCTAGGATATTTTGAAGACAACCCGTCCAGTTCCCGTCGGGTTTCAATGAAAAAGTGCCCCAGTTCAAATGAAACTGGCCCCGAAATCACTTGAGACTGGTAGATCTGGCTGTAAGTTGGTTTCACATGAGTTGCATCGAAAATTGCCCAAAAATCCAAGTTGGGTCTGTTTGACACTGTGTTATATCCCCAAAAAAATATCAACTAAGTCACTAAAAGGATGATCAACCGGCTGCTTTTGACCAAAATCCCCAGGTGCGCCCACTCTTCGTAGTCGCGGCGGAATTTCTCCACGTCCCTCTTGAAGGAATGCACAGTCCTAGGCGGGGAGTCTGGGATGTTAGGGGTACCCAAGGGCTGCACCTTTCAAAATTGGAATGTAAATGGCAACTATCAATGGATTGATCTAAGGGAAAATCATGGAAAATCTACAGGAAACCATCGATTTTCCCATTAAATATGGGGTTTTACTGCAAATTTTCCCTCAAACCAATCCATTGAAACTAAATTTCAAATCATTGTTGTTGCAAATCTTTCATCGTTTGTGTAAGTGGCGTGTTTCTAGGATGTCAAATGGCTTAGTTCAAGCCAAAAGCAAACTGCTAAACGGAGCATAACGGAGCTCAACGGATATGGACTATGGGCCCAGATTTTTCACTTCAACCAGCAGGATGGATCATTGATCCCACATGCTGCCTATATGCCTATGCACTTCAACAAATCAAACCAGCCGCGAAAAATCTCCGCAACATGGACCATAGAATTTGGATCTCCCTGGAGCCACACTCCGGTGCTGGGGCCCCTTTGCTTGATCAAATTCCGCTTGAACCTTAGCAAAATTCCAGGTTCCCCACCTTGTTACAACTGCTTCCAGTGCTTGAACAGTTGCCCAAAAAAAAACATAAAAGCACCGCAAAATGGATAAACTGGGTCAACTCTAGAATCCTTATGGTTTGCTTTATGGCTTGTTTGATGGACTTCCCACCCCCCCACCAAAAAAAAAAATCCAGGATACATTCGGTCTGGAACGGGAACAAACCGCCACAAAGACGTGTTTGGTTTTTTCTCAAGTTGGGTCACCACATTAATCAACAGGATTGAATGTTTCATGGTACTATTATTACATATACTATTGCAGTAAATATTGTCAGTGTCCACATCATCCGGAACGACTATCTACAACTATATATCTGAATCTTATATATCTGTATAAATCAGCAGTGTGTTGCCGCAACACACCAGGCATCTGGACATATCTGGACTCCTTGGATTTGCCGCTTGTGCTCTCCGATCCCAACAGCCAGGCTCCATGTTTCGCGCGCGCTATGAGCCGGGGATTGGCAAGGTAAAGCCCATGGCCGAGGTATCAGGATGGTACAAGGACGAAGATGCCTCAGCCGTTCGGAAAGCAGCTGAAAGGTTTTTATCCCCATATGGAGGTTTCCAATCCACGGGGTTATCCTCCAAAATCAGCAATTTTCATGGATTTGTTCATTCTAAACGATCCATTTTGGGGTATCCCCATTGATGGAAACCTCCATGTAGTGCCTAATTTTACTATGTATTCACCCCATATTCACTCCTAAAGGTATTACTGGTATGCCCCCAAACACCAATCAACCAATGGTGAAGAAACATGAAGAAACAACATCCTTGAAACTGAACCCTGCAGGACATTCCACGAATCCAAGTCCCATCAGCATACCGCGACGTCGCAGTTGGAGCAATGCAACAATTATTGGAATCATATCAACTGAGATAATCAACTTACATTAATTAATAGGATATCCAGATTAATAGGATATCCAGATTAATAGGATATCCAGATTGTATCATGATTAATGGAAATAATCTGGATATCCTATTAATTGAGCAATACTTAATCCCATTGACTTGTTGGTCATCGAATGGAAGGTCAAATTATTGAAATCGAGTGTAGGATATCACTCGGGATTTTATGGGATGCAATGGGGACCAACATCTTCAAAATACTCGTTGGGCAAATGCGGATTCTCATCATTGATACAGTAATTCATGTAATATAAAGGGTAGTAAAATACGCCGTAATAATCAACCAGCTGCTGTTTCTCAACCCATGAAAACCCCGATATACGTATTTATCCAATTTATCCAACATTATGTTTGATTTGAGATGGATTTTGCAGCATTTGTTGCATGTTTTTGCGCATCTTGGGGCATCCAGCATCCTGTTTGCTGCTAACGAAATGTGTGGGGCCCATCCGGCCAAGGCTCATTCATGGTCTCCAGCTGTTCTTTCAGCTTCTGAGACAGGACCTCCGCAGCTTGTTGAAATCATGAACTTGGCAGTTTGCCAATGGGACTAATATGCCTGGCATTTAGAGGCTTAATATCATTAGGGGTGAACCCTAATATTAGGATATATTAGGCAATCTATGGTTATCAAATGTTATCAATCTGTGGTGAACCATTAGATTCATTAGATCTTCAGATCATTCTGTGGTTATCAATGGTTCATATTAACTATTCTGATTATTAGTGTGGTAAGCTGTAAAAAATCCAGTTATCATATTGGGTATGGATCTGGGTGTATATTAACTATTCTATCTATTCTACTATGGTCCATAATCTGGGTTTATATTAACGATTCTAACTCTTTATGGATATAGTTGTATTAAAGGACCATATTTAAGTTATAACTATTATGGACCATATTTAACCATAACTATTTATTGTATTAATTTATATTGATAGTTAAATTAATGGTTAATGTTTATGGATCTGGGTATAGAATACCGTGTAATGGGATGATCATTATTCTCCATGGGATCAACTCGGTTTGAATATGTTTGGCGACTCATGGTGGGTTTCAGTTTCATCAATATGGATATTAATGATATTAAGATTATAAGCCATGTCCATGGATATTAATGTTTATCATGGTTAATAGATTAAATCAACCAAAAATGATCTGGTTGGTGGTTTTAACTTTAACCATCTTGAAAAATGATGGAGTTCGTCAATGGGAAGGATGACATCCCATATATGATGGAAAATAAAATTCATGTTTGAAACCACCAACTATAGTTTTTCATCTTCATCAAGACAATTCTTGTCGGATCTGATCTGAACCGGAATCATGTGTGAACATTCGGGGTAAACCCGGAGAAGACGATAAACCATGACTGCGATTGTGTGGGGTGATTTATGGTAGGGGATTTGACATGCTTTGAATGTGTGGGGTGACGTATCACAGGGCAAAATCTCTGAAACTTCGGGGATGGAGCGTCTGATGTTTCATGGGCCCTGCGAAGCTCCTGCTGAGGTTTGACCAACAGAGGGGTTTCATGGTCAGACTTAGATACCTACAACAATTGTTATTATTGCATGTTCCTATTGGTGATACACTGGTGTTGCCCATCTATTTATGAACCAGTGGTAAGAGGACATAGACCTACCAACCTTGCAAAAAGTCATCTTGGGGTGTTTCCACTTAGTTACTATCATCTCTCTCTCTCTCTACCCCAATTGTTGAGGATTAAATCCCCTCTTTTTTGATGATCATTCAATTCTAATACCATTACAGTCACCAAATCTTCCGCACAAAGATCATTAAATCATGAGCATGAGCAGTGTTCAAAACCCTGAAATGTGTCCTTTTATACTGGTTGGTTGAGAGCGGGATTTTCCCGAACCAATGGTTCTGATATTCCAGACAATGTGGAAAAGTTAGTATAATATAGTATAATCCCCGAACCAATCATCACATCAACCAAACAGGCATTTTTGGTCAAATTGTGATATTCCACAAGATATTGGTTAGTATTGATAGTCCCCATATAAGTTATAAGAATCAACCAATCTTGTTTTAACACCGCTCCCATGTCACTTCGCCCAGTATTTTTTTCTCAGTTTTTCTCCTTTTTTTGGTCCAAGATACTGCCACCTCCGCTTGATAACCAGCTGCCTCTATCCTCAATTTTTCTTCGGCATTTTTTTTGGGGAAAAACATGCTGTTTTCAGCAGGTTAGCCTTGGGAAATGGATAAGCATATCTATATAGAAACGGATGGGGAATAATGGGGATGTCTAAAAATGAAAAGATAGCAACCCCCAAAAGGATAAAACAATAATCTATCAATAATTTAATGGGGTTGCTACATACAATTTTCATCAATTTTCCCATTCCCATTCATTTCTACGATTCTATGATGTACTGTTTAAGTATATAGAACGGATAGGAATTGGAAAAAGGTTGGATGATTTTCACACTTCTGCATCTGGGTTCATGTGCCGAGACTTGGAAATGACAAGGGTCACAGGCACAGTTCACTGGACCCATCATGTCTGGATTCAAACACTGCGATGCATACGGCCCAGCCATGCCCAGCACACTCCAAAACGTGAAGGGAATATGTTTCCGTAAATCACCTGGAATATCTTGGAATCTGAAGCAACCAGAATTGTGAACCATGGGTGAAGAGAATTTTTTTGGTTTTGAGAGCCATGAAAATGTCCTGAAAATGTCCCAACTGCTGGCACAATGCTGGCCAAGTGGATTCTGACTCGCAAGAAAAATCTCGTGCTTTTCGGGGCTATTCACTGCACGAGTCCTCACAAGCTTTATCAAAATCAAACCTACAATGTGAGGCCCCCTAGATAGCTAAGTTGGTTTATAACTCCAATAACTATGGTTTATGGCACTTATAACTATAGTTACTGGGGCTTATAAACCAACAAACATCACGGGGGGGCCTCACATTGTAGCCATGCCCTCCATTGATTTTCCCCATACCGCGTGGGACGGCCCGAGGTGACCAGGTGCTCCGCTTCTTCATGACGGATTCGCAGAGCCTCACTGGAGGAGATCTGGAGCTCTTCGGATAAGCGCTGGAAGGTTTGCCTCGCTACTGGGAGACCCTGACAACATGAGGCTTTTGGATGGTTTTTGATGAGTTTCCCACTGGAAATAAAAAGGTTTGGTGTTTTTCAGAAGGATGTAACAAATTACCAGAAGGTGTAACTCTCCATTATGGGATTATATGATGTTTGTTGACAATTAGTTATAAATTGTTGCTAATTCATGAGGATCATGAGTCATTGGATAATGATAATAACATGGGATTAATATCATCTATTATTATGTGAATCATGTGGTCCTATCCCATTAATGGGTATTACTGAGAATTCATGGCTATTATTCATGGGAAATCCCGAAAATAAACGTCGGGACTCACAAGCTGATTTTGTCATTAAACTTTCATGGCAAAGCCAACCATCAACCATTCCCACTTGACGCTTATCATCAGAAAATGCGATGCTCCCCCAATTGGTCACCTCCCCAGAACTTCCCAGCTCCATATATGGTGTGTTTCCATCAGATTTCCGTGCTGACAACTCCATCATCCATGATTTCCTCCAACCCTTCCAAGGAGATTTCCCACACTTCCCAGACATATTCTGGTTGGTGGTGCAATAACCATCTCGAAAAATATGAAAGTCAATGGGATGGATTATCCCATATATTATTGAACATAAAAAATGTTTGAAACCACCAACCAGTATTTTTCAATGTTTTCCCATGATTTTCCCATGATTTTCCCAAGCCCCTTGGTTTCTTTTTCAGCCCTTCATCTGCCACGATCCATGCAGCTGCTGCCGCAGCTGCTGTCGCCTTTGTGGCGCCACTGCGCCCAGCGCCAGCCGCAGCGAGGCGCTTTGGCCGCTTTGGCCGCGGCTGGTGAGCCCCAGGGGCTCCAGGAGGACGTCGGAGAGGGCAGCCACCAGTGGGGGACTCACGCTGTTGCCAAACATCTTGTACAAGGCCCGGAACCTCTGATGGGAAATTTCATGAAACTTGGATGAAAGTGGGATGTTTGGGAAGTTTGGGACATTTGAAATGTTTGGGAGGTGGAAAAGTTGATGAAATTTGATGAAGTTTGGGATGATTTTTCGGAAGGGATGATGGGTTGGAATGAATGATGTTTTTTGATGTTGGATAGTTCTTTTTTGTGATGGTGCTGTTTTTGGAGGATGGATTCGTAAAAAGTGACATGGATGTAAGGCCCGACCATTGAAGATCTCTGAAGATCAGTTGAAATATGTTGAAATTGGCTTTGAACTTGATATATTGGTGAAGTTATGTTGTTTTTTATATTTTATATATTTTTTATGGCTGTTTGATTGGAATCGCTGGAAAGTTGTTTAATGGCGCTTGTTTTGAAAATAGTTTTGACTATTGTGACTTCTTGATGGCAATGATGGCGGTCTTTTGGGAATATGTTGAAAATGCAAGCACCAACAGAATGAATTCAGTCACGGTCATGATTATTCATGTCATGTCTTGTCTTTTGAGGCCACACTCCTTCAACTCATTTCAGACAAAAAAAACCTTGCAAAAGAGTTGACCAGAAAACTGCCAAAAAACCACATGCTGGGATTCTCTTTGGGCCTCTCCGTCAGCCGATAGCTATCGGGAAAACCCATCAACCTGGCACACTCCCGGGGTGTAAATCTTCTGGGATTCAGCGGCGCCTGCCTGGCTACCAGCTGAGAATTGCCCTTGCCCAAACTGGTGCCATAGTGCGACACCAAGGTGTTACACAACTTGTCTTCCCAGACCAAAGTGTCCGTCATTCCACCTCTCTTGGCCCATTTCTTCGATTCCTTCAAGCTCCTGAAATGCTCATCACTCAAGCCATAAATATCCTCCCCGTCTGTTTCCTGCATCCTGGGAGCTGCTAAAGGCAAACTCCCCAAAAAGATTCCCTTTGCGAAAGTAAATTTTCCTTTGGGAAAATGCCAGAAAATGACCCCAAACTCGGCAATTGGAAATTCAGCCATGTAAAATCCACCATTTATCCATAGATGATTTCAATGATTTCCCATTAAAATCACCATCCTTCATAGGGAATCAATACTCACCAACTCAGCACATCCTCAATTTCTAGCTGCTTCTCCCCGAAAGATATCCCCATCCAACTGAGCCCAGCATCAACTCCTCCTCATTTTCCAAGACATCGCGCGCCCTCAGCTGCAACTCGGGCACCCAGGGCCTCCGAAAGCCTGCAAAACCGGACACGCCCTCGCGGAGGCCGAAGAAGAAGACCCGCTTCCGCGACTGGGCGGTGAGGTTCCGGGCATTGAAGGTATGCAGCTGCACCTCATAACCAGCCGCCTGCAGCTCCTGACATGGCAAGAAAACATGGGATGATGGATGATGGTTTTTGTTGGGGGAAAATCAATGGGAAATCAGGTTTTGTTGATATAATAGTACATCTTCCTGACATCAATGGCAAGGAAAAAAATGGATTGTTTTTTTGGGGGAAAACCTTATGGGAAATCATGTTTTGTTTATATAGTAAAAAATCTTCAATGGCCATTTCAGGTACCGAAATCGTGGTACCTGCCAGATATCAGGCGTAAATTTTAGGGCTAGATTTCAGGGGATATTCGGATATACCCACAAAATACCTAATATCTTGAGTGATGAATAGCATATGAATATCAATAGATTTTGTTTTTTTGGGAAAATATCCGAGAAATCATGTCTTTTACCAACCATTCCACGGCTTTCCTGCAAAAATGTCCCAACGTTCAGGTTTTCCAGGCAAAAAAAACATATGAATAGCTATGAACATGCGATGAACCCTTCAAAACATCTGGGGGTTGAAGATAAGTTTATCAATTTGGGCATCATCATGCCAAAAATTCTTGCGATGAAATTTGTGGTTAAAAAACACACACACAGACACACACTGGTAGCCATGAAGGATCAGGGTCGCAAATTGAGCTGTAAAAATGACAGGCTTCAGCAGTTCCTCTGTTTGCTTGTTCTTCTGCTTGATACTTACTTCCTTGAAAAAACGTTGCTGCACTTCATGAAAAAGATTGCGGTGAGACCAAGTAAGGTTCAACACCCGGAAATACACACTGCATGTGCTGACCTGTATTGCTAAGTCGCCTTCGCGGTCAGGGACACGAACAAGTGCAGCTGACCTGATCTACCTCAACAGCCTGACTGCAACAGCTTGATTGACAGTTTCAAATGAGCAGGTACGTCAGAAAGGCGTCCCTTTCTGATGTCACAGATCAAAGCAAGCGTCTTTGTTAGTGCCAGACTTGCAATGATCCCTGGCACCCCCTGCATGCTCGAAAATTGAAAAAGATCCTAGCTAAAATCGCTGCGTGGGAACTCCGGAAGTATCTCTGAAGTCGTCATCTTTCGGACTTCTTCACGGGAAACACAATGCACAAAATCGTACGCTTCTCCGCGCTCATCCTCTTCCTCTCATGATCTACATTACATGTATACATGCTGAATACGCATGTATTATTGAAAACTGAACCCATTTCTTGGAAATGCGCAACCCTGAAATGCAAACCGTCATGGGCAAAACATGTGTCTCTGAGAACATCATTCTCTTTGATACTTTCGCCGTCTTCTTTTCTGATTGCCGTCGTGCAAATTCTATTGTCTGTTCTAATAGCATGCTGGATGGTAGTTGGAAAACGCCAGCCGGAATAACGGAAACGAAGGAAATTGGCGCTTGCGAAGTCCTTAGAGCACAGGAGTTGACACACACAGTATCCCCTCAAGCGGGGTCGAACATTCAAAAGAGAGAGGACAACAGGGAAGGCAAGAAATCGGGAATGCACTAGTTACTTGGTGTGGAAGCTTACATGCAGGCAACCATGTCAAATAACCCACCTGCTTTTTACTCAGCGATACGCGCATGGTCCAGCATGATGCTATACTGCACTACACTGATGACAAATTTGTCGGCGCATCTTTAGTTTGACCTGTTCCAATGATTCGGGACCTGACTTTGTTCATAGCCGTTGTCGATGAAGAATCCGCAAGGACGCCAAGCTTGTGGTTCAAGTTCTGCACATGGAAAGGAATACGCGAAAATCAGCGCGATTCTGCTACGTAGGCCCGAATAAAGCAATTTCGGATAACAAGCGCCGTAGGGATGTCGAATCGGCCCATTGTATTGTGGCTGTAATCATGCATAATATATAAAAATAAATGTCATACGTCTTTGATTTGGCAAAACGTCAAAACCCAGGAAATGGTGGTCATTGACAATCTCCAGCTCTACCGCTGGGATGTAAAAATCATCTCGCAGTAGCATCTGGACAGCCGGCGTTTTCTTCGTATTGTCTGGCATGAGTATGACATGATTCTCTATATCCCTCCAGCAATTGAAAACATGACAACATATTGCGGACAGAGCGATGCCAAGATTTCTCAATAGCAGATACAGCAATCTCTGAGCGAATGGGGCTAGTCTGGTTTCCCATGCATGTGCCCAGGATTTGTTTGTAAATGCCGTCAACGGTGGTGAAGGTACCACATTCGAAAGATAGCTGAACAATGGAAACTGAATCATAATTTTGAAAAGCTTTGTTTTTCATAGCGAGACTATGTTTTGAAAATCCAGAATACACTGCCGACTTCTTTACACTGACGGTGATGTGCTACGAAGGTGGCGCAGAATCCTGGAACATAGAACGCCTTCTGCAATACTTCTGGACAACACCATTCCAATGTAACGGCCTGTGCTTCGAGATCGGAGGGACCATTCTTCGAGATCATTCCTGGCAAACGAAGCCACTGTATAACCTGTTCCGCTAGGAGTCCCGCATTTCCTTGCATTTGACTCCAAGCCGTATAGAACTGTCCGGTGCAAGGGAGGATTGCGAGGAAGATCTATATAGATGATATTCATCAGATCTAGATCTGAAGGATGACGGTAATTCATTGCCGCAAATACTGGATTGACTTCAAAGGTGGAATCTTGCTGTCGAGGAGAATAATTGTCCTGATGCCAGTCTCGGCTACGCCACGATCGATCATCATCCTATCGATTCCACTGACCACCACAGGTTGACCGTCCACATAGTCCCTTGAACAGCCAATGTCACATAGGACCCTTGACCGGCCACATAGGTCCATGCCCCTGGCTCTGGACGTATCATGTAACTGCACGCAGCAGTGCTAGAGACATTTTAACCCTGAACTGGTACTTTTTTTGCTGTGGTTGCTTGTGTCAAGGCGTTCGCCATGCTGTATAGGAAACCTTTGTTCCTTCAAGAGTGCGTTTATCTCTTTTTTTGGCTTGCAACCCTTTGTTTGCCATTAACTGACACTGCCTTGCTAGGCTCGCGAAGAGGAAAGAAAAAAACAAAGGGACCCCCAATATATTCTAAGGATATTTGTGTATAATATACCCCCTATATCAATCTGTGGTCCTATAAATATATAAATATCAACAAATAAATATAAATAATATAAATATATAAATAAATATATATATATGGGGGTCCCTTCCTACAAATATATGTGCGCATATATCGATATGTGTAAATATATATATATATATATGTATATATATATAATATCATATATATATATATAGAGAGAGCATTATTTCACCCAGACACACAAAAACATGCATATACTTATTGAATACTTGGTTTTTACTGACAAGAGTAACTATACAATCTATATACATGACTACACCATTAAAAAAAACAGGGGTATCTTGATCCAAGCACCGGTCCTTGTCCCCGCCGCCAGGCCCTTATTAAGGGACAACATGTTTTAAACATCAACAAAATTTCAATTCTCCAAGGTTTCAATCCACCAGTTTATTATTTGTTAAGTTTAGTTCCAACCAGAAATGGGTTGATGCAACTTCCCACCACCACACTGTAAGCATTTTTTCCGAATCCCATGATCTGGACATAGCAGTGCCGAGCCCGCCAAACGGCGCCAGTGCACCTCAGGCCAGGCTGGCCAGTTTAAATGGGGCCAGTTGGGAAGTGATGGGGGCATGCTATGCATGCAGGGTATCACCAAAAAAAACCCTCAGTTTAGAAGCTCAAGCTAGAGATGTCAAGGCGCAATATTCTTTTGATTTTGAAACTTCCAAAACCAATCTCAACATCATATTTTTCAACAAAGGGATGAATTTATAGATGTGTGTTTTTGTTTTCACCAAAACATACACAAACCTGTAAATAATATATTGGCATCATTACGGCGCCATGCCGTCGCAATGCCGGCGTACCCAGCAGAAACTGGCAAGAAAGAGTCATGTTGGGATGATTGCCAAAAAACTTTCATCCAGATTGAGTGGAAAGCAGCACCTAGAGCGGATGACCACTACCAACAAATTGTTGCCAGTTGGTTCTTTGAAGAGAAAATGTGTGAGGAACTTGTTCACTGGTTGGGCATCCACCCTTGTAGGCCAGGGTCGGGTGTTAACCAAAAAATTGGCTGAACAGGTTTGCCGTCGACTCCGAAAAAAATTTGATCTGGGTCCAGCCACTGATGATGGGCATGAAACAAGGGTCTTACATCACCTGTTGAAGCTGGCCCGAAAACGAAAACTTGGAGCTGCTGCCCGGCCCACAATGTCGTCGGTGGATCTTCTCGACACTATCCCCATGGAGATAAATGAGGACAGGCGTCATCATAGTTCTGTTTGTTGGGTGATTTTCAGCATTAATTTATCCAATGCATATGTTGGTAAATGGAGAATCCAGCAATTTACT
Source organism: Cladocopium goreaui (assembly GCA_947184155.2). Classification (NCBI taxonomy): domain Eukaryota; class Dinophyceae; order Suessiales; family Symbiodiniaceae; genus Cladocopium; species Cladocopium goreaui. Next base: position 428,234 of record CAMXCT020004001.1, on the reverse strand, counting down.
CAGGACACCTGTTTTAAAAATCGAATGATGATCAACCAAAGTTTACAAACTTGATGGTCAAAATGGTGACCCAACAGGGTTCAATAGGGTTCAAGTTTTTTAGACAAAACAACCCTTAGTTTTGTTGATTCAAACCTTGTGCTTATCAAAGGCCATTTTCCCCGTGCTGCCCTGGCACAACCAGGACCACATTGATCTTCTTTGCGCTGATAATCAAGTCCTTGATGAGCCGCAGGACACGGTGTTTTGTCTTAATCTTCAAAATACAGTTTGCAATTGTTTAGAATTTGAAACATGATGAAGTGACCGTGGAAATTGGAAACTTAATCTTCAACTTTTTACAACCTTGGAGTTGTGCTAAGTCACTGAATGCTCAGGTGCCTACATGTGGAAATGCTGAGACAATTTCGGATGGCGAAGGAGTGCATGCCCCAGAAAGCTAACTAGAGAATGATCATGGCCATGGTCGATAGTTGAAATATCAATCTTCAACTGCAGGAATTGCTGTCTGCTAGATACAACAGCCCTAAAGTTTAATGTAGAAGGAACCAGGAAACAAATGGGGTCCTTATATATGGGTCAGTAGTGGTATCTCGTGACAGCACCGACCATGATTTGCAAATGGACAAATGCATAGATCCCATATAGATCATCCCACTCGCTGAGGTTCCAAGTGGTGATGATCTTTGTCTTGCTGATGCAGCTGTCGGCAAGGATGACGTATGGTATGAATGTTGCTGGACAAAAACAAGTGGTTTCATTTTTTCAAAATAAGTCAACATTGATTCTAGATGTTCAACAATATTTGAGAGTGTCCAACATGTTTGAACATCCGTAAGTAAATTCTTGAGGTGATGATGCTTGGGAGCCTGATGAAGCTTCGATAAATTGGGCTTGGGATGCTATGGCTGGTCAGCCAACCTCTGCCTGGATGCCAGGCCAGGTTTCTTATGTTGCATAACTACCTGAACATCATTAAGTGTGCAGCCCTTGCCCAATGAAAAACAAAATATGTTTATTGTATTAGGGAGCGCTCAACTGCACTTACAAAACATTTTTCCCCTGATACAACCGTCTTCAGCCATCAGGAGACACTGAGCAGTCCAAGTGGCATTGGTCTGGGTCCGCTTCCTGGGATTCGGCTTTGGAGTCCCAAGGGTACGGCTGGGAGTGTGATTGGGAGGACGCACTCCAAGAGTCTGATGAACTCTTGGACCGCTTGCCATGATTCTTGATTTAAAGCTGGTTTTTGTTCATGAAACTGTTTTTGGACCCCAATTAATGTTAATCTGAGGGGAAATGCCCACGATCATGCAGTACAATATCCAATCGCAGCACATTGTCCCTATCTTTGTTCAAATTATGTTTGAAAACCGAGGGGATGGGTCTGAAGAAGATTGGGATGATGATGACGATTCGAGTGCCATGCAGAACAAGGCCTTCATGAAGTGGATTGTCGACAACTGTAACCTAGCTGAACCTAGAGAGGCTCTCATCCCTGTTACCGCTTGGTTCCTGCACATGCCCAGCCTGCCTAGGGGACCTGATTCGCAAGAACTACTTGCCTCCCACCCAGTCTGAGATGGAGATCTACAGTGCTTTCAATGACCGCATTCAGAATTTGTGGACGCTGTTTTGGGCTGAACAAGGAGCGACACCAACCAATTTTCAAGATGCTTTCTTTACCAGGAGTAGTAAGCAAATACATTCATATAGGAAAGATGTGACAGCCTTAAACCATGTATTTGATGGGTTCAATGTTGGGACTGCCGGCCGAGTTTCTGATAGATCAGTCAAAGGCCCCCACACGCGCAGGATCTTGCAGTGTCGATCCATACGATTCCAATGATGAGGAGGCCGGTCCTGAGTGAGTACGGAATCAGGTTTCAGCATCAAGGGGCATTGGTAGTGTAGCATTACAGCGGATCAAGTTGCTACCTTGAATATATATATATATAATAAAATCACATATATATATATGTACGTATATATATATATATGTACGTATATATATATATATACATATATCACATATATAAATATAAATCACACATACATATATTTACACAACAAGAATGGATGCCCCATGACAAACCTTAAACTTGGAATACACCAGAATGAAGGATGGATGACCCATGACAATTTACACTTGGAATGCCCCAGAATGTATGTTTTATTGCTTGGACCCTTCATCCATCCAACGGCATGGCAGGTCATGCATGAGCTGCTGCGTGCGCGAACCGAGCGCTTGGACGACTACCATGAGGTCGGGTTTATATATTAGTGTATGGGTCTTTTGCAATGGTCTCACACTTTGTGGTGGCGAAAAATGAATGAGAAAAAACCCTTCGTTTGACAGTAAATCAATGGAGTAGATCCCAAACGAAGGTGGGGTTCCGACATTGCAGAGCCCAGCCACACCCAGGCCAGTGGTTTCAGTCTGCATCCTACATATATATTTTTCCATGTATATATATATATATATTTGACATATACATATATTTGCATTGTTGCACTTTAGTTACTTCAGTATGTTTCTGCATTTTAAACATGCATATTTCCGTATTGTTGCACTTCAATGATGTACACATAAAGATCACAATATGTTTAGCCACAGCACCATGTATATCCATACATGGTTGTATACATATGCGTATCTAATTGTATCTATACATGTGTCACTGGCAGGAAACTGACCTTGATGAACCTTCGGATGGCGAAGTTCCCAAGCCAGCCAGTTCTAAGAAAGCCGAAGTTGTTACACCCTATGCCAAAATTCAGTTGGCTGCTGCAAAGCGTGCAGAAGCTGCTTCTAAGTCTAAGAAAGAGACGAAGAAAGAAACTCAAAATCGTTTAGAATCAGTGTTATTCTTTTGTTTGTCATACTGGAAGGTATAAACCCACACTGCAATTGAATACCTTGGGGGATATCAATAGGGACCTGAACCTGCAGCCTCCCAGCCAAGGATTCTGTCAAGGGAGACACTCGCAAAGGCAAGACCAAGGTCAAATCTGCCCCCAAGGGGCGAGCCAAAAGTGCCGCAAAACCCAAGACCAAGGAGAGCAAGAAACAGCCGGCAGGACAGTCAAAGGATAAAACGACCAAGACCAGGAGTGTTACGCCATACGGGGAAGCCAAGAAAGCGTTCACAGCCAAGTAGCTTTCCTAAATTCAAACTCAAATTGGATGTCTTTCCCTATTTATAGTTTAAAACTGACTGAATTTGACCACCACATTTGTGATCCACCCTTCAGGCCTGCATGCTTGCATCCCAGGTGCCGCGAAGATGATCCCAAGATTCGAGCAAAGCAGATTGAGATCCTGTGGAAGGAGAGCAAGGAGCGCAAGGAGATTGTGGCAGGACTTCCTGAGAGTGAACAGAAACGTAGGCGATACATCTAAATAGTTGGCTCTTTGTGTTCATGTCACTGTGGTTCAGAACCCTGGGTGCCTTGAAAAATATCTCTTGGATAGAACATGGAATGCTGTTGGCTACTGATTTCGCCACATGACATGCAAAACTTTAGATGCTCGGGCTTCCCATTTTGTGGGGCACTTCAACTGAAACACGTTGAACAGCTTTACTTGCCATGGCTCAGAATGCCTGGCACATGCTGTGCGTTTCCGCACACCTCTGAAACATTTAATAGCTGTTTGCCCATTTGAGGTGCAGCTGGGGTTGCCATTCAATAATGTTGAAGGGGCATATATATGGCAGATCGAACACGACCAGCACGAAGAAAGAAATTCTGAACACTGGGGTCGGGGGCAAACACACATATTGAGCTCTACATGAACAATGGACCAATCTGTTGTGATTGTGTTGGGATGTTCCTGATTCATTTCCCTAGCTTTATGAACGAACCCATTAAATGTATCTTCAGTCAAATTGAGGTATTCATGAACACTGATTATTTTAGTTGGGTTTTGACTGTTTCCTTGTTTGAATTACAAGTTGGGTTTATGAAATATATATCAACTGGATTTGAGCGCAGTCGGCTTGCCCATTGCCCGATCGACCCAGCTGTCCTGATCAAGTTCATACCATCCTCAGTTGCCAAAGCATTCACAGCTGCTGGGGCCATGAAATATTCTGTTCTCGCCTGCCTGGTATCTGGCCTTCTTGTCAGCTACATATCTGAAATTATTTGGTGATTTTGCAAAAAAGGTGGCTTATACATGTATGTACCATTATGTACCTATGATCGACTATGATTAGTTTGCTTTCATCAAAAGTGGGAAATAGTTTTTGAAACACAGATTTAAATTTGGATGTGGAATACAACAGAGAAGGTTTCAATCTTATTGGCGCACTCTTTAAATTAAAGGTTCCCCAAAGGAAACAAGCTTTTGAGCCTCAGGTTTTGGGGAGACTCCAGAAGGTCAACACCTTCACCTTCTGGAGCTTTGTGCAGGGTCGCACCGCATCAGCGACTGTGCCATCGAACATGGGTTGAATGCATTGGCAATGGATGTGCTTTTTCTGCATATATGTGGATTGTTTGAAACAAGTATTTTTCTGCATTCAAAATAAATTTTCACAGAAGATCTTGTGCTTTTGGTGCTTAGACAATCCCCATGTCATGGAATCCAAGGTGTCTTACTCTCGGCATATGGATTTGCATTCTGGGATGGGTTTCCTCACCGCTTTCCAAGCTTTGAGAAGAGTTGTTATGGGGGGCCTCATATGGCTTGGACTACCATGTTGCTCTTATATATGGCTGTCTCGTGGCACCACACGAAGATGCCGGTTACGCCCACGTGGCTGTAAAAAACTCAGAAAGGTGCGCATGGCCAACCGTTTGGTTAGGCGCGTGTGTTACATGTTGCCTGGTAGATTTCATGACCAAACCCGTTTTCCAAAGAAAGCCATGGGACGAAATAAAAGCAACAAAGTAATTCTTGATCTAAGCATATTTGAATGGGGAGTTCCAAAACAACAATAGGGTTGGTTAGTGGCTTGTGACCCCCCATTGGAAGCTTTAATTTTTTTGAACCCCAATTCAAGGGAAAATTCCTTGACTGTTAGTTACTACTACGGGAGCATCTCAGGTTGGAATACGCAAAAGCCAAGAATGTGAGTTTCATAATTGAGCAACCCTCGTCATCGCTCTTGCCGTTGTATGGCCCACTACAGGAGCGAGTTGAATCAATATGTTTACAAAGCAGGTCTTATAATTATGTTGTTCAACTGTAATTAGGTATCTTCAGTCCATTAAAGAATGTAGGACTTGCTGCGACGCCACGGAGCCCTTTTTTACAACCTTCCCCTTGGGATGCTGGGTGGTAACACACAGAATCATAGCTGCATCCATAGCACCATTCATGCCGAGAATCTCAAAGACCACCTCCTTAAGCTTCCAGAATCCAGACATTGCCCAAGGAAGCCAACGCTTTTGATTTCGAATGCCCCTTGGTTGGAGAAGCTGCCAATCCCGAGGATGACAGTTGAAAGGAGGCCCCATATGTTCATTGCCGGTATGTTACAATGGGATTCATGAATCTAAACATTGCACCCCATGTTGCGCTAGGGAACAGCTCCATCGCCTACAAGAAATGAAATCTATTCAGATGGTCAAGAAGTACAAAGATGCTAAGGGGCGATCGAGGGTGGCCTGGGGCTTACTATATTTGTTGGGGGAGCAGTGAACAGCAATCATGAAGCCTTTAAAATATAAACTTTTTTCTATTTGTCCTTAATTTCGCTTTCAAGTTTGAGCTATGCTGTTGTTTAGAGGATCCAACTTCCAGGTGTCAATTGACTGAAATATGTTTCACTGGCTCTTAGGCAGGCGCCCGATCACTGACTTCCTCACAAGTCTACCCATGGCAGTTCTCACTGAAAGCCACTTCGCTAAGAGATGACCTGTTTCTGCCCCCCGTGCTATATATCTACTTCAGTATCTTTCGGGGTACAAGTGTGTAATTCTAAAACGGTTTGATCATAGAATGCCCAGTATATGTCTTATTATGTCTGACCCCAAGCCATTCCGGAGTTCAAGCGAGATTCCAAAGAGCCACAGGTAACAGAGCTTCTGGCAGACCATTTGGCAGAGCAGCGTGAACCAGAGCGGGTCCTGAGCGATCACAATTTGACTTTCAAGGATGTAGACCCATTGTCATCAGACAGCGAACTGGGTGACCTTTGGGATAGAGAGGAAAGCAACGCGAACGATTAAACAATTCGTTCCAGGGATCCTTTACTTTGAAATACTGTGAACATCTCAAAAATATGGAGGTTCCAAATGGTTCCAATGTGGTGTATATTTGGGATCCGGCGTTGCTGCCAATTCGAATGGGACAAATTGGAACTTTACCACAGGATCGACCAATATGGATCGATGTGGTGCTTTGAGGGGAAATGTTGCATTGAGGTTCTGTGGTGGTTCTTTGGCTCCAAAATTTCTAGCCCAGAAAACATCAAACGGGTATATCTAAAATAAACAATCCCATGGTGTCTTTCAGTAGGTACATATAAGGTGCACTTTTGGGTCCCCAAAATGTTACTCTCAAGAATGGAACATGGCACCTCATTTTGAGACCTGCCTATATGGTGTCCGTTTTTTCCCCTTAAGTAGCCATTTTGGAAGCAAGAACGGACACCTCATTTTAGACATGTCCATATATATATATATAACTATATATATATATAGATATAAATATAAATATAAATAAATAGATAGATAGATCTTATTTAGAGATATTATAGATCCAAACCTTTTCCCGCTTTCAAAGGGGAGTCCCTTTCTGATTCATTCTCTTCTGCCAGGGATCATGTCGAGCAGTGAAAGCGAGGTAGCTGCACCTCCTGCAAAATCAGCAAGGCGGGAGAATTTGATGGGCTGCCAGGTGCTGGGGGGCTATATTCCCCAAGGGGATATATTAAAACCAACAGGGTTTATCCTGATTCAGCTTTCATTGAACTTAAGTGGGCTGAATGTGACGCGACTTGACACGACCTGACACGACCTGACATGGCCTGCAGCATGACACGATCTGACACGGTTTGACACGGCTTAGAAACTTATTGGAAGCATGGATATATGACACGATCTGACACGGGTTGACACGGCCTAGAAACTTATTGGAAATATGGATATGACACGTTCTGACACGGGTTGACACGCTTTTCTCAGGTTACTTCGCATTCTTCTAGCTATACATCACCAAAATTTACCAAAAATCACAAAAAATGATAACAGTGACACCCCGTGTCAACCCGTGTCAAAGCGTGTCAGGGGAAACATAGAGCGCCCTCAGGCCGTGTCAAACCGTGTCAAGCCGTGTCACCAAAAATCTCACATGCCCTTCCTTCTTTTAGAGCTGTTTTGGCTCAGTTGGGACTGCTCGTGTAGCTGTTTTGTCCCATGGCAGTACTTTGGCAGTTAAAAACCAAGTTTACACACCAAAGATCAGTGAAAACTTCAACCAACCGGTGTTATATTAAGGTGCAATATACTTTGCAGTCAATCTGCCATCTGCATCTAAGGACCGAGGGAAAGGTAAAGCTACGCCGAAAGGTACCTTTGACAAATTAAACTGCTGTCTTGGTGCCACCCTATGCACATGGCTTGCACATATATCATATATATATATACATATATTATGTTATATATATATATATACAGATATAGACATACCTCAATCATTCTGGGCCGTATTTAGCCCTTCATTCCTTCCAGTGTTGCTGATCATAAGGCAAAGGCAAAGCATTGCAAGCGCTTGTCTTGGCGAAAGCCAAGGGTAAAGGCAAGAAGGAGCAACTAGCTTTATGTGACCAGGAAGCCGAACCAGCACTGCTGAAGCGAAGTCAGAAGAAGAAGAGCAAGGAAGCCTTAGAGAACCAAGAGTCTCCAGAATCTCCAGTAGACAAACCGACTAAGAAGAGCAAGGCAGCAGAAGAGGCTTCGAATTCTGCAGAGAAGCACAGCAAGAAGAGCAAGAAGGCAGCAGAAGAGGCTTCGAATTCTGCAGAGAAGCAGAGCAAGAAGAGCAAGAAGGCAGCAGAAGGAGAGGCTTCTGCCGAGAGCCAGACTAAGAAGAGCAAGAAGGCACCACAAGAAGAGGAGGATTCTGCAGAGCAACCTGAGAAACCGACCAAGAAGAGCAAGAAGGCAGAAGGAGAAGTGGCTTCTGAAGAGAAACGGGCTTTTAAGAGGATCAAGAAGGCAACAGAAGAAATCCCAGAACAAGAGACTGACCAGGCAGAGGCAAGCAGCAAGAAGAACAAGAAGCCAAAGGCAGTTGAAGAAGAAGAGGACACGACACAGACTGTCCACAAGAAGAAGAAGAAGAAGAGTGACCAAGAAAGCCCATCAACTGAGAGCACAGCAGCAACAGATGAGGTTTCAAAGAAACCCAAGGCAAGGGAAGCAGGGTGATATATGCACATATCTTTTTCAATCAAGACATAGACATAAAGTTCATATGAATATCAAACATAAGATGTTAGTAACATATATAATAATAAAAAAAAAACACATATTCACTAAATATATTCACGTTCAATAACGATAAATATACAAATATATAACTATATTTATATACCATACCATACCTATCAAACATATCTTACAAAGGTACTGCACTCCCATCGGTGTCAACCCAAACTCTCTCCTGAACTGATTGCTCAGCTCTGCAGGATAAGAAGATGGTCGGCTCAGTGCCTCCGCCAGGGCAGTCTTTGGCCACCATTCGGCTGAGGAGCAAGACCAGTATGGAGAGTTTGGATGATGCTTATGTTACACCCCCAAGGAAGAACAGTCAGAATAAGTCCCCGTCAACCTCCACCACTGGAACAGAACCAAGTGCCAAGTCGTTTCTTGGATTAACTTTCACATGTCACAGTAAAAGAAAATTAAATGCAAACGCTTTTTTATAAACCCCTGGTTTTCAAAAAATGTTTCTTGGGACTGAGGCTGGCCAGGTCATTCTCCACTGTCAGTGTCACTCGGTTTGAACAAGGTGGTGTATTCCATCATTGAATGCATGATTTCTTGCTACTTCTGATATCTTCTGATGAGGCTGGGGAAGGATCTCCAGTCGAGGTACATGGGCGTATGTTCAATGCATTTTCTATTACCACCTTTGTTTTCCATTCCCTTGTCGACAGTATATAAATAGGCCCAGGCACCTGGTGTGTTCTGTAGAGGCGACAAAGCTTGTCAGAACAGGAGAAGGTGGCCGTGTCCTTCGGGCACCTTGGATATGCAATCCCGACACCTTCCCAAGTCCATCAATCTTGTGTGCAACATCACAAATTTAGGGAATATATTGGGGATTCTATGCTACCTAAGGTGTCCCCGATGACTGAAGAAACGAAGGCGAAGATTCGTGAGATGTCACAGGCTGATGTTCCAATCGGGGAACGTCGAGCTTTATACAACCAGCTGGGCCGCAGGATGAAACATTCAGGGCTTAAGCCAGGCTTGGTCCAGAAATATACAGCATGCCTGGGCAACAGCAAAGAGCGCTTCCAGCTCTTAAAGGAATTTCTCATTGATGAGAACTTGTTGGATACTGAGGTGATTTACATGGATGTTTGGTTTCACACTGACACCAATGGAGGAAAGGTTATATATGGATGATTTATACTCATAATATTTTCGGAATCCAAGGTCTGAGGCCGTGGTGGAGGCTTACTTTGTCAAGTGAAGCCCTTATTTTTGATCTTACAATGCAGATATTTAGGCCCTGCAAAGTAACCCCGCAGTTTCCCGAAATGTTCAACTAGCTGCCCATGATCTAAGGGAATCCGAGAAGAAGGATGAAGACATATATGAGAAGTTGCCGCTCTTTGAGATTGAGGAGAAGTATGGAAAAACTGAAGCTGGGAAGAATCTTATCTGGGAATAATATCACCAATATCATGTTTGGAGAGAAATTTATGTTCTTGTATTCTTGTTACAAACCTGTAGTCATTCAGCCAAGGGCATTTATCGAACGAATCAAAGCCAGCCTGCTACCCAATTCATTTGAAAGCCCAATGAGTTTTCCCAAACTTTGGTGTCCAGCCGTATTTGTTTTGAGGCCAGACAGGGGAGAAACATGCACAAGACTCCAACTCAGACCTGAGAATAGCCGAAGCTGACCATTCATTTATCTGTTGATGTAATGTTCCAATATATGTCTGGTTCCCCCACTAAGTTTCCCGATGACGAGCGTTTCAAGATCTACAAGGTCTACAAGAAGCACAAGAGCACAAGTATCTTGAGCTATTGGTTGAAGTTTCAGTGTCCATACATTGACAATGTCAGCCCCAAAATTATAGTTCAACTGCCCTTTGCGATCCCCCCAAGGTGCTGATGTGACCAGAGCCGGTACCCGCGTTTCAGCTGGAGGCACAGTGTCTTCAACTGCTTCTCGAAAGGCTCTGGGAGAAGCCTTGGATGGTCAGGTGGCTGATTTGCGTAAGGATGAGTCCAAAGCCAAAAACTCCAGTTCAAATGGGAACAGGGGTGCCAACCGCAATCAGAACAAACAGAAGGCAACAGGTCAGTCAGAAGCAAAGCAACTGCAGAAAGACATCAAAGCGTTTCTCGTCTGTGTATAGCTGATAGCTCCTTTCGTTAAAGTTTCAGTTCCAAACATGTTGATATTGGTGATCAACCCTGCGATAATATCCAATATCCTTTCAACCTAAGGCTTCGGGACAAAGCGCAGAAAGCCTGTGAACTGGCACTGGATCTGACGACTTTGGGAATCCCACACCAAGAGGCCAATCTTACCTGATGTATTGATATCACATTTTTGAGGATTTCAGTATGCCCATGCAATCCTATATATATATATATATCACCATGTGTCAACAATTTGGGAGGCCATGGCGGAATGCTTGCAGACCCATCACAAGTTCTTTCGGGCCCTTGCTGAGAAGCGACTCTGATTCAAAAACAAACAATGGAAAACAACCAATGATAAACACTTCGTTTGTATATTCATTTTCTCACTGGTAATATGATCTTGGATTGCCACTTTTGGGGAACCCTGCTTCAGGATGGAAGACGCTTCCTTCAAGAAGGTTTCCGTTTCTGACATCATGGCCATGAAGGAAAAAAAGGACACGAAAATCAAGGCTATGTTGGGGTTGTTCATATGTTCGCTGTCCATTTCAAGCCTCCCATTCTTTGCCAATTTATTGCCCAGTGACAAAAATCCTCCAGCTATGACCGTTGCTGGCAGTCGGCGATCGAAGACATTGAAAACGCCTCGGGAACTGTGAAGAGCTGGAAGAACCGTTTCTTGGATCAAAAGCCGGGTGCTGGTGTGACATATTAGCGTTGTAAAGGACAAACTTGTTTCCATTTATTCCGATATACACACATCTAGAGACTGTATTTTAAAAACTCACACATATATGAAAATAAAGAAATTATACAATATATATATATATTTACATAAAATTAATGGCAGTTGATTTCCATTCCCGTCTCAAGTTTTTTGCAAGTTTTTCTATATCCCTGGATCCCCAAGGCGTCAAGAGCAAAGCAAGAAAGGCAAAAAAGGAGGCCGAAGCTGCAGCAGCCAAGGCTGCTGAAGCCTTAGAGGATGAGGAGGATGAGGAGGATGAGGAAGAGTGGCCGGGGGATGGGGACGATCCTGAAGAGGAGCCCTGTCAGGAGCAGCAGCCTTGGGAGGGTGAGCAGCCCTGGGAGGATGGTGAGGATGAGTGGGATGAAGATGAGTAGTCGTGATGGGTTCTTCCAGAGAACTGACGACTTAAAAAAGTCATGAACGGGCATGTGCATACGTGTTGTGACACGTTTAGGCCTGCCTATAGCTTGGGCATTTTCGATGTACATCGAAGCGTGTACCTAAGGGGTTTATCTTTAGGCACCTGTGAAAACATGGGTTGGCCTGATTGATGGGGCATGGGTTCACTGACAATCAAATTGGCAGATCGATGCTAGTGAAAAAAAGGATCACCCAGGCGTGCAGTCCTACAAGAGCCTAAGTCTTCTTGCATGACACCCCATGAATTAGGCTATCAAATGTGCCCTGGCAGGCGCGCTTTATCTGCCCAGAGAAAAGTCGTTGACGATCTGGTCAACGACCTCTTCAAAAAGATGTCTGAGGGTCATGTGACCTGGCTCGTCAGAACCAGATGTATATATATATATATGTATACATAAATATATAAATGATTATAAATGTATATGCAGACAAATGTATACCTAAGCAGATATGATTTTTGTAGGTATGTATGATTATATATGTATATATGTAAATTTAAATGAAGAGAAATACAAATCGATAGCGCTGTTGTTTTTCCCAAATGGTCCTTAAGGTCGTGGAATCCCTTACCTTTTTGACCGTCCCCGCTTTGCCAGGCAAGTTGCAAAGCAATTGCTGAACTGACCTCGAAGATCTGCAAGTTGAATCACTCCTTGGTGCCGACGCTGGGCTTTATTGGGGTCACTTGTTGGTGGATTTGTTTCAAAAAATCAAAACTCACCAGAATAAGAAGATTATTTTTTTTAGACAATCTGAATCCCAACATCAGGAAACCTATCTTGACTCTCTACGAAAGATTCGAATGCGGTGGTGGATGGGGATTGGAGCGAACGTTTGACCGTTGGGTTTGCCAACAGCCCTGGCGAAAGCGTTTACCTTTGACATTCTTTGAGCTTCTTGTCCACTATGAGTAATCAGTTGTGGAATGTGGGCCAACTGTTTTTCATTTTGGGGGATTTCCTAATGTTTGGACCTTGTTTGAAAGTAAGGTTCGATGTTGAAGCGCTTTATCTGCAATTCATTAGTTTTTCATCTTTGATAGACCCTCTGAAAACAAAACCGTATTTGGATATATTTGGTGACTGGCCCATAGATCCTATCGGCTCTCCAAGGTACAACTGACGGAGCAGCAGCGCTTACTTGGAAGCAACCCGTTTTGCAAACAGAGTGTTATGGCGCCGCATGACATTGTGGCATGTTTGTACGAGTACCCTGAAATTTTTTCCCGTTGTTCGTTGGGGAGCCTGGTCGTTTGGACCAGTACTGGATGGAAAATTGGGATCTTTACTCATCGCTCAAGATGCCTGATCTTGAAACATGGCAATTGATTAGATGATGAACTTTTTTTGAATTCCTTTCCCCAAAGAACATGAATACATATAAGCATGTACTTGTACAGCGTTATGTTTTTTAATTCCCATTGGTTGAAGATTCTTCCCAATCGTCCTTAGGATATCTCCACAACTATTCCTCTTAGATTGTACGGAGACGGAGCTGACGCTCAACAGCACTTTGAGATCTACACCATATTGCCAATTTTGAGTTGCTCATCTTCAACCCTAGATAGCCGCCTACTCTGCGCAGTGCGCAATTGTGATAAAACAACAGTGGACTGTCGTCGCCGAGTGATGCAAGTACTTGCATGGAGCTTTGAAGCACTTCGATACTAGAGCCATATATTACCAAAGATTTTTCATTTGTTCCATAAACATTTTTCACCTGGGATCTCCATGAAATTCATCCCAAGATTCATCTGACCACGGCCGCAGCTGATCTGTCCAGGTGTGGGAAAGCATCCGCATCAAGATCCTTGGGCCAGGCCATTCTCAGCGGAATATTACCCAGACAGGTGGAGGCGAGCAGGTACCCCACTATCTGGCCCATACACCTATGTACTGGACGGTTTGCAAGGGGATGCTGATTTTGTGGCTGCCTTGTTTACCCTCAAACGACCCTTGCTCGAATAGTTCGATTTGGTCTGTGTTTTGTTTTGATTGTTTTGATGCCACCTGTTTTTTTTAATTTACTTCCAACATTTTCCCCTGGCCTTTCTGAAGTCAGTAAGGATCCTACAGACATAAAGAATGTTGTTACTTGTGCAAAGCCCTGGCATCTGTTGATGATGAAGCTCATGCTGACCAATCCCCTTTGTTATACACGAACTGGGGCCGAGATGCGGAGTATAGATCCCAGCAATTTTGCAGCAAGTAGCCATCGCTTAGTCACCCATGGCAGGTTCTGGGAGCAACAACCCACAACTATGTGAGAGTTTCTGTTTTTTTTGATGTTGTGATGTATAGTGTGTGTGTGTATGGATGGATAGATGTATGGATATCTGCACGGATATATCTATGGATATATGTTTGCATGGATGGATGGATGAATGGATGTATGTATGTATGCATATGTGTGTGTAAGATGTACGAATACAAATATTACCAATATATATATATATATATATGTATGGTCTTACATGTGCACACACACACACATATATATATATATTACATGTGTGTGTCCCTTATCGGCATCTGCTATGCGCCTCAGGCTGGTGACGACGGCTGAGTTCATTGAGGTGAACGGTGCTTCTCCGATCACACAAATTGCGGGGTTTTCTCCATGGAGAACCTTTCTATGAATTTATTTTTCCACAAAAAAAACGTAGTACCATTCAGGATTTTGTGGCAATATTTTGAAACCTGTTTATGTTTGGCATTCAAGGAATTTATCCAGATCTACTCCACATCTTGGACCTAGCCCTCTACACAGACATGATTGCATCTACTTTTCTCGAATGGAGTGAGCCTGGAATTTTTGAAGGCCGTTCGCGCGATGACAGGCTTCTGAAGCTGTTTGCTTGGTACCGCGAGTGGTGCCGCGAAAATAGAAGCTTATTTTTTGGGATTGTTGGCAACCAATTTTCTGTGAAATAGAAATCCAGACAGTATGGGGCCCCAAATAAATGATGTTGTTTTAGTTTTTGGACCTCTCCATCTCATGTATCCCAGGAATTCCAAACGGATGCCGGGCTAAAGCAGTACTTTTTCAAGTGCAATCCCTTCAAAGTAAAGCCACAAAATACCCTGCAGTTGGCCAGAAAAAATTGAATGGCGCTGCTAGTCGCATGATGATACCTTTCTGCTTGCTAGTAGCGACCGAGATCAATCATGACCACCCTTCAGATGCACACAGGCTTGGTATACCAAATTGTTTTTCAAATTTACCATAATCAATCCCAAATCTAATGTGGGGAATTTGGGTTGATATTTTATTCAACTTGAAACAAATTGGATTTTTGGGTTCACATGTGATTTGGAAAAATTCAGGGTGCGTTCTCGAATCAGATAGATCTCAACCATCATCTCCTAAACCTGGAGGTGGATCAAACAAGTTTTTGCGGCGTTCAATTTGATCGCAACTGTTTTTGCTGAGCATGGTCCTGGTCTACTTCCTCCAGAACAAAATTGGAAAATTGAACAGGCGTACCTACGATACCGAGACTGTTACAACAGTTGCTAGGACCAAAGTATTTTTTTTGGAATGTTGTCAAACCCATTTTCTTTGCTATTTGTGACCTTAAAAAACATTCAGGCTTGGCACTGCGCGCACTGCATGCAGGGAAATTACGATATCCTGTCCGCCCAAAGATGCACAGTTTTGAACACACGATACTTGGGAAAAAAGTAGTTCATTTGTTTGTTAGATTTGTTCCACCCAATGTTCACTAGAAAACATTCTTGTGTTTTGACTACACGGAACATGCAATCGCCTAAGGATACTTGACTATGTGCCTAACAGAGGAAATGCACGTTTTTACCAGTGCATGCTTGATGAAGATCTCATTCGTCGTGTGGCCCTCCTGGTTTATCAACATTTTTCTGTTTTACATGGGGAACATATGAGAAATAGGAACCCTTGTTATCAACATTTTGGTGATATGTTTTTTCAACACCCTTGCATGTAGCCCCAGGTAAAAGCTATTTGCAGCGGACTTCACCCATTAGTTTTCAGCCAGAGAAGTTTGCAACACTACTGTGTTGCTGTTTGCTTACGGTGGAGCGGAATTGTCTGAGGAAAAACACTGGATGCTGAAGGGTTTCCAAGGGGTGTGCATGTTGGGGGATTAGCTATGTAAGGTTTTATTGATATGTTAAACTAGAACCTATACAGATAGAGATATCTATATATATATATTTATATGTTTTTTTTCTCTAGGCGCAAACTTGGCTCGAGATGAGGCAAGTCTCAGTGACGCTATGTTGCAACCAGTCTTGTGCTGATTGTCGCATTTTTTTAAGGCATGACCTCTGTCTTGGTATATGATGCTACTGGCTTGGAGCATTGATGTCAGCAGTCACATCATTGATGCTATGCTGCAGGCACTGTTGCAGCATTTTTCAAAGGAAAACCTATGTCATACCAAGAATGCCACTGGCATGGTGCACTGATGTAGGATAGCAAGGGGGGTCCTATACGGCCACCAGCCACATAGGATGCCCTATATGGCCTCTCAACCTGTGGTGGGACTACCCCACGATGACATACCTACGAACTGAATTGGATGTTGGATGCTCTTGAGACAAAACCTACCAAAACAACAACTCTGCAGAAAACATGAACGAGCACAGAGAATGTCATTTTTTGTGAAGCAGGTTCATCGTTGCTTAGCGTCATGTGACTCCAGCACATGCGTTGTAATTCTGAAACCTACATCAGCCACACGACACCAACGCCATGTTCAGTCATGAGCCGTTTGTCGTTTTGTTTTATTTGTTAGCGCAGATACAGGATGACTGCTGGCAGCAAGCATGTTTTGCACGATCGTGAAAATTCATAAGCCTGTCGTATGTTGCAAAAAAATGCCCAAGAGAGAATTCCATCAACTGTGGGTTTGGAGGCATATACAAGACCAACCCTTCGATCATAGTCGATCTAGTTTCGGGAGCTTCATCCAGCCGAGTGGGTCCAGAGCAAAGTTCAATAAACCAATTATGATCAATAACTTTATGGTTGAAGTGAATACGCCAGCGACGGTCTCGAGGGCGGTGTATCAGTCGGCATTCTTCAACCTCCTGTTATCGAACCCCGAGCTATATTCTTCCCTGCCTGAGGTCATTGCAGAATGATGCGTAAAATGTTTTCCTCCGTCAGGTTGTACGTGGCAGTTCCGAAAAATCCACTCCATGATCTGTCCATCCATATCTGGTCCCAACAAGTAGGGGCAACAATGCCCAGTTTCAGTACACCAATCAAACAAGCAGGGGAGGTAGCATGACACCATACATATGCATTCTTGTTTGTGTCATGCGTCTGAAAATATCTTGGCTTTCCTGTCAAAGGAATCTTTCAAATTCGACGCCCTTCAGTTTCATGTGGAAACAACTGTAGAATACACGCAAGAGGAAAAGAAGGCAGCAACAATGGCTTTTGTCAGTGTGTACAACGCAGATGCAACCACCTAATCCTGATTTGAAGATCACTTCTGCTCCAGTCGTAGCTTCACGTCTTGTACAAACGGATGTGAATTTCGGAGTTGACATGCTAACTGGTACATGGGTTGAATCCACTGAGCTCTGTCCCTACTGAGCGAGAAAGCTTTTCTTTGACCCAATCATAATCCGGAACTGTCATCTGAGTCCGAAGCTGTATTTTGTGACCAGGCGGACAAACTTGGATTGCCATCGCCGCAATGTTTTTGTGAAACAAATCATCTTTTGCTGGAAGCAACTCATCTCCATCCTTTTCAGGCACATTGCAAGTCGTCCGATTTAACGTAACTAAAGGTCCAGGGGTTGTGGCTTTTGCAATGTACAATTTTGGTATCTAAGTGAAATTTCCTGGGGGAGGTGACAGGGGCCATGAATGCTTCACAGCTTCGCGACCCTTCTGCTGAGGAACCATGGCCCATGCTGGTAAATGAGCCTGAGAAACAGAACCAGAAAACTCTTCAGCATAGCTGGAGTGTCCACGTCGATTACTAGTACCTCTATCTCTGGCAAAAGACTTATAGAGTCACGATGATGCCTAGTGCGTCTAGGTAACCTTCGATCCTGAGATCTATGTGGCCGCCGTTTGAGAACCAACCTAGACCGCGCTCGATGTGTAGAGCCCGGCCTTGCACATAAGGAAAATGTCTCTGGGTTCCAGATCTTGGAAGAGGTGGCAGATTTTTGCCATTCTTGCCTGGGCTTGTAAGATCATCACCCACCTGTCTGGACACACTGGATCTTGATCTGCGTAAAGGAAACCGATCACGATTGTGAATAAGACGTTACGCGTCTTAATACGATGTCCGGAGACACATAGAGCATTGGCAGGGTGCCCAAGAGGAATAGGTACAGCTTGCAAGGCTCGTGAAGGCTGCATATCCCTGTCAATATATTCCGACATAACCGCTCTGTTGTTGTCCTGTCGATGTCAATGTATGTTACATCCACTCTGTAGAGCTGCTCCAGCACCGTTTTTGCGGAGATGACATGTCGAATTCAAAAATGCAAGGTTCAGAATCAGAACATCAAGGAAGCATGAACACATGCAATGCAAACAGAAATCTCTGAATATTTAGTTCGCAGTCATTCTTTCGATATCATCTAGAGCTGTACTATTGCAGCGGCTGCGGTGTTGTCAGAAACTTGCCCTTTGTAACTCTTGCAACACTTGTCCTTCAAGCCTTGTCCTTCAAGCTTCCTTTTTGTGTTTTCAGTTTATGTACACACCAGACAAGAACGCCGTTGTAGACGTGGAATCACTGGTGACAATGAGCAACTACCCTCTCCGAAGAACCAAGGAACCTTGCAACGGGAAAAACGGGGGACGAACCCTTTCCGTGGAATCCCTGAATAGATCTGATCAGGCCCGGTGCTGTTCCAAGCTTTGGGTCTTTCTTGTTGCGTAAAGAAGAACAGTGCTACGGGAAAAACGGTGGGGCAGACCCGTTCTGTGGAATCCCTGTAAAAACAGGCCCGCATACTGTGGAATCTCCGATAACCGCTACTACGGCGGTGGAATCGCCTGGCGCCCCAGGTCACGGCCAGCTCTTTGTCAGAACTCTGACCGGTACACACTGGTATCCCAGTCACCTTCAAATGAAGGATCAGGGTCGCAAATTGAGCTGTAAAAATGACAGGCTTCAGCAGTTCCTCTGTTTGCTTGTTCTTCTGCTTGATACTTACTTCCTTGAAAAAACGTTGCTGCACTTCATGAAAAAGATTGCGGTGAGACCAAGTAAGGTCCAACACCCGGAAATACACACTGCATGTGCTGACCTGTATTGCTAAGTCGCCTTCGCGGTCAGGGACACGAACAAGTGCAGCTGACCTGATCTACTTCAACAGCCTGACTGCAACAGCCTGATTGACAGTTTCAAATGAGCAGGTACGTCAGAAAGGCGTCCCTTTCTGATGTCACAGATCAAAGCAAGCGTCTTTGTTAGTGCCAGACTTGCAATGATCCCTGGCACCCCCTGCATGCTCGAAAATTGAAAAAGATCCTAGCTAAAATCGCTGCGTGGGAACTCCGGAAGTATCTCTGAAGTCGTCATCTTTCGGACTTCTCCACGGGAAACACAATGCACAAAATCGTACGCTTCTCCGCGCTCATCCTCTTCCTCTCATGATCTACATTTTACATGTATACATGCTGAATACGCATGTATTATTGAAAACTGAACCCATTTCTTGGAAATGCGCGACCCTGAAATGCAAACCGTCATGGGCAAAACATGTGTCTCTGAGAACATCATTCTCTTTGATACTTTCGCCGTCTTCTTTGCTGATTGCCGTCGTGCAAATTCTATTGTCTGTTCTAATAGCATGCTGGATGGTAGTTGGAAAACGCCAGCCGGAATAACGGAAACGAAGGAAATTGGCGCTTGCGAAGTCCTTAGAGCACAGGAGTTGACACACACACACACAAAATAGTGTAAACCCTGGATTAATATACCCTGGTTTATTAGTTACGGGGTGCTCCCCAAACGGTGATCATCTGATACTTAAATGGTACCCCTCTAATTAAACAGCCGTTTGGGGTTCAATAATCCATAGCTGACACTACTTCAATTTCTTTCGCCTTTGAAGTCCTGTTTGATGGCCCGGATGGCCTTTCCATCATCACATTCCAATAGGCCTGGCACATTTTCCAATAGGAAGGACCTGGCTTTGGACGCCTTCAACACCCTCACGATCTCGCGAAACAAGAGGCCACGGTCATCGTCAAAGGCGGGCTGTGTTCCAAGGGCCGAGAAGGGTTGACAAGGAAATCCCGCAACCAACATATCTACCTGGCTGTGAGACAAAGTTCAATGTATATTTCGGCCAAAACAAGATGATACACTGCCTGTCAAACTGCAACGCCCCCCAAAAAAATGCGATAATCAACATATCTTTAGCACATTTAGCACTGAAAACGAAAAAAGATCGGTGGTTTTTAGGGCAACATTTTGTCTCATCCCCATAATCCCCACCTCAGGAATTTCAGAATCCTTGACCTCTTGAATGTCTCCCACCACAGGTGGCGATTCGCCAAAGTTCAAGATGTAAAGGGATCGGGTGAAGCGTTCGATTTCGGAGGCAAAGACACATTTTCCGCCAACTGCTTCTAGACCCAGTCGGAAACCACCAATTCCAGCAAAGAGCTCTGCAAATGTGAAGCTCTTCTCAATTGGTTCCGGGAAATATGGGATGGCCTTAGTCTCTTCCGCAATCTCTGGACTCTTTGCCGCCCCATGACTTGGATGCCAATCTGTCCAAGCCTTTGCTTTGGGCTGACTGGAGTTATGAGGGACCACCCAAGCTCTACCGGTCTTCAGCAACTGCTGAATTTCCTCTGGCAGACGCTTCTCAGCACCAACGAGTAAGGGAATAAAGCGTAGGCCCTGGAGGGAAATCAAGGGAATGGATTAATGGATGGGAATGAAATTCTCAATGGATGCAAGGGAGAAAACAATGGTTTTCTTGAGCACCAAATCCACCAAAATACGAAGGTATCCCGTAATGTTTGGTAAACCCAATGCCATAAACCATCCCCAAAATCACTATTGGATCATTCATAGATAGGTGCTACGGTTTGGAATTCAAAGTTTATGGCAATGGGTTTCCCATATTAATCTGGGTAAATTATATTATTTCACTAACCTGAATCTTGCGGCCATATTGGGATGATTTCCCTTACTAACCATCATTCCCAGGGCTCGGTCGTGATCAAATTTACCCAGATTATATCATGTTTGATAAATGTTCACTTCAACCTGGGAAACATTAGCGCAACATGAGGCGAAAAAACTTGATGAAACTCCGGTTGAGATTGGGCTGTGAGGACGCAGGATCCGGTCGCAGTACATCATCAATAATTTACCATCTGGTTATGACTAACAGTTTGCCATGGTAGAGCCATGGCCCTAATCGAAATAGATGGTTTACCGAACTTAACAGCATGGTGGATCTTTCCATGCCGAACTGTTAGTCATAACCAAATGGTAAATATATACAACATATATGAGCATTTTGAAAAATAGCTGTGAGCTGTGTGTATATAATTACATATAGAGATAGTAGCGCGTAAATAAACCTCATAGTCAAGATGTCACTGATTTTTGTTGAACTCATCTCTATTTACCCTCTGGTTATGACTAACAGTTCGCCATGAAAAGATCCACCATGCTATTAAGTTCGGTAAACCATCTATTTCGATTAGGGCCATGGCTCTACCATGGCGAACTGTTAGTCATAACCAGCTTGGGTAGTTTTAGATTTTAGATAAGGTGAGCAGCTTCCCCTAAAACGGGACTCCTGGACTTCCTCCCACCTGATGCTTCCCGTGTGCGATCTTTTCGATGGGGATCCCCCAGCGACCTTCCAAATGCCAACGTCGAGGGATGCAGTCGCCATCCGCTAGGGCCAAGTAACAGCTCTCCACTGACTGCGGGCCTTGGATAGCTCGGATGTGCTCCAGGAAACCTCCAATAAAAATGTAGAAGAAACATCTATATAGATTCCCCAAAGTACTGTTAGTAAATGTTAAGTAAAGCAATAAACTTATCACAATCCAGCCATCTTTTGATGGTTTATCATGTTTATATCATCCATTTATGGTAAAATTGGGGTGGATCCTATGGCACAAGCGGCTTTTCCCAGTGGGAAAATACCCAAGAAATCCTCCTTCACGCCCAGGAGCTCAACACCAGCCCTGCCTGTTGCAGCACCGCTGGGTTCCGTTGATTTCTTCGAGCGCAACCGATGCTGCGCAGGTTGTTGCCCATGAAGGCTCTCAAGTGAACACAAGCCACAACTGGAAACAGAAGGCATCGGCCGCGGCGCTGCAACATGACATGGTATATGACATATGAAGTTATTATGCAAAGATATGCAAAGATGATCAAATCATCAGGGTTCAACATGTTTCAACTGGTTGGTTTAAACACAAATCTGAACCAAACAGACCAAAAACACCCAAAACCATCGTTCTGGGCATGAGATGGTATGATTGTGCGTGGCGTTAAATGCATAATTTTGCTCAAGGGTCAAGTGATTCATGGGTCCAATGTTATAGATCTTTTGGATGTTTATATTCTGCATTTCGTCGGAACTTTGAATGCACACAGCTGCAGCAAATCAGGATGAAGCTGACTATGCTTTGGATTCGGCTTGCGATGTACCCTCTGGTTATTTAACATAGCCATTGGAAATGGCCCATTTATAGATGGTTTACCTATTAAAAATTGTGATTTTCCATGGCTATGTTAAATAACCAGATGGTAGATGGCATAGCTTGCCACTCTAACATCAGGAAGACAAATGAAAGATCGTGAATGCCGCGTCTGAATCTTATAAGATAGCATCACTGAAGATAGGAACTTCTAACCTCAATGGTTTGGAGTTTCTGAAGAGAGGAGACAAGACAATAAAACGTCCCCCGTTTTCATCCGTTTTCATCAAAAAGTGGATTAACAGATTGGAGATTACAAGAAAATCACCTTCAGCAAATCCATATATGATCAGATTGTGATCCATAAACCCCAAGCGGTGAATTTTCCAGCTAAATCATGCCAAATCAAGCGAACTTCTACCATTTTAACCATATTTTACATATTCAACCCTCAACTGCTCAGTCCGAAGATTTCTGGATGGTTTCTTCTTGAGGAACCATGGAATTCTGATGTCCAAAGCTCCGAAGTGATCCAAATTCCCAAGCCATGGGATGGCGGGATGGCAGAAAAATCACTTAACAAACCAGGTATAAAGAAACCGGCAATGCTAGCTACAGTAGAGAAATCCCCATTGTATATATATATATATTGTATCCGATTCATAATCAACCACCTACCATCAGTTACCTATTGAACCCTATTGATGTCCGTTATTTTTCTTGCATAAATTCGCGATATTCTGATCTAAAGCAACTATTCAAAATGATCCTCAAGATGGCAATATCCATCCATATCATCCATACTACTCTTGGAGTCCCATTACTATCATCTTTACCTTGGGCTATACAAAATGAGAACTTAATCATATCAAAGCCAAATCTCTGGATTTTCCGGTGAAACTTTGCAGGACACCACTTTCCAAAGTTCAATCTTTCCCCCAACGATTTTGGGGGCCACTGCTCCCAAGCTGCAAGCTGGACTCCAACAGACTCCGCTTCTCTTCCAGCAGGCGTCTTAACAGGTCCTCAGCTCTGTTTCAGCGAGGCTGATCTCTGCTTGGGTTGTCGGAACTTTTGCCAAACTCCTAGTGTTGGAATTTGGTGGAATCGTTTTCTGGAGAGCTTTGAAAACTGCTAGACTCACCGATGAGTTTTAAATAGTTTTAAGTGGTGGTAACTATTAATAGCTAGGCTATCTGTTCCAGCAAGCCGTGAACCAACTCGAGGAGACGATAGTTTGCATGGAAAAATCTCCAAACCCAGGCAACATATCTTATTTTTCCATCTTTTACCATCAAAATCTGTGGGTTAAAAACGCATGTAAAACATGTGTAAAGCCACATAAAACCTCTAAATGTTCATAATATCCACTGCAACCTATTTTGGGACCCGGTCTTTCCTCCCCCAAAAAACCGCCCAAATTTCTTGGTCAACTTTGATTCAAGGCTCATCCTGCTTCTCGTGCTGTGTTCGAGGTGGCGCCTGTGCGACGACAGCTGTTGACTGAGGATTTTTGAGCCCCAAAACAGAGAGGCAACCGCAGAAAGAACGGAAACCACACAAATTTAAGTTTCAATCGTTCTAACATCTTCTATGGATTCAAACTCTTAAGTGGCTAACTCGATCAAGTGAGAAATTTGCAGTCGCTGTGACATTTCGACTCTTTTTCTGGTTGGCAAACTGCTCAAACATCGGCGGACCCCACTTATTTGAGTGAATTTGAAGATAATGTCCGCCATCTCAACATGGCATTTGTCAAAGGGGCAAAAAAAATGGTTTACCACATCTCAGTCATCGCCTTGAAAGGCACCAAGGCTCTATCCAAGGTGTCCTGGCGGGTGCGAAAAACATAGCGAAGCCAGAGAAGAGAAAATGGCAGTTGATGCCAATTCGGATAAATGACATGATTGACATGTATTCTACAAAATGAAGCTTGTATAAATGATGATTTATATATGATTACTGGAAAATGTCTGATCATTTGTTGGCTGGCTGCCTTCCGATGTTTCATCCCGAGATTTTTTTAGGTCCTGAAAAAAAATCAGGTTGAACCCCATCCTTAAAGATCTCAGAAAGAGCAGCCGGCCGGGCCTCGGATCCTGGAAAGGCATCTTGATGATACCACTGTCTGGAATCAAACTCTGAAGGCGGCCAGTGTTGTTGATGCACCTGAGTTTGTTGAAATTTTGGGAACCCCAAAAATCAATTGTTCCAACAATTGTTCGTGCAAAGAACCACATCAAAGCTGCTATATTTGGGGTGTTCCTCCCCCTGATTTGTTGGAGCCTAGACCCACAGGCTTGGTCCTCATGTGGAGGACTCAAGCAGGTCAAGTACGAACCATCACCCTTGGCCGTGCCTTCCAAGGGATGACAGTGGATCTAGTGAAATCCATTAGCTCGATCGCAACCATAGTAGATAATCCACTGAAAAAGTCAACCCCGGATGAGACTAAACCATAGTGGATTAAGTGGATTAATTAAATACTTTATTAGGGATAATTAAGTACAATCCTATTAATGGTTTACAAAATCCTATTAGATAATCAAATTTATTAATTAGGTGGGTACTCCTCCAATAGTCATTTCATCTAATACTTTTTTATGGTACCCTCCCAACTAAACAGCCGTTTGGGGCCTAGGGCTTTAAAACATCCAGGGTTGACATTATGGCAGATAATCCCCAAAAAATCATCATAGATTCCCCAAAAAAATCATGGGGATTATCCACCGGGGCCAATGGGATGGCAATAAATGGCAATCATCACCATCTCAGGGCAAGGTGCATCTAAATGCTCTGGCAACGCAAGGTCATTGCTCTGACCGTCCTTACCAAAAAAAAAGAACGCGTCCGCCGGCGTATCGGCGTTTCAGTTTTGGCCCGAAAACATCATTCACATGTATCCTCCGGATAGCAAACCTGGCAATGGAAAACTATCCGGTTATAGAATGGTCGTATATGATTTTCCCATTATCTATAAATATATGAGTTAAATATTGGTGATATAAAGTTATACATATATATATATGTTTTGTGTTGCTGCTGCTCATGATTTGCAATAGGACTTGTATAACGTCAGTCGGTCGTTGAGAGTTCGTTAGTGCTTTCGTTGAAGATTTCGTGGCAATCCTTGTGGCAATCCATTTTGCCACACCTTTTGCCACAAAAAATGATCGTGAGAATTTCGTTGAAATTTCGTCAAAGATTTCGTTACTTCAACTCAAGTTTGACGAAATTTGAACGAATTGTTTGACGAAATTTTGACGATTTTTTTTTGTGGCAAAATGTTGTGGCAAAACGTTTTGCCACAACATTTTGCCACAAAAAAAATCGTTGAAATTTCGTCAAAGATTTCGTTGCTTCAATTCAAGTTCTTACGAAATCCTAACGAAATTCTGACGAAAGAATTTGTGGCAAAATCTTGTGGCAAAACGTTTTGCCACAAAGCACCCGACGAAAAGTCTGACGAAATTCTGACGAAATGAAAACGAAAGAAACAACAAAGAAAATCCTTATACCAGAACATATTGCAAGTGGTAGGAAATCATGGTGGAGTTCGATCACAATATATATATATAACTATGAGTTTTCACATCCCCTATATATGATTTTCACATTTCAAACTCCATTTATAGGGGACGTCACATTGCCGATGTTTGATTACTATAGAGGGTATTGGGGATGAAAGTCTTGCTATTTTCTTTACATTGGCATTTATCGGCAAACCCTGCCAACTTTGGAAGATTTTAAGAAATGCCAACCCGGTTTTATAAACCTTACACTGTTTCGTTGAATTTCATTGGGGTGCTGCAATTTTAATACTAATTTATTACTAATTGAAAGATAAACCCCCAATTATCTTCCGGTATACAACCAAACATGGCAATGGAAAACCTCCTACTAAGTTCGATGATGTTACCATTCTTTTTATATCCAAAGAGTTCGGGGATATTCCAGCCAGCCATGTTTGATTACCAAAAGGCTATTCTAAATTAGAGGTGCCAGTTCGCAGGCGGTCTTCCGTGAATGTCCCACTAGTATTTCATCATTTCATTATATCATCCCCATTCTCACCAGTTTTGTTGGTGAAATTCCCTCATTACAAAATATCAACAGAAGTGAGTAAAAGTTCCATAAATGTCCATACCCTATTCATATCCGAAAAAAAATGCCAGATGTTTCTCCCATCTGCACCAAGACACCGATGCTGACGTCAAAGAGTGAGCCCCATATTGGCCAAAGAGCCCCAACGGCAAGTCATCTCCCAGGTTGTCCTGGATTTTGGGGCTGACCTGGTTATATGCTACCTGGTGAATGGGAGTTTTTCATGGAAATTTCATGGGAATTTAGTGGCATTTGATTAGGATTCATATGTTAATAGGACTTTAATGGGATTTACGGTAATTGGGTCTGATCTGGACTTCTTGCCGGAAATCCCCAAAATAGTGGTTGATGGGATTTCCAAAATTCATGGACAACTGGGCGACCGTGATCTTTAAACATGTGGTAATAAGGGACATGACCAACGGGATGACGAAAACCACATGTTTACAATTCTGGATGTCATGTGATGTCATGAAAAAGAAATAATGTAGGTAAAGCAAGAATAAACCATCCCCCAAATCACCATGAATAGGTGGTATGTTTACCATTCCCAAATGGGTGGTTTATGACATTGTTTCACCCACATTAACAAGGATATATGCTCAACCAAAAAAGCAGGGATAGTTTCAACAACACAGATTTCCAAAATACATGGCTATGACACAAGAATGGCGAAGAAATTACACGACCTAGGCCAACCAACCAACAATAATAGATAATATTCTGTAGTATATATATATATGTGTGTGTGCGTGTGCGTGTGTGTACCTTCTAGGCGAATGAAAATTTGTGGAGATCATCCAACAACAGCCAACTTAACAACTTGCCAACACGAAGAAAATGGCTACACAATGGCGGATATGCCCCAAAATAAATTGCACCCTCGGAATATCAAACTGTTCAACGGAAAATCCAGAATTCAACCGTGGTTTTCCTGGTGATTTCTCATGGTATTTTGCAGCAATCTTTGATTACAGGATGGAAAACCATCCGGTAATCAAACGTGGCAATGGGAAATGCCGTAAAAATAGAGGATTTCATGGGATCTATAAATGATGGATGTTCCCATATCTTCCATTGCCATGTGTGATTAGCGGATAGAATTTTTGGGACCAAATATCACCGGTCAAGATCCATGCGAATTTCAACCCCCCCAACGACCTGCAAGCTTTTGGAGGTAAAAAAGTGGCAATCGCTGGTTCCAGGATGTCCCGTCATGTGTCCAGTACGATCTTCAAAGGGATTGAAGGTGTTTGAAAAACACAGATGCTATATAGGACCAAACCAGAAGCATAATTAGAATCCCAGTCAACAAATCAAAAATCACAATCAGAACCTCAAATCAGAATCATAATCACAATCATTATATCATTATCATTATTTCCCAATAAGATCCAATAACCACCCCCAATCAGAATCAACACAAACAAAAAGGGCCTGAAAGAGGGGCACTGTCACTTTCCGCTTGTTCGGCCTCAAAAATTGCATCAACTCAGCTCAGCTGACGTGTCGACATGGGGGGCGCCAATTCAAAAATGGAAGTTGTATGACCCAAAATGACAAGTTTAGTGATCATGTTTGGATAAACTGTGATAAATTTCTGGCAAAACTACCCAGTTTCAGGCTAAGCGAATTGGTTTTGCCAAACCTGTTGAATTCTGTTTGCTGCTTGTCAAATGGGACTGGGTCACAATTGAAAACCCCGGAATTTCCAAGGAACAACTGAATGGTTGCCCGTTTTTTTTGCGGCAAACCATGACATTTTGGATTGGTATTATCTTAACCCTTTCATTTTTTTTCATACCAACATTTTTCAAACTATTCAGCTGAAGGTGCTCCCTTATGTTAACGTCATTTTTTACAACTATGATGTAGTTGGGAAACTCAAAAAATAGGTCCCGGGCCCCCCCATTGGCCCATCGGAAATATGGATACCTATAGCTCAGCTCACCGTTGCTGGATAGTCAAGCAAGAGACTCATTGATGGTCATGGTCAGCAAATTGCCATTGACCCCGGCTTGAGGCCACATGGAACCATAATGGCCTCCAAGAAAAGCCGAAGAAACGTGATGTTTTCCCTAGCGCTGTCAATTTTGCAGGTGGATTATTCCAAGATTACGGGATCCAGTAAATCACATCAGATGAACTAATTAATTGCATGGTTGCAACAATGCCTTAAACATTCACAAACAATGAGCGTGGCCACTCTTTGGAACTGTTTTGCAGCGCTTTCCTTGAAATCCGATCAGTTTTTGTGTGATTTAGTTCCGTCAATGCCAGGCCCAGCTGACCTTCTCTGTCTCCCAGCGCCAAGGGTGCTTGAGATGGGGGTGTCGGACGAGACACTGCGCAAGGATTCCTGAAGCATTGAAGAAATCAATGGGGGTTCGGTGTTGCGAGGTTGGACAGCGGTGACCACAAAAGTATCTCAAAATGCGCGCCTTTCGCTTCAGAAACGCACCACAGTATTTGGTGCTTCAGCACCCTGGTTAGCAAACAAACACCGCATCCAAAAAATTATCACCGCCCACCTACACCAACTCATGCCAAGAAAATTGTCCATGTGGCATCCAATCCAAACCATGGTTTTTCATTGCTTATCCGCGTTTCAGACCAACAGCAGCCTCACACCTCCCAGGTCCCAATGCGGAGGAATGGTGCCAAGCCACGGCAAGGTCAATGATACAGCATCAGGAGTGGCGGGGCCCACTTCTCCAGCTCCATTGATGGCGGCAACCCTACAAAGGTAACCTGAGAAAAAACACCGCGCATCATGAAAGGAGCACTGGGGCAAACTTCGGGAAAAAATGCCATCCCAAGGGTAGGCATGGGCCTTGGTGGGTTCAAGTGGCTCTTCCTAACCGTTCGCTGCAAAAAATGGACCCCTCTGGGGGCGCAACGCGAACGATGCAATAACCGTGTGTCAACCCTCCCGTGAGCGTAGGCGTGATAGCACAGTCGCAGACTGGTGCTGATGCTTGGGTCAACACAAGCATAGGACGTCGCCAAAAGAAAAGATATATATATATTATATATAGACAGATAGCAACCGATATCTTTTGCCCACTACTGGATGGTTGCGACTGTTTCATAGATATTAACAGCGGGCCCCCTCATTCAGCAACCAATAGGCTTCATTAGGTCCTTAGGTAGATGATAAAAACTAATATGCCAAGCTGGCCCATCTTTCTGAAAAGGACAATCTTACATTTTGCTTGCCACTCATCATTTCATGCAGATCTTGTGGCCGTGCTTCTGCAGTTCAACAGTCCTTTTGTGAACTTGCACAAGCGTTTGATCAATGCGCATTGAGCGAGATGGGTTTTGCCCAGTACCTAGTGGTCCATTGGATACCCTGCATTTTTAAAGCTGCTTACGCTCTGGCAAATTAAGATGGCTGTGGAAAATCACCATATTTCACCGGTGATTCATCAGAGTAAATGGGCCAACGAAAGCAAAGCCCTCTTAAATTTCCAGGAGGTAGCAAGCCTCCACATTTATAGCCGCAAAATAGTGAGCACCAAGCTACCCAAGGGTTTCCCATGTGTTCCCTGAAGGAAAAAGGCCTAACGACTTCCACCCCAGGCACCCCCACACAAACATGGGATTCCTCAAGACCCCCCCGTAGATGCTTCAATCTTTAGCCACTTACCCTCTGGCCTAGGGTAAACATACAAAAAGATGTGGAAAACTGGTTTCCCAATCGAAAATGATCTACAACTGGTGGCTAAACTCCACATCGAACCGTGAGTAAAAACAGGAGGGGAATCAAAAGTGGCAACGCAAAGTCTCCCATTCAGTTCGAAGATCCCAGCTAATTTTCCCTCGATTTGGGGATTTCCGGAAGGCAAACGGCAAACTCATCTGGAAATTGCAGCAAGTAGGTTCACGAGATATGAGCCAGCAACTGGTGGTTTTAACCATCTTGAAATTATGAGTTCGTCAGCGGGAAGGATTATCATGGATTATCCCATATATTATGGAAAATAAAAATTGTTTGAAACCACCAACCAGGCAACTTTGAGATCTTGGTAAGTCAAAAAATATGTGCCAGTGCCATGCCCAAGGGGCAGTTGTAGCTGCCCCGCTGCCACACTGCCAACCATCTCCAGTTCATAATATCTGCTGCTTTATATCTTCTAATTTTAGTCCAAATGGTCAACCTACAGAATGGCGACATCAACTCATAAAGCCATCGCATGTAGAAACCAAACATTTCACCAGATTCTGGTTGTCACCAGGCGACAAGACAGGGGCCATGGGATGGCGATATGGCCATTTCTGGATCTTCCACGACGAAAAAATGTGGCGAAATTGGGCCAACAGCGCCATGTCGTCAAAAGATCAGTGAAACCATGATATTCGCTGGGCATTGGCAAAACTGCCCAAACTCAAAATACTGCTGTAAAGGCCCAATGATTTCTGATGGCTTGAAACAGCAAAATGACGAAGAAACGAACATCGATCCCTGATCTTAACTGGTTGGTGGTTTCAACCCTCGGAAAAATATTAGTAAGTTGGGATTCTTATTCCCAACATATGGAAAAACAAAAAATGTTCCAAACCACCAACCAGTTAAGGTTGGAAGATTCAGAAGCCTCAACAGCCCTATGAAGTCTTTGCCGGCGGTGACATCAACCCTTCAACTGCCAGGACGGCTGATCTCGACAAGCCCAAAGACAAGTCTGAAAGTTGCCATCCTAAACATGATATCTCCATTAATTACCCTCCGGTAAACAAACGGCCAATGAAACATCCACCATTTGCAGATGATGTCCCAATAAAACTTCAATTTAGAGGGGATTGACCATTGCTGGGTTTGATTAGTAGAGGTTATCAATCATAGACGGGGCCTATGATAATTACCCGCGAAAAGAAACTTGTTTTTTTCTGAATCCAATGCTAAACCACCAATTGTGGATTGTTGACTATATGGTGTTCTCTGAAAACATGGTCCTTAAATCCGTTGGTAAAATCGTCATGTTCCCTATTCAAAATGTTAAAGTTTCTTGAAAGACAAGCATTTTCAGGTCCACACCCATCTTGTGGATCACTATTCACGTATATTCACATCAACATTCCCCAACCAATTTGTTGTCCTTTTGGTAGAAATAGAGGGGCCGGTTTGGTATACCATCTGTCATCATTTCCCTGTCAAAGGGGTTTCTTCAAAACCCTCTATTAATCAGCCAATGGGAAAGGACATCTATGTTCCCAACATTTCCCAACTTCGCGAAGCCATCCTGGTTGGTGGTTTTTACCATCTTGAAAAATATGAGTCAATGGGAAGGATTATCCCATATATTTTGGACAGTACAATTCATGTTTGAAACCACCAACCAGTATGTGATGCCCACCAGTCATGGGAAATCCATTTATTTTTTTGGGGGTCCCACCAGTCATGATGGGTGATGGGACTCCAATTCAACTATAAATGGCCATGTTCAATAGTTTTTTGTATGTTTACCAGAGGGTAATCAACCAATCGGATAAGCATATCTATGTTCCCAACATGTCCCAACTTCGCGAAGCCATCAATCCCAAGAAAAACTCCAGGCACGTCCAATGGATGAATCGAGATCCTCAGTGTGAATCTCAGCTCGCTGAACACCTTGGTGCGATTCTGTGCCAGGCCTCAAAAAATATCCATTCCACTTAGGGTTTCTGTTGGGAGAAGCCCAACATGAAAGGTTTCTTTCATGGAAAATCCTATTGAAATGGATGATTTTCGGGGGTACCCCCCATGGATTGGAAACCACTTAATATTTAATATAGAAATGCCTAAAGTTAGCAGCTTTTCAGGTGCCTAAAGGTACCTCCAATTTAGGTACCTGAAATTGCCAGTGATAAAGTGGATCAACTAGAGCCAGTCATTGGCTATATTGATGATCAACTGCTAATGCATCTACTAGATCTTGCCTATAGATTCTCCATGTCTAGTGGATTTCCCCAGGAAACTCCACCAAAAAATCACCAGCTCAGCACATCCAAGACACCACTGTTGTTGTGTTTCACATGACCCACCTCCAACCAATCACCTGGCGCGGTGGACAGGCTGGACATGACTGCTTGGCGCATGCCCATCCGAAAAAAATCGAATCATGGTTCCAAAATGTCAATCGAATCAGACTTATCAGACTTCCCCTACAGAGCCAATTCTGATGCTGCTGCTTGGAGGTCTGGAAAAACATTGCTAGAAATCAGCCTCGATCTGTCATAGAAACTGCCTGGTACATCCATGGGGGTTGGAGGATCATCACAGCTTAGATCGGTTCAGTGGGGTTATAACCCACTTATCCATGGATAAGCTATCTCTCAAAGGGGACTCACTACCCAGAAAACCACACATCAGCCAGTTGCACCTACATCAGCCATCAAGGGCCTATGGGCCTAGAATGTGGGAGATCTGGAGACCACGATCCCATGACTCCAGTGGGTGATCTTCCAAACAGTTCATCATTTCCCCCAAACTGCCTGTCCCCTCGGTTTTTTCTTCGGACCAGAATGTTAACATAATGTCAACCCCGGAGAAAAAAAAGCTGTTATCAGCTGTTCAACCGTTGGGGTATCCGCCAAATTCCATCCCTCAAAATGCACCAAAAAAAGGAAGAATGCGACTCCGACATGTCCGAATCCTGTCCGAAACCCTTTAAAATCCCAACATATCCCAACCATTCCCAGATCCCCTGCATCTGGGCACCCTCATCCGCATCCGTGGCTGAGAATGGCCGCACCCACACGCGATACGCCACCAGCTCCGCTCCGCCGTCGTAGATGGGGCTGTCCCACTCAACGGACAACACGGGACCGGCACAGCCAGCCAGACGTGGGGGGCCGCAGCCAGCTGGAGCGCAGGGACCAGTCTTCACTTCCAGCTCTGCGGCTTCACCTTGCAGAAAATCCCCTGAGTTTTCGGTGATGTTTCTGGGGTGTCCTCATGTTATGTGTGAAAAAAGGATTAAACATGGTGATGTCTTGATGTTGTTACATGACTCCCTTTGGCTCGGTGATGTTGGTGATGATATAGGAAGATCTAACCATTGGAAGATCATGCGAACCAAAAGAGGGGAAGGGACCTAGAAATTCACCAATTTTTAGCTCTGATATTGACCAACCTGAAATATAGAAAACCAAAATCAAGAGATTGGAGATCATACACAAATACAGGAAACTAACGGGTTTAAGTTGAGGATTTGTTCCAGGAGCAGGGGTTATTCACTGAGGCCCTTCCACAAAATGGAGCCGTGAGCTGAGACGCCCTTTGGCGCAACAATGAAATGTGTTGGCTGGAAGTTGACAGGATGAATTGTGTTGTTTTTGGATGTGTCTGGTGGGTCCATACTTGATAATTGGATATGATTGGCAGGAAACGACACTCCAACGAAGTTTCAAAATCATGCTATTTGCGAATCAAGCGGCTCAATCCTACTTCATTCACTGCGCAAACCCGCAGCAAGTAGACCGTGTCAGGTTTCAAACCATGTATTTGAAAGCGCGTGCTGCGCGCATCAACATCCCCTTCATGTTGCCAAGTGCTGTTGGGCGCCCGTTTCCCCCGGCCCAAGCAGCGCGAATCGATGCGATATCCCTTGATGGGCACGACCCGATCTTCATTGGACGCTAGCCATGCCAAACTGACCGCATTCCCCGCAGCCGAAGCTGTGAGCTCGGACACGGGTGAAGGGATTCGCGCAAAGGAAAACTCGCAGGTCAGGTATGCCACGTCCTGGCCCTGCGCATCAATCATTGGCCAAGTACAGGCGCGGCGGTGATACTTGGCATCGTTGATGGGAACAAAGGCACGGGCAAACAGCACTGGTGCTGAAGGCTTGCTGAAGAGACCGGGAGTTACCTGGGCACCCCAAATGACAGGATCATGTGGTAAGTGGGATATCATATTCCAAAATAATCCAAATGAGGGATGATACAAAGTGAGGCCCCCAAATGACAGCTAGGTGGACTTATAAATTAGGTAACTATGGGGAATTTAAACATATATAACATATATAAACATAAAAATAGCTCATGGGATTTATAAACCAACTTATACAGTGACCGAGGGGTAGCTCTATGCAGGGTTTTTGTCGGTCACCTGCTGCTTGGGAAAATTACTGGGATCGCACCTCGCCAAATGACCCGCAGAACATGTGGTTTTGCACCAAAAGTAGTGTTTATCACAATGTGGTCTTTGTAGCTCGTTGATAAGCCATTGTATGTCCTTATCTATGTATCTATCGGTCTATCTTTCAGTGCATATATATAATACACACATATATATATATCTCATGAATAAAATATCATAGTGATTTTTCTGGAGATGGGATTGCATTTGTCCAAGACACAGTATAGAAGTCATGTTCCATTAATCACTATGAACCTTTATAATGTTCTCTAGTAAAATTGGGACTTCTTTAAATACCAACATCCCCATGATATTTTTTAATCCCTATCAGTCACGATTCCAGCAGTTTCCAAATTTTTTCCCTATGGATTTCGATCCAAAAACCAATCAATGGGACTTTCAGGACCCTAAAATAATGGTAGTGTAGCATAAAAAACCATATTTTCTGGTGATATTCCCTGAAATTTAGTGTGAATCATAGGCCTTATGGTAGGTACCTCCAATTTAGGTACCTGAAATGGCCATTGATAAAGTGGATCCACTAGAGCCAGTCATTGGCTATAATGATGATCAACTGCTAATGCATCTACTAGATCTTGCCTATAGATTCTCCATGTCTAGTGGATTTCCCCAGGAAACTCCACCAAAAAATCACCAGCTCAATCCAAGACACCACTGTTGTTGTGTTTCATATATATATATATACACACTTATATATGCTTATTTGTGTTTATTTATATGCATTTGTCTATCATTTTGCAACAGGATGGGGCCCACAAGATAGCGTTCAGTTGGTTTATAAGTGGCTGAATTCTATGGTTTATGGTAGATATAACGAACTAGTTAATGGTGGTTATTTCATGGTTTATACACCAACAAACATCACTGGGGGGCCTCATTTTCCAAGGTTTTTGCCTTTCGATACCAAGGCGCTGCCCAGGCATCCACCCGGAAGTACACCGGGCCGCCGGCCGCCGGCCCCGGCCCGGCGTCCTGAAGGCGGACCGCCAGGCGCGACTTGAAGCGACACTCCATGGGAGCCGAGGAAGCCCCCATGGGAGTTGAGGCGGTCATGGCCTGCCATAGGAAAAGTGAAAGATCATAATGGAATACCCTCTGGGATGGAATACCCTCTGGGAAAATAAAGGTATTAATGGGAATGTACCATTAATGGGATTTCGAACGGAATTTAATCATAATGAAATCTCATGAATCACTTTTAATCATCATTTTAAATTAATCTGAGGCCATGGATCAATATCATAATGAAATTTAAATGGAGTTTCAAATCAATATCATAATGGAATACCCTCTGGTTATTTAACATAGCCATGGAAAGTCCCTTATAAATGGAGGTTTCTAGCTGGGAAAATCACCTATAAATGGACCATTTTCCATGGCTATGTGAAATAAACAGAAGGTAATGGATCAAAATCAATATCTGAATATCAAATTATCCTGGATCAATATCATATTATATCTATCCATATATTAGATAATTATAGTTCTTGGATCAATATCATGAGAATCGTTTAATCTATATATGTATATATACGTATATATAGGTCAATCTTTCACTAATCATGGGTAATCATTATATATCTAAAATTATAAGCTATGGTAATCATTGTGATCTAAGAAGGATGTAATGGAATTGAAATGGAATTTAATCGATTAATATCTATAATGGGATAATAGTTACATTAATATCTACAATGGGGTAATACTTATATTAATATCATTATACGTTAATCAGTATGATATTGATGATTAAAGTATTTCAACTATTCATGACACATCATATAGGTAATTATGTTCATGAAATGTCTATAAATACCTCAAGATATCATTTATGACTAAAATATATGTAATATGTAAAATTTGTGATATTGGCTTATGATATTTGAAATATAATATATACTATCTATCTATAGATTTAAATCCGTCCCAATTATGATGATTGTTAATGTGTTTACGATAGATATATCTACAGCGAATGATGGCTACACACCAGTTGAAAACCCGATTTCACTAGGGTTTATGACACATGCATTAAAAGAGTTATTGGGCATACCTGTTCAAAATATATATCTCACATTATGCTACCACTGCGCTCTTTTCAATCAATGAAAGGGATGTACCGTTTTGAGCGACTATGGGCAGGATACCGCCTCATCAATTTGATGAAAATTCGAACCAACACCTGTTGGGGATATGAAATTACATGACATTACCAATCATGAAATTCTAAATAGTGATTTTGTGCCCAATATCTGGGAATATCATCTCCAATGATCTTGGGAAGTAGAAATGATGAACATCAACAGGTATTGAAGTGACCAGTTAGGACTCAGAATCATGCCTCCTGCAGGACATAGTGGAGCTTTCCGAAAACGTTGGTACCCCAATGCATCTAGAATTAGAACATTTTAATATTGAAACCCATGGTTTTCGGGGCTCTTACATTTTAAGAAGTCACCAATGGATGTGTCAATGGTTTGGCCTGTCATCCCCTGACATATCACGGGATAGCCTTGCTACTATTTGCTGGCGGCTTTCCCAGGATCGCTGGCCACAATTTCCGACCAACTCACTATCGGCTGAAGTTGCCAGTTGCTGGATGAATATGTAATTACACAATTTAATGTGCCCTCTGGTAAACAAACATAGCTATTGAAAATAGTCAGTTATAGTTGATTTACCAATTAAAAATGGTGATTGTCAATAGTTGTGTTAGTTTAACAGAGGGTAGCTAAGATTAGCCAAGTGTAAGTAATGACCCATCATACAACTCCATCATATCTTAGTAAGCAGGGACTTCAACAATCATCATCTAACAATCAAATATTAACAACAAATTGTACACACAATTTTTCAAAATCACCTTCAACCTGAAGGCCGCCACCATTTCCCAAGCAAGCATATCCCATTATATCCCATTAGGGTGAAATCCCAATTTTTGTGGGCAAAATTTCAACCAATTGCCCTGATGTTTCCTTAAGAACTTTCCCTTCAGCTCATTGATGACATGAACCCAGGATTCACCAGCACTCACTGGCGAAATCCCACATGTCCGATGGATGAAGAACACATTTAACCACTTAACCAATCCATTTATGGTAAACATAAACCAATCCTAACCCATCATATCCTCATCATACCATCATTCTTATTGGTGAAATCCCCGTTGTTGTTGGTGAAATCACCATTTTTCCCCATTTCTCGAAGTGATTTTGCTTCATTTTCTCCAACTTCACAATCTTTCCCATGGATTTTGCATGATTTCCACCAATTGAACAAACGTCTTCCATGGATTTTCCATGGAAAATCCCGATGGTTGAACGGACGAAAATCATCAGGTTCCATGGATTTTCCATGGATTTTCCCCGCGTTTTCCCAGACATGTTCCAGCCTCCACGGCTTTGGCGATCTGTTCCTTCAACTGAGCCTCCTCTGGGGGAACAGCCTGTGGTGGCCCCGCCTGCCTTGGCCACAGGCACAGGCTATGGCCGGGAATGAAAAAAAAAGGGAAATGCTATGATGAATGTGGTATATCTATAGTTTTTATTGGATTCCCATCATGAAATCTATGGCTTATGGTTTTTAAAGATAGATCATATGGCCTTGGATCAATACCTATACCATTTTTAGGGGATGAAAATTATGAACATCCATGACGTCATCACCATTTGTTATGGGTGCTATACGGGTGCTATAAACCATTCCCAAGTGGTAGGTGCATTGTTGGGTTGCCCACAGTGATGATTTGACAATGATCATGGAACCATGGGTGTTATATAAAGAGGTATGTTATACATGATCTGATGCTATATGATGCTATATGATGGTTTATGATGGTATATGATGCTATATATGATGGTATGTGACGATGTGGTATGGGAGATATATAAATATATTTAAATATATATATAAATATAAATATAAATATATATATATATATATCATTATATATCGCTCTATATGTCGTGGCCCAGAGAAGGGGCTCCATGATGATACTACAAGGTGAGGTCATCGTAAAGGAAATCGCAAAGTAGACGCAATAATTTGGTGCATTCTATATGGGGAAAATGGCTCTGGTTAATGGGGCGTATAAACCAACTCTATGCGGGCCTCCCCTTGTATGATATCATGAAGCTTATGGGCTAGTGTTCCGGTTCCTGCTATGGTATGATATGATAATTATACATCACTGCAAATAAATAAGAACGATGGTGTGATGCAATATGAACTTAAATGATATGCTTTGGTACTATATGAAAGTGTGATTTCACGGTGATAAATGAATGCAAATGAGAATGCCATGATAGACATCAGGCGCACAAATTATGATGTAAAAAAGTATGGTAGTCATAATTCCAATGATCTAATTAAGACATAAGAATAAAAAATGAGAATGATAATGATAATCATATAATGAGAATATCAATATATTTTGTTCTTCAACATTCGCAAACCGATAGGTTAAACATGGTTAAACCTGTCCTATGTCATAATATGTCAAAATATATCCCATGTCAATATATTTCCCCATCCATGTAAGCGAACAAACTTGAACTGGCCACTCCAACACCTCAAAAACTGACCCGCAACCGGGCCGCACTGAAGCTGTGGCGTAAACCCCTGGCCGGCTCGGAGGGTCGTTTCGTGCATCCTCCCCGACATGAAGGCTGAGTTGGTATTGGGCAGGTGTCTGCAACCAGCCAGCAGCAGGCAAACGCGATAGGTACAGGAATTTCCTTAGAGTTGACTCATGTTGACTCTGTTGTGTCATGGCTTCTGCCTGAGGCAAAATCGCTGTGAGAAAATTATAGAAAATCAATCTCCAATGAAGAGAATCAAGAATAGAATCAAGAATAGAAACAGTTCATATGCGGAAAAGCTTCACCACCAAAAGTTCAGGTTCAGGCAAAGATTTTCTTCTCCTGGCCCCGTTGGGACAATTCCTGCTTCCAGTTGCAGCCGCACATCCTGCATTTGTCGCCTCACGCGCCAAGGGCGCCAGCGCAGTACACGGCTCAGCCGCGGCAGCCGCGGCCGCTGTGCTCCTCCGCAACAACGACTTGGGCGCCGCCTGGCTACGGGGCACTGGGACCACGGCTGGCACCGCGGCAGCTGGCACCGCGGCTGGTGCAGCCGCGGCTGCTCCACCTGGCGCCGCTGGTGCCAGGGAACCCACCCGCGCCACCAATCTCCGAGGCTCCAAGCTTTGCGGCGTTTGCGTTTGCGGCAGTGGCCTCAGAGGGGCTATGCTCTGTGGCAACTGCACGGCCTGACACGGACAATGCTGGGATGGATGCACGGGCACAGGATGCACCGGATGGGCGGGCAGCGGGTGAAAACTGACCCGAGGCGCGCCAGGGAGCATTGTGATACTACATCTGCGTGTGTTTTTTGCATCTCTCTTACAGTAATTATCCAAAGCTGAAAGGGGCAGCGGTTCAGGGTGCAAACTTCGTGGATTCATGAGTCAAAAACCTCGCCTACATGCTTGATTTGAACTCTGCCCAATTGTGCCTATGTAGAGGCAGTCTGCAGTCTCTATCCCTCGTGTGTTGCTATGACCTAAAACGACCAAAGAAAAGCCAAGACTAAGACTGGAGGATGGAGAGAACAATTTTAGAGATACATGACACAAAGGCGCCTAAACACCAAGTACAGATCTGAAATCTGAGCTCAAGATATCGAGCCCCAGAACTAAATCCCCTCACCCCGAGGTCGCGAAAACAGCCATTCAATGATTTATTCAAGGGTGCTTGCTCAGCTTTGCCCCATACCCTCTGATATATGTTTAAATAAATAAGTATATGTTTAAATAAAATAAATAAATAAATAAATATATATAATATATATATATGGGAAATGCTATGCTTATAGATGACTTACCCACACTGTATATCAAAGCTTGCCTAAGGAAGTTTTAGAAGTCAAACTTCCGACAATATGGACAGATGGAAAAGCAGAGGTGGGAAGAATCAGAAGAGAAGAGAAGAGAAGAGAAGAGAAGAGAAGAGAGAGAAGAGAAGAGAAGAGAAGAGAAGATCAGAAGAGAAGATCAGAAGAGAAGATCAGAAGAGAAGATCAGAAGAGAAGATCAGAAGAGAAGATCAGAAGAGAAGATCAGAAGAGAAGATCAGAAGAGAAGATCAGAAGAGAAGATCAGAAGAGAAGATCAGAAGAGAAGATCAGAAGGGAAGATCAGAACAGAAGATCAGAAGAGAAGATCAGGAGAGAAGATCAGAAGAGAAGAGAAGAGAAGAGAAGAGAAGAGAAGAAGAGAGAGAGAGAAGATCAGAAGAGAAGAGAAGAAGAGAAGATCAGAAGAGAAGAGATCAGAAGAGAAGAATATCAGAAGAGAAGATCAGAAGGGAAGATCAGAACAGAATATCAGAAGAGAATATCAGAAGAGAAGATCAGGAGAGAAGATCAGAAGAGAAGATCAGAAGAGAAGATCAGAAGAGAAGAGAAGAGAAGAGAAGAGAAGAGAAGAGAAGATCAGAAAAGATCAGAAGAGAAGAGAGGAGAAGATCAGAAGAGAAGAGAAGAGAAGAGAAGGGAGGGGAAGAGGAAGAGGAAGAGGAAAAGGAAGAGGAAGAGGAAGAGAAAAAGGGAGAAGGTCCGGTCAGAGAAGAGAAAGAGTCAGAAGAAAGAGTCAGAAGAAAGAGTCAGAAGAAAGAGTCAGAAGAAAGAGTCAGAAGAAAGAAGATGCAGGTGCGCGAAAAGGTAGGAAAGTCGCGATTCACTGTTGTTTTCCAATGTT
Source organism: Cladocopium goreaui (assembly GCA_947184155.2). Taxonomy (NCBI): domain Eukaryota; class Dinophyceae; order Suessiales; family Symbiodiniaceae; genus Cladocopium; species Cladocopium goreaui. The sequence goes on along the minus strand of CAMXCT020004001.1, from coordinate 386,855 downwards.
TCGTGGCTCCGGAGGGTCAAAAAGCAGGCTCGCTAAAGCGGCGGGTGCGGAGCCATGTGGCCAAATGCGAGATGAAAAATTGCACATCGATGTGGCGTGGAGGACGTTTCCAAGTCAAAATGTACAAAAAACACCAGGTTCGGACCACTTTTGGAAGTTGAGATGTTCAAAAAGTGCACGCCGTTGTGGCGCGAAGCAAATTTCCAAGTCAAAATGTACAAAACACATCATTATCGGACCACGTTTGGAAGTTGAGATGTCGAAAAAGTGCACGCCGCTGTGGCGCAAAGCACAGACGGTCTAGGACACTACACTACACTAATTACACCACAACCACAATTACAACTGCAACACACCTACACTACACTAATTACACGACACTAAAACTACAACTCCATCCATTACAACTACAACTACAACTGCACTACGCCACACTACATCCAGCAGTTGTGGTGAGGTGAAAACTGCAACCACTGCAACCATTCCAAAAAACACAACTCCAACCACCTTTCGGTCCATCAGTGGATTCGCTCTGCCATCCGTGATTCACAGTTCCGCCACCGCCTTGTGCGGTACTACGGGTATGGTTTATAACTTCAATAACTATGGTTTATGGTACTTATAACTATAGTTACTGGGGCTTATAAACCAACAAACATCACTGGGGGGCCTCACATTGTATGGATGTATGTCTATGTCAAATTACCAAACATGTCAAGAAAACATCTGCCAAATGCGACAAGTCCCAAGTTCCACACTGAACCTGCTTCACTGTGAGCTCCTGGCTCCAGCTTTACCCAATCGAACATGGAAAGATTGACAATCCCCTATAAATTTGGAGGTCTCAAGGGAGAAATCATCTATGAATGGGATCATTTTTAGAGATAATCTTCTCACTCAAATGCCCATTCAGTTCAATTATTTTTTAGCGACCCGCCATGTTTGATGACCAGGGCAGCCTTGAAGTGGTTTAAATTCTTCAGCTTTTTGGAGGCCAAAAAGCCCCTGCAATTGGACGTGGAACTTGAGTTGAATAGTGTCCTGAAGATGATTTTTCTACTGGATAATTAAGGCCTTTGTTAAGGGCCAATATTAAATCCAATGAGTGTATGGTTTTTTTTCCCTTCAGCCAACTCAAGATATCGCCCAAAACACGTCAAAAAAAAACATCCAGTTTGTGGTCCGGGCTCAGTTTCCTACAATTTGATGATAAATAACGATATATCCAGTCAGTTGGATGTCACTGTCCCCGTCCCGTCTCCAATGAAAAACCGGTTTCGAAACACTGCAAGAGACTCACGTTCTTGCATCCCCCTTGCATTCCCCCGATGGCAAAAAGGCATGTTCGCTGGCTTAAGAGAGACTCTACAGCAAAAAAACGTAGTTCGCATAATTCACGGTAAAGATCTCGTTCTCTGAGTCATCAATCCATGTTCCAATTGCTTCCCCCATATTTCCCCGCAAAACCAGTGGGGTTTTCGGGTTCTCAAAATGGTTCCATCAAGGCATTGACAATATCGCACTTCCCAAATCCGTCCAGATGGCGCGTCTCACTCTCAGCAAGCAATCTGGTCCAACCTTGAGGGCCGTTTCATTCATGATGAGGTTTAGCAGTTTAGCCTTTTTCAGGCCGAAACAACTAGGCTATAAATCAAGATGAATGGGAGCCCCAAGGCACTGCAATGGATGTGCAGAGGGGGAAAATAAAACTGACAGTTGCTATGGTAGCAAAGCCAGGAGTAACGGAACCAAATGTGGAAGTTTCTTAATGGCATCCCAAATCATCCAAGTCATGGATGACTATGACTTGGTATATAAAAGTATTGCAACCCATGGTGACTTGGGGTGCCCCATTTTAGGAAACCTCAATGTTATTCGATGAAAAAAAAACGGCTTGTAGAATACGGTTCTTCTACATTGTTATCTACAGGGTCATAGATATATGGTGCGTTTTAGGGTAAGCAATTGCTGTGAACCTGGTGTGTACCATACAGGATCGCTGAAACTTCAAAACTGGAACCCCTCACCTCCATGCGTAAGACGTCTTATGAATGTTTCCGGTATCATGCCAATTCATATCTTTTTTTCCCGCTATGGATTACATTCTTTCATCATCTTTCATCATCTTTCATCATCTTTCATCATCTTTCATCATCTTTCATCATCTTTCATCATCTTTCATCATCTTTCACAATGTTTAATTCTTTGCATTTGAACATGAAGCGAGTCTCACCGGGTCTCAGCATGCCGCCCCCCATCATTCGCTCATGTTGTTTTTGCAATGAATCGTCCGACCGGGGCATTAGGCCATCAGGCCGCATGCGAAAAGATGTCGAGTCATGGAAAAGTGTTCAAACGCCTCTGGATTTACTGAGAAATATCTCATTCAGATCATCGCAGCTCCCGATCTTCTCACTTCTCCTGGCGACTCGGAGCATTTTCAGGACTTTCACGCAAGAAATGAATTGAATGGATGGCAGCCATGTCTGCCGGTGCGGTGTTTAATAAATAGTGACAGGGGAAATGTGGCACACACATATAATTTATAGTAAGTTAAAAGATGTACCCTCTGGTAATTTGTCACATAGCCATTGAAAATGGCCATTTATAGTGGATTCACTCATTGAAAATTGTGATTTTCCATAGTTTTTTGTATGTTTACCAGAGGGTATCCCAATCCAACTCGCAGCTAAAGCAACCATCGCCGTCCCCCGTCCCCATCCTCATCCATCTCGCCATAGTCATAGACCGCATCCTTAGGTTTGCCATGGTTTGCCAACTTTTGTTTTGTAAAAAACTGAACTCATAAAATCGTAGCATTGCAAAGTGACTTCCATATTTCTTCCTACAATAGAAAATGATCATAAATTTCGAAGTTACCATAGTTTACCCCATGTTTTCACCAACAAAAACAGCATACCCTCTTGTATACTAACAGTTTGCTATGGAAAATCACAATCTTTAATAGGTAAATCAACTATGAATATAGGCCATTTTCCATAGCCATGTGAAATTACCAGAGGAGTTAAAACCCATCAAAACCCCCTTAAAAAACCCATAAAAACCCCATCAAAAACACCACATTTCCCAAGGCCCAAGGCTCTGCCCCCGGAATGAAATCCAACGTGACGACCGCCTCCACCGGTTGGAAGGGCGGCAGCGCCATGCGCCCGGGCGCCGACGGCAAGGCCTTCTCGCCGAAGGCCAAGTTGCCCGGGATGCGTAGCTTGCGGACGCCACCGGTCTTCATCCCCGCAATACCTTCCTGAGATGGACCATATTTTGATCATTGGTTTGTTGGGGAAAATCTGAACACCGGAGACCATGGTTTTTACCAAAAAAAAAAAGGGCTTTCCGGTTAAAATGTTCCCATCATCCAATTCTGTGATTTTGGACCATGGTTTTTTTTTCGGATCCGATGGAAAAATATACGGATGATGGATGATGGTTTATGAAATTTATCATGGAAAATCCATCTATAAATCCCCATCTCGGGATTTATAGATAATTTATAGGTATTGATCCATGGGCATATGATATCACATTCATCATATCAATGGATTGGTTTGTTGGGGAAAATTTACAGGAACACCCCATAAACAAATGGGAACCAATCCATTGCGAGATGGACAACATGTCACCCGAAATCCAGTAGATTCTCATCATGTTCCCATCATTTTCCCTATTCAAATAGCCACTTTCAGGGGATTTTTGGGGTATACCCCTTTTCAGACACACCCTGATGGGATGGACATGGGATGATGGTGGATGATGTCTAAATAAAATGATGACATTTATTTACAGCTATATGTGGATGTTGGAAATGTATGGAAATCTTGGAAGCGCAGCAGCGCAGTCTTTTCTCAGTTAAGAGATTTTCCTAACCAGAGCTATAGGGCTCATATATCGGTTATATTGTGGGGGTTAAAGCAACGGTTATAACAATGAGAAGGGGATGGGATTGGATGGGATGGGGTGCGACGGAGTCTGGTTAGTTGCAATGATGGACCAAGCTAAAATAAGATCATTTTGGAACAGTCATCCTTACTAACCAGGGCGGTATGTTTATATTGAATTGTTGTGATTCATTTCATATTATGTTTATATTCATGTTAAGACTCATGGTATATTAATGCATATTATACATGTTGATGGAGCGTTCCGGCTTTGGTTAGTGGAAACTTTGCAAACATTGGGGGGTTCCAGTGGTTCCAATGAGCAAAATCTCCTCAGAACGGACGTGAAACGAGGATGAAACGTGAAGGCTTTTGGATCAAGAGGATTAAGAGTGAAGTCTATTTTTTTAAAAAAAACATGTGCTTGTTGTGCTTGTTTTTGGTCTTTGTACAGATGAAAAACCAGCCGGCAAGAGCGGCAAGAAGTGAAGCAGCCCAGAACGATGGTGATGCGCATCAGCAATTAATTTAGAGGACTTATGTAAGTTTGAACTTAAGTTTTCTTGAGAAATTGTTTGCTCAGAAAGGTAAAAAAGTCAACTGAATAGATAGCATGTTGGTCAGGTGACTGGATGTGGAAGGAGGTGGGAAAAATGAAACAAAAACCATCCAGCAAAAAAAGAACCCCCCAGGAAAAGAACTACTTCAACATATAGCCTCTGGTAATCTAAGCTTTGGAACCTCTGAAAATTGCCCATTTAGCCATACTATAATTCGATCATCATTACAGTAAAAATGGTTGTTTATGCTGTTTCCCCACATAGATTACCAGAGATCGAAGTATTTTCCAGGCTTCATCCATGCCTGGTAGGAGTTGACCAACTCCAAACCTGAAATCCTTGGCCTTGCCCTTGGTGTTGTCCTCCACGATCACTTCACGTTCTCGTACATAGGCCTTCAGCACGTAACGGAGCCCGATTTGGTCGCCAATCTGAGGGCTAGCGCCTGTCACCGAGTCTGGGGGATACTGGGTGGAAACAACCACGAATCTGAACTTTTCAGACGTTCAATGGGAATTCCAGGATCCTGAAATGGAGGTACTGTACCATATAAGGCAATATTTTGGGGGTACATCCGCTTACATAGGCCTTACATAGGCCTTATATATGGTAGGTACCTCCAATTTAGGTTCCTGAAATCGCCATTGAGACGTTGGCTTATTCACCCCGTCCAACTTTAAGCAAGAATCACCATGAATCACCTAAGCCTAGCCAATCCTAAGTATATCTATAGTTTTATCTAACCAACCTGGCTCACTTTCGGGCACCACCTTCCTACAAGAAAACCTTGGTCATTACTGAATGGGTAACACCCAAAAAAAAAACTACCAGGAAGAAACAATATATTATGGATGGGTAGCTATTACGTTTACTGGATGGGTAGCACAAAAAAAAAAACTTTACAGGATGGGTAGAAATTTTTGATGCTTTTTGATGCCCATTATACCAGGAATACTTGCTCGAAATTATAGAAGCAAGTTTTGATTGCCAATTTCTTCGCTGCTTCTTTGCAAGCAGCGTCTTATACCGTCGGGATGATTCTGGGGCAGTGGACCGCAAGCGATGCGCGCGAACGCTGGCTCCAAGGTTGAAGGGAAACTAACTAATTACAGTAACTAATTAACTAACCAACAAACAAATAACAAACTAACAAACAAATAACAAACTAACTGATAGATTGTCAAATGAACAAGAATCCAAAATCATCCAATATCTGCAAAAATACAATCCTCTAATGACACAAGCATCAGATCATGATCATGTCACGATCTAAAACTCAACCTAAGCATCTTCAACTAGATTTTCACATAGATTAACTTTCAGACTCCGAGGAAATTTCACCTTTTTCGCCTCGTTGGATTTCAAAAAATGGCGCCTGTGCCCACCTTCACATCTTCCCACTCAACGCCGCCAGTATGGATCTCATCCTGCAACATCCCCAGAAAACCAGGAGAAGCCCACCAGGGCCGAAGTTTTTCCATGTTTTTTTCAAGATTTTTCACTGAAACTACCAGGAGGGAAACCTCAAAACTATTCAAAACTACTCTTGTCAATGTTTCGTTTGGCAGAAACTACGTAAACATACGAAAACCTGTCGGAAACCAAGAAACAGACTTGCTTATGGATCATGTCTAGTGTAGTCAAGAAACGACAAAACCACCAGTCTGAATAAGGGATCAGTTACCCCACTAGACCCCACCAGTGGAATTTGATGTTTCATCGACAATTGGTAAGCAGCTCGTTAGGACCCCCGCGGAAAACCGCGATGCGCCTACCGGTGTTCGTTTCTGATCCAAAAAACCACTGTGTCGCTATGTTTCTCTCTCGGTCAGCTTTGGGCTGAAACTCATCAAAGAACTGAAGTTCAACAGCCACTTTGGGAAGCAAAACCGGAAAGCAACATCGATAAACTCCAATTCGGTGTTGGTGCCCAACCGAGGTGAACCCCAGATGCCCCAGCATCGTTCATCTACATCTATCAACATCGTTACCGGAACCATCGTCTGATTCTCCTCATGGGTTCATGGCCTTCTCCCCAATGTTCCTGCACCCCTCAACATCATTAAAATTCAAACAAAGAACACCCATGAATTTCCATAATCGATATCCCACTTCCATCAACTTCCACACTTCCATCAACCCATATCAACCCCCATGTTTCCCATTGTTTCCCCAGCCATTCGCAGCTTTTCCCAGCCTTTCCCCAGTGCCCCGTCCTCTCCGCCATCGGGACGTTTTTTCCAGGCCGTGGTGACCCCCTTCTCTGCCCAGGCGGGCGCCGCGCCCAGCAGAGCTGGGAACAGCCGCAGGGCAGCCCGCGGCAAGGGCCGACCGCCTGGAGTTCTGTGCAACGGAAATTGGATGATTAGTATCGAAATATGATCATCTTTAATGTGTCATACAATCCATATAAATGCAAAATAATGCGCGTATACAATATATATATATATATATTTACAATGTTTTTGGTGAAAATTGAATTGAATAACCACTTGAAAAATCACACCAAATCCCATGAAGACTCTGGGTTATGACAAGGCTGAACGTTCCTAACGTGAAACTGAGACATGGCATGGTCTGAAACTTAGAGTTCCACAACTCATCCCATGAATATCATGAATTAAGGCCACACCACATGTTTCGGACTCCCAGTCGCCCTGCGAAAACCTGAATCTTGCAGCCATTTGGGGATGATTTCCCTATAAAAACCATGATTCCAGGGCTCGGTCGTGATCAAATTTACCCAGATCCCATGAACAAATGAAAAAAAAAACAGGAAATTTCCCATCAAAACCGATGGCAAAGCCGCCTGGTACCACGAAGGCTTCCCTAAGAACCGCCGCCGCTAGCAGCAGCACTGCCACGGCCCCGGTCCGGGACCGACGTCTGGCCACCATGGCCCGATGGCAGGTGATCTGCGGGGGGGTTTGGTGCTGAGATCTGGCAGAAATTCACGGTGAAACATGGTGAAACCATAGAAAATCTGCCGGAAACCCACGGAAACCCATGGAAAAGCCATAGTTTTTCCGAGGTTTTTCCCATGACATCTGGAGGTTTCTGGCTTCAAGTTTATTCAAATGTCCCGTAAACCGATCCCATGAGAAAAGGGGCACCCAAATGATGATTAAGCTGGTTCTTGACTATAGACTGAATGCTTATCATGGTTGAACTAACTAGGCTAAGGGAATATGATTTCTGAAGTGTAAAGTCTACTGTGTTTGATGGTAGATTCTGGTAGATATATCTACACTTACATTTACTTACATGCTGTTATATGGGTTTATAGTGTGACTTACTGCCGGGTAGATTTCGCGGCAATTCATGGGGGTTTACTTTGACTTTCCCAACCTGAGATCACCCACTGCTCTGCAACATGCTTCTGGCGTCTTGCTCCTGCACCAGGAAAATATGGAAAAATGGTAACTGGTTTCTAGCTGAAACTGTGCACCCTCCGGAAATCGATAGCAATTCTAAATCACCCATTTATAGTGGTTAATTACCATTAATCACCCGTTAATTTAATATTAATCACCATTATCACCCATTTATTTGATGAATGATGATGTTCAATTGTCCATGGAAGCCTCCATTTATAGGAGGATGTTCCATGCCCAGGTTTGATTGTTGGAGGGTAATTGTGTCTTTATCTTATATTAGATTGACATCAAAGCATTAAGATGAAACCTAAGTAGTCAGTTCAATTGGAAGGGTGACTCTGCATATCTGTCCGCGATTATCACGATTTGTTCTGCGCTATTGAATGTTACATGAGATTGTCGTGTTTGACATTCCGTGCTGAATTATAAAATACATTAAAATACCATCTGGTTATTTAAGAGTTCGCCATGGAAAGATCCACCCATTCTTAATAGGGAAACCATCTATTTCTATGGGCCATTTCCCATGGCTATGTTAAATAACCAGAGGGTAAATAATATAAAGACTTTAGACACTGAAACCCAAATAATGTAAAGATATGGTAGCAGAAAGCCACCTTGGGTGGTGCCCCCCAAGTTGGCTGCACTGACCCCCATTAAGATCATCAACTATCAATATTTCATCATCAACCAGAGTTATTGGAGTTGCAAACCTATCCATCCAAAGTGGTAAAAACCAACAGAAAACGCAGCTCAAATGGCCGTCCTCTTTGTCCAAGATATTGGGCAAATAGGAGTCCAGCATCGCCTCAAAACACAAGGGGCACAAGTCACCCTTCAGGACCCCTTGGAGCAGATTTGAAAATTGACGACCAAACAAGATTTGACTGAGTACTACTGAATATCTGGCATTCAAAAGGTTTCCATGTCAAATTTCGGGGATGTAACCCCACTATGAACAACAAGCATTTCCTGGTTCAAAAAAAATGGCACCACTATTGCAGATCAATTGAAAGCGAATGTTGGAAGCACATCTACTTTCGAGAGGAAAATCATCCCAGCCAAGTTTTCTCCAGCCAGTCATGTTTGGCCATGCAGCGAGAAAACAATCAACCGGCCCCCGGAGAAAAAGCCAGTGCTCTGCTGCTGAAAATTCTCTCCATGGATCCATGATGGCACTCAAAGGCCATCGTGGCAAATTATCATTCCCAAATCACAGGTGTTTTTTTTCCATCGATAGATATTAGTAGGGCACAAGGATGACAATTCCCGCATCTAATTGTTTTCAATGGACCTTTTTTCAGGGGATCATCATAAACCATCTACCCTCTGGTTATGTCAAAATAGCTATTGAAAACGGCCATTTATAGTGAGTTTTCCCATTAAACATGGTGATTTTCCATAATTATGTTAGTTTACCAGAGGGTATCAATTACGCAATTCGTTGGTTTTTTTTCATCAATCCTCGATTCCTTCATGACCATCTCGGTAACCATCGTTTCCACATCTTTCACCAGGTCAACTGGGCTCCAAACGTACATCTGCGCAACCGGCTCTAACTCCTGAGCGTCCGGAAAAACTGAAGGATATCTGACACAGCTTAAAATAGTCGGACATCATGGTCGGATACCCTCTGGTAAACTAACATAGCTATGGAAAATCACCATGTTTAATGGGAAAACTCACTATAAATGGCCATTTTCAATAGCTATTTTGACATAACCAGAGGGTAGCTGGGATCAGTCTTTTTTCATTTTTTCCAAGCAGATTCCAGGAAAACATCAGGAAATCATGAAGTTTTATTCTTGGCCTCAAAGGGGGAGAAGTGTTTTGGCAAAGCCAAGGATAAACTAATAAAGTCCAAGCAATCTTCGAAGGTTTCTTTAAAATGTTTTAAAAAAAAGTGGTTTTCTGTTTGGATGTAATACAATGGTTATATTCTTCAGGTATGGTAAAAGTGACTTTTGCTCCATTATCAACTCGTCATCACCTCAAAAAGTCTGCAAGGTAAGGTCACCCGGCTATGTTTGTGGGTTTATAAACCTCAGTAAGCCGAACAAAAACCATAGAATTTATAGAATTTGCCAAGTTATGTATAAGTCAACTTAGCTATCATAAAGCAGCTCTAAATTCCATATCCCCATTATTCGTTTGTTAAATCATGGGCCCTTAAGAGCTTTGGCATCTTTCAACGTTTTCTCTGAGGCGCCAATTCAATTTCACCCTGCTTCTCGCGGACCTTGCCGTCGCCCGAGCCGGTCTAGCAATATCATGGGACTCATATCTGGTTGGTGGTTTCGCCGCCCCTCTGAAAAATGATGGACTTCGTCAGTTGGGATGATGAAATTCCCAACTGAATGGAAAGTCATAAAATTCCATGGTTCCAAACCACCAAGCAGTATTAATATGGGATAGTTATGGAATAGTTATATGGGATAGTTCTGGGATAAGTGTATGAAATAGTGACATTTCCTGCCGTTTTCTTTTCAATCGGTTCAACATCATTGGGGGTGGGAAAACGGATGTGATGCAAACATGATGCAAACATGATGCAAACATGACCGTTCTAGAAAATACATAATCCAACGGATGTTAACAATACAGAAAACAACATCAAATTGTATGGAATGGCCACATAATAATCATGATCATCCAGTACAGAATGGGGCCCCGCAGTGATGCTTGTTGGTTTATAAACCATGAAATAACCACCATTAACTAGTTCGTTATATCTACCATAAAACATAGTTAATTCAGCCACTTATAAACCAACGGTTCACGCTATCGACTGGGGGCCCCATCCTGTAATCTAATCCTTGAGGGATGGTGGTGAGAAATTTTTGATGGCGATGATATTCAAAACTGAGATACCGCCGAAGTGAATAGAATCCAGGTATCCCTTCCATTTCAGATATCTATAAAATTATAAAGAACTTATTCAGAAATATCGATGATAAGTTTTTGGATACCCTCTGGTAAACTAACAGTTTGCGACATAGAAAATGACCATTTAGAAATAGTGGATTTACCCATGAAAAATGGTGATTTTCCAGAGCAAAACGTTAGTTACGTAAACGTTTACCAGAGGGTATCCTGTACTATCCTGTATCATCTCTCACTACCCTCCGGTGAACTAACATAGCAATTGAAAATGGCCATTTATAGTGGATTTTCCTATTAAAAATGGTGATTTTCCATTGCTATGTTAGTTCACCAGAGGGTAAGTTATCGCTCTCCATATCTCCATCCTCTCCGATGGAGGAACCGTTCGCCTCCCGAAGGGTTCGCATCACATGTCCCAACGCTTCGATATCGCCATCCGCCACCTTCGGGGGTTCAACGGCAGCCGATGTTTCTGGCCATGGTTGGCCATGGAGAATGGATGATGGTTTATGAAATTTATAGTGGAAAATCCATCTATAAATCCCCATAAAGGGATTTATAGATCATTTACAGCTATTGATCCATGGGCATATGATATCACATTCATCATATCATTGGATTGGTTTGTTGGGGAAAATCTTCACCGGAGACCATGGTTTTTACCATCAAATTGAAAAGGGGCTTTCCGGTTATTTTTTTCCCATCATCCAAGTCTATGATCATATTTGTTTATATCAATATTGCTATGAATTAAGATTACTAAGTAATCCCTTTCCCTGTTGAAACATTTTAACATCCCCCAGTTTAGTAAGGGAATTTACACAGATTTGGTACCAATATGGGACCACTTAGGGGGTGTTTAATATTAAAGGAAGAGGATAAATGTCCGAATTTATCAGATGCACCTCATTCTATGGTCCCAACTATTAATGTAAATCCTCTAGACCATGGTTTACATGAGGGGTGTTTCCTGAAAGAGGAAAGGGATTAGTAAGGGAATGCGTTTGCTGATGGACTTTGGTGGCTTCTTGCCCTCCCGAAAGCAACCGTGGCAATGGAAAATACCATAGATTCGAAACAATCCCATGAAATATTTGTTATATATATATATACAACAATACAATTGGGATATTTATAACAATATAACATAATATAACAACATGATATATAAAACACGGATAATGAACAATATAACATTGGGATATATAAGACAGTATTGAATCCCATTCGTATTATTCCATCCAAGCCATGGGACGTTGGGATTTAAATTATATCATCCCCTTACCCTCCGGTAATCAAACTTGACAATTGGAAATCCACTATAAATGGAAGTTTAAAGCTGGGAAATTCAAGGAACTAAATGGTCGAATTTGCAGCCAGCCATGTTTGATCATGTTTGATTACCGGAGCATATCTACCTATTGGTTGTTGAATGGGGGGGGAACGTCTATTAATCAACCAACCAGCGAAGCGAGGAAGGGATAGATTATATCACCATATCAAACCATATCATATTAGACCCCCTTATATCCCCATGATCAATGGATTGGTTTAAGGGAAAATCGTAACAGGAAGCCATCGATTTCCCAACAAAATTTCTATGGGGCTTAAACCAGTAAATGTTCCCCAACAAACCGACCATGGATCGTGAGATTTCCCACTAAACGCATCTCTTTAAACGCTGTGTTTTTTTTCAAACGGTATCTTGTTAATTAAAGGTGGTATTTTTTCGGGGGCTGCCAGCAAGACATGTCCACTCCCAACAAAATAAGAAATATGGTTTGGGGGAAGGAAACACCAACTAATGGTGATGTTCCAGTTCGCAAAACTCTTAGTTTACCAGGGGGTATATCACCATTGATCACCATTGATTACCATGAATGATCATTATTCACCACCATTCAAACATATCTGGTTGGTGGTTTTGACCATCTTGAAAAAAAAAATTAGTCAATGGGAAGGATTATCCCATATATCATGAAAAATAAAAATGATTGAAACCACCAACCAGATATTAATCACTATTAACCAGAATTTTCATTTTTCTGGTCCACAGCATCTCCAGATTTTCTTACCGCAGGTTTTCCCACCTCTTGACTCAACTTTTTCATGGTCGATTTGATCACCTCACTGAGAGCTTCCAAACGCTGGAAAGCCTCAGTAGATAGCACGGGCTGCGAGATGAACGGCGAGATCGCCCAGAAGCGATGAGAAAAAAGTTGGACAAACTCGGATGGGAAAAACCAAAACCTGCCAGAAACTATGGGAAAATGGTTTCTAATCCGAAAACCTGAGACCAACTCGCCAAGTTGAACGGCTGAACCAACAGTTAAAACATGTTAAAACCCCAAAAACTCGCCAATGCGGTGCCGAAAACCCCACCTGCAAGTGGAGTTCCTTGGCAAAAGACTCCTCGACTTCACTGAGATTTCGTGTCCAGATGTGTCCAGGGATGAAACTAACGTAAACTAACCATAGGATAACCATAACCATAACCATGACGGATAACCATAGTATTTTCCAGGGATGAAATGAATGACATGGATGACCATAGGATAGCCATAAACATTAGTTGATAATACCCAGAAATCATCCATGTTATTCATATGAGCACCATACTAAAATCAATTAATAGTGATTTTTTTTTGCCACTCATATCCATTAATTGCCATTCATAGCCATATGAAATGCACCAATTTTTAATTACCCTCTGGTAAACTAACATAGCTATGGAAAATCACTATTTGAACAGGTAAATCACCTATAAATGGTCCATTTTCAACAGCTATGTTAGTTTACCATAGGGTACCACATATCCTACTAAAATATCACAACAAAATCCGACCAACGGGCACCAAAATTGTCCTTCCATCTGCCCGCGAGATCGCGGAGGCTTTTGGCCAAACTGCCCGTGTGCAGAGATAGGGCCTGCGCATATCGGAGATGGTGAGAATTCATGGATATTCATAATCATTTCATGATGATTTCATACCCATAGGATCCATGGTGCTGGTATATATGCTAACATAAAGGGGGTACATTGATGGGATCCATGTTACCATATATAGCAGCACCATGGATCCGTCATGGGATAGGGATCTCAATGGGAATTCCATTCCCAAACTGGTCTCTAAATTTCGATGAATCGATTGACATGGATATCCTGTTGATTTCGAGGGGATAATCGGATCATTCATGGATAAAGCGAACAGCTTTAAGTGTCTTAACATTTTTTCTATGCTATGGCCTTAGTTCGATGATTCTCCGGCAACAATGTAGTGTACAAGCGGTTAAAATAGCAGAGGGTAAGTTGGTTTATAACTTTATACCTTTGCTAACCAGGATGTCTTAGATATTTCATGAATTGTTATTGACAGGTATGATACAATGTCAGTATGAACACATGAATATGGATCTGGCGATAATATGTCTTAGAGATTTCATAATGATGTTTATTGGATATTTCATATGATTCAAGCGTTGTACATCTCCAATCAACATCTGAAGTTGATCTGAATGTGTCATGTTTGTCCAGTGAATTCACCTTGAAATCTTCGGAAATCGCACCCGGATCCTCCCAGGTCATAAGTGATACCTGGAGCTTCCCAATACTGGATTTTTTAACTCCAAACCCAAAAAAGATCGATTTTGGGGGTTGGTGTGGAAAAAGAACACCGGAGTGGTTTTTGTCGTTCGGGACACTTCGGACGTTCTGGAGTGGAAAAAAGTGTTCAAAAAGCGTTCAAAGCCGTTCGGAAGCGTTCTGGAGTTTTTAAAAAGCGTTCTGGAGTGGAAATAATCGTTCAGGAGTTCTTTTTCTCTTGAATTTGGTAAAATGATGCAAGATTTTGGCTTTGCTGTGGAAATTTCCACGATCAAGAGGACCCAGCTAATCATGTGGTGGGTATAGATGGGGTATCCAAGATGCAAAAAATGGTGTCACCGAAAAAACCGGGATAACCGACAAAGATGGAACTGGTTGAAACCAGGGTTATCAACTACCAAGTGCCACCCGGATGATCCTAGCATTAAACAGGGATCTCACCACCAAACATCAAAAATACTGTGGTTGAATGGGATATCATGGGGATATCATTGGGATATCATTGGGATATGATTGACTGGTTGGTGGTTGACCTACCCCTCCAAAAAATTTGGAGTGAAAGTCAGTTGGGATGATGACATTCCCCCCCCCCAAAAAAAATATATATATATATGGAAAGTCATAAAATTCATGTTCCAAACCACCAACCAGTTGATGTTGTCAATATTTTTCAATACCAAGCGCCTCCCATTCCTCCCCATTCATTCCCATCGCTTCTGTTTTGGGTTTCCAGGCAGAAATCTGGCGTCTTGAATCGATCAGCTGAAACTCGTCGTCCAAACCTTTGACATTTTGGGAGGAATTGAGGTGCAGCTGCGGTTCTTGCTATGGGTTTAACCACGCTTATATGGCATGTTAAAACTACCATAAATCAACATATTTAACTATGATGGGCTGGGGGGGTGCTCAATCTGAGGCTACAAATGTTTTTAAAATGTTATAAGCGCGCATAAGCTGGGATACAACCCTTATAAGTATGGATGTGTTATGTGTAAATACATATATATATATATATCCACTTAAAACTGGACTTGCACTTCCAAGAAGTAAAGCCTACAACTTATTACTTATGGCCATATAGCCAGTTAAGTGGGCCTGCACCCAAGTAGGGGGTCTACTGGTTGTACCAACAAGCATGGCGTTTGAACAACCCAGAATGGTGGAGCAACATTACAACATGGAGAATGCCACTAAATCTTTGCAACTGGGCCACAAGGAAAGGGGAAGGAATAACCAACAACAAAACACATCTGATAATAAAAGCCAACAAGGTGGTTGGAACATGCCGGCACCCGCAGCATGTTAGCCAGCATCAGATCATATCATGATCCATCAATCTGTAGGCCTCATGGGTGAAACATGTTTTTGGCGCCATATGACAAGATGCAGAACGACCACTCCTCGGTGGATTGAACACATGTGAATAATATATACCCTCTGGTTATTTAACATAGCCATGGAAAATTGCCTATTTATAGATGGTTTACCTATTAAAAATGGTGGTTTTCCATGGTTAAATAACCAGATGGTATATATGATATAATTATATATATTATATATGTATATCAATAACGTAAAATATCAAATTGATGGAGGATCATACCATTGTTTCTTACATATCCCGACAAATGGATGGTTACTTGAACCATCCTTCCAGCCTTTTCTTGCCCATCACCCAAGGCTTGTACGTGCGAAGGACCGAAGTCGAGCCTATCAAGGACGTCATGGCTGACAATCCAATAAATACCGCGATGACCAAGCCCTATGATACTATGTGGTCCTGTTCTCTGCTGAAACTGCTGATTTTAAGATGTGTTTCTTTACTAAATCAACTGGCAAAAAAATCTCGGACATGGTCAACATATGTCAAAAAATCTGGTGCTCGACTTGCGATGACGGAAGGATGACGGAACTAGGCTGTCTCCTGCCTCAAATTCATCCAACGAAGGTTCCGAGGCCAAAAACTTGCGATACCTGGAGCATTGGAGCCAGGGTCGAAGTTCAGGAGCCACAACTGTGGGATTTTGGGCCAGGGATTTGTCAAAGATTTGTCCGAGCCAAAAGTTGAAGCAGCTGGTGGATTCTTAACTTCTTTTCATACAGAATCCGTCATTTTTTCCATGCCACACTCATACTTGAAACCACTATCTCAGGAAAGATTCTAAGATGGGAAAGAACAGGTCAAAGAATTGAGAAAAAAATACAAAACGACCTCCGACCGACCGAGCATTCGTGTATTCAACCAACCATTGGGTGTAGAAGTTTGGCCCAAAAAAAAACCATCGATTCCAAAACAGCTACGTGGGATCCTGTCACAGGTGACAAATCAGAGCTGCCCCAACCACTGGTTTCCCCCCGGATTCAAAAACTTATTCTAAGGGTGCATAATGCCCTGCAAGGATTGCAGGGATGAACTGAACATGTTTTTTTACCAGCCAATATACTATTCTTATTCCGTAAGATCCTATGTTTGATGATGTTTGATGATTGTTACATGCTGTTACCATTCTAAAGCCAACAAAATGTCACCATTCATCATTGATCCAACATCCCAACTCTCATGTGCTTGGGAAACAGAACTGATACCCCATAGCTCCTGCTTGCAACACAACTTCCCAACCACTGGATAGCCATCTTTTTTGTCGGTTCCATATCCCAATCCCTATAACATGGTTCAGAAAAACCCCACGACTAAAATGTCAATCTGGTTGGTGGTTGACCTACCCCTCTGAAAAACATGCTCGTCAGTTGGGATTATTTTTCCTAACTGAATGGAAAGTCATAAAATTCCATGGTTCCACTCGCAACCAACCAGCAATATATCCCATGAAATCCCTACAAGATGGTTCATCAATCCCATGACTAAAGTGTCAATGTTTCATGAGAAAATCATGGTGAATCCCCTATCTTTCATACCGAAAAATTGCCGGATGCCACACACCCCAGGATATCCCAGGTGCTCTTCATCAATATCGCAGTTCCAAAGCCAACTCCAGCGCTCAAAGTCCTGAAGATATTCGTCCTTCCCGTTCCGAGCCTTAGGCTGCGATGGTTCAAGATCATCCCACACAAAAAAACTGCATTAAGTCCTGGCATGTGGAAAAGTGAGAAAAACACCTTGAGAAAAACACCTTGGAAATCATTTAATCATGAACTAAATGCCCAGGTTTGGATTGATGGCAAGGAAAATCTGCAGGAAAGCAACGCTATCCCAGAATACGGAATACAAAATCGCAAAATCTGACCTGGTTTGAGCCAATTCTGAGAGGGATGATTATGATGATTCAAAATCCAAAAAGACACACTCCAAAATTGCATGATGTGGAAGTAAAATCAAATATATAACTGGTTGGTGGTTGGACTATCCATATGGTTTATAGTGGTTAATAGTGGTTAATGATGGTTAATTATGACTGGTTGGTGGTTGACCTACCCCTCTGAAAAATCATGGAGTTAAAGTCAGTTGGGATATGATGAAATTCCCAATAGATGGAGAAACAAAACTCATGTTCCAAACCACCAAACTGATAAATATGCCTGCATCCTGATCGTATACCAGTCAGCATATCCTCCACCCGTGACGCCCTGGGAAATGGACTGTCTGGATGCTTCCAGTGAGTAGCAACACCACCTTAGATCGCTAAGGTTTGCTGGCGAAACATCATCATTCCAAGGCATCAAACATGGCAAATATGAATAAATATATGGCACATGTGAAGATTTGCCCCAAATCAAAAATTAGGTTAACTTAGATGAAACATATTGAAACATGTTGGGTCCAGCAACCCAAAATCCAAACGAAAAAACAAATTTGAAATTGATGTTTTCGGACATGAAGGCATTCTTAAAAGACCAGCCGCATGGAAACTCCAAACCTCGACCTGGCCAATGCTCCTGGCCTTAAGGATTTCCTTGTCCTGTGCCACTCGATCATAGAAGGTGCCTTGTGACCTGATGCGGGAGGT
The DNA here is from genome assembly GCA_947184155.2 of Cladocopium goreaui. Taxonomy (NCBI): domain Eukaryota; class Dinophyceae; order Suessiales; family Symbiodiniaceae; genus Cladocopium; species Cladocopium goreaui. Next base: position 368,570 of record CAMXCT020004001.1, on the reverse strand, counting down.
GCTCATACGAAAACGAAAATGTAAAATCATCACACCATGACTCATGGTGGATATCAACCAAACATGTTACTTGGGTGTACTTTCGTATACTTTGGTGCTGTCCGGGCCGATGGTTCGGAATTCTTAAGTTTACAATCTAGTGATAGCTGCCCTGATGGTGCAATCCCAACCACAAATTCAAAGTTCTGCCAACGGCATGTTTTCTTCCAAACCGTCCCAAGAAAGTCGGCCTTGAAGTCGTTAGAAATCATCAGGAATCATCCAAAAATCATCCAAAATCATCCAAAAACCATCCAAAAATCATCAGGAATGATCCTCTTCTGTTCATCCCCCGTATCACTGAAGGTCTGGACCCGCTTCCGCGGACAGGAGGTAGGTTGGGATTCAACAAGAGTTGCACCTCGGTATTGGGGGCGATCTTCATAAAACATAAGGGCTGCTAGAACCACCAACGATGGTGTTTTAATATATATATATATCATATAAATTTAAATGTTTAACACGTTAAAAATGACCAAAGGTCAAATATGGTCAAATGATGCCAGATGTATACCAGAGTGTGTTTGATCAAGTTGAAAATGAAACCGCCAAAATTGGGTTGGAAATGATTGGAACATGTATTAAACTTACCACCAGTTTCATAATTTCATTGGGGCCGTTTTCTTACGGAAATGGATTCCCATCATAGCAACCCCCAAAAAGATAGGAGCGCGTTTCCAGGATGGTATGGGTGATGTTTCCTTCCTGATTACCAGTAGTACCGCACAAGGCGGTGGCGGAAATTTCAAAGAAAGGAAACTATAGGAGAGGCGAGTTGTTGTGATGCATGGATGGCAGAGCGAACCCACTGAAGGACCGAAAAATGGTTGGAGTTGTCTTTTTGGATTGGTTGCAGTGGTCACCGCACCCACAACTGCTGGATGTAGCGTGGTGTAGCGTATTGTAGTTGTCGTTGTATTGCAGCCGTTGCTGTAGCAGTTGTAGTTGTAGTTGTAGTGGTAGTTTTAGTTGCAGTTGTATTGTGTAGTTGTATTGTGTAGTGTAGTGTGGCGTATCGTAGTGTAGTGTAGCGTAGTGCAATGGAGTGTAGTGTAGTGTAGTGTAGTGCAGTGCAGTGTGGTCTTGTGTAGTGTTGCGTAGGTGTAGTGTAGCGCAGTGTAGTTGTAGTTGTGGTTGTAGCAGTAGCTGTAGCTGTTGTTGTTGTTGCTGTTGTTGCTGATGACCTTGTTGACCTTATTGTTCTTGTTGTTGTTGTTGTTGCTGTTGTCGTGTCGTCTTGTCTCGTGTCGTGTCGTGTCGTGCGGTTGAACGTCCAACAGTGGTCGGAACGTGGTCTGCTTTTCACACTTTGACTTCGAAATGTGCTTCGCACCACAGCGGCGTGCATTTTTTCGACATCTGAACTTCCAAACGAGCTCCGAGCATGAGGTGTTTTTGCCTTTGGCTTCGAGATGTGCTTTGCGCCACAATGGTGTGCAGTTTTTGATCTCTCACCTCCCCAGATGGCTCCGCACCCGCCGCTTTAGCGAGCCTACTTTTAGCCTCCGAAAACACCAAACATTGGAAAAACGCAGCGTTTCGCGACTTTTCTACCTTTTCGCGCACCTGCATCTTCTCTCTACTGACCATATTGTTGGAAGTTTGACTTCAAAACTTCCTTCGATCATAATTTCCAGGTTTCCAATGTTTCTATTTGTTTAGCTGTTGTTGCGGATATACTTATGAAACATTATGAATCATATCTGACATTTAAATGATGTACCTAAGCTGCCGACATTTCTCGGGATGGTCACCGTGTCCCACGCCTCAAACTGATCAAAACCGGCTTTTGCTGATCACGGCCAGACTTGACCAGTCTCATGGGGCCGAAAAAAATTGGGCCCAAACCCAGCATGAAACACAAAAAAAAGGTTTCGGTCAAGTTTTTGTGGCTTACATGTTTGCATATGCGTACATATATATATACATACATACATGCATACATGCATGCATCCATCCATCCATCCATGCATGCATGCATCCATCCATCCATCCATACATACATACATACAATAAGTATTTATCTATTCAGCAGCGTGTGCAAGTTTGCTTCCGTAAGTTTCTGCCATTCTTGAAACATCCAGCAGGTCGCTTAATAGCAAATTGGCTTCCCTGATTGCAGCTGCCAGTTTCCCACACTGCCCAAGAAAGCCTCGATCATCTTGGAACACTTCAGTACCGCCTTGGGCCCGAATGCATCGGAGTCCATCAATACGAGCTGTGAATTTCCATGAGGCTTTGCGTAGTAAGCCATCTCCGATGGCTAACATAAACGTACCATAAATGGGCAGGTAAGACCACAGAAATATTGGTGTTCTGTTTTATTATATTTTATTATTGTTCTACTAACATTAGCAGTATTGAATTTTGACTGCATTCAGGATGCGGCCACATGAAAACATCAAGAAACGCCCTGACCATGCAGCAACATTGCGCATGACGAACCGGCAGAAACATCAAACATCTTACAGTACATCCCTTGTATGAAAGCTGCCAACCGCCTCCCACAAACACCGTGAATTCAGGCAACCGAAAACACCATAAATGACAATGTAAGAACCCAATTGGGATCCTGGTTGGGTTCTATTGATTCACCAACCTGAAAATAATTGAAATGTTAGGCCATGTTTGGGCCATGTTGGGCAATTTGGGGGCTGATTCCCCTAATCCCTGCCATGATTTCAGCGAGTTTTTCACATCCAGATTTGCACACCGAAGGGCCACTGCTCCTCCATTGATGGCGCTTTGGATCTCTTCAATCGAAGGCCTCAGGCAGACCTTGGCCGAAATCCATCTTGAATGGAAAAGCCAACCGGGATAATCCCTCCAAGTATTAAACAGGGATCTCACCACCAAACATCAAAAATACTGTGGTTGAATGGGATATCATGGGGATATCATTGGGATATGATTGACTGGTTGGTGGTTTTTCGCCACCCCTCTGTAAAATGATGGAGTTCGTCAGTTGGGATGATGACATTCCCAACTGAATGGAAAGTCATAATAAGATTCCATGGTTCCAGTCACAACCAACCAGAATATTTCAGAGATTGGCTGGAAAACTAACCCGTGGAAGGGGCTGGTTGGCCCAGCACAGAAAGTCTTTAGCCAAAACAACTTCGGCGTGTCTTAACTATGCGCGATTCCAACCTGCAAGCGCCTAGCAGTGCAAATAAACTTTCTAAGTATCATGGATGGTTGAGGGTTCCAAAGTCAGAAAACATCCGATTCTAGACTGTGTCACCCAAGGCCAAGGACATGCCACCTTTGACCTGCTGATCGCCCCATCTGGTGATATCCCAAGCTGGAAGATCCGAAGTTGGATTCTCCGCCGGAGTCGGGTGAAGGATCTGGAAAAAGCATGAAAAAACCTCTGCTAACCTGTGGGCTTGGAGCCAATGCCGTGCAATCTGATCCCCTTCCCCTTTTCCAAATGGAAAAACAGTGAAAATCCGAGTCTAGAAGCTTAGCTTTCCTGGTTGGTGGTTTTGAGTTGAGCCACCCCTCTGTAAAATGATGGAGTTCAAGTCAGTTGGGATGATGACATTCCCATCTGAATGGAAAGTCATAAAATTCCATGATTCCAGTCACCACCAAGCAGTTTCTATCCGTTTTGCCATTCCACCTTGGGGCCATGTGGGGAAGAGAATCCTTTTTATACTCCATCGACCTTCTGCACCTCTCCTGGATTCTTAAATCTTACCCCTCCTAACGTAGCAAAAAATGGAAGCCACATGGAAAACAGTCACTCCCCGGTTGGTGAACATCAGAGCTGCTTGGCTGGCACGTCAATGTTTGATAATGTTTGCCCCTCGGAATATGGTTTCACAGGTTTTGAACCGCACATGTCAACAATAAATCACAATGTTTCTAGGATGCATGTCCATCAGGTCTTGCACACACCCAAATTGGATTTCCGACGAATGGCATTTGCTCAGATCTTGTTACCTGCTCAAAGCCCATGGCCTTCCCAAAGAATGACCCTCCCAAGTGGGTATAGTCACTTTATCTTTCAACAGTCTTGGTTCGATAATGACACCAGGTTTCCAAAATTTGATCAAAGAAACCCTACAGGAAACCCGAATGCTAAGATGGCAAAACTGGTAAAAGAAAAAAACAATAAACCATCCCCCAATTTCACCTAGTTTTTCTAGGTGGTATAGTATATTCCATTCCCAATCACGGGTGGTTTATGACATTGTTTTAACCACAGAACCGGTGTTCTCAACAGCAGCTCCGAAGTTTGAGCTGCGCCGCTCCAAGACCATCCAATTGAAGTTCGACCTCGAAGAAGGCTGGCCTCAACGCGAACGATGGAAAACTTACTGATACAAAACAACCCCCTGAATAGTCGCAAAAAAAGTAATCATGCCCTACTGAAACACGCATGATTTTTAGGGAGTGCGGGGTGGTTTTACATTTCATAAGGGACGGAAATCATGTGTTATGTATATGTTTGGATACAATTTCTATTGGTAAAAGCCCTGTGCTTAAAGCCAAGGCCTCAAGAACCCAATATGTTTAGGATTGAAAGGCTGGGAAAATTCGACCAAACATACTGGCTCTACCCCTATTTCATGGCGGTTGTTGAACCCTCCTTGTTAGGGAACAAATCCCCATAGATTGTCGATTGAAGTTGTTTATCATGATCAAAATCAACGCTTCATCCTTACAAAACCTTATGCGACGCGGGCAGTATATACCAAGTTCTATCCTTTCATCTTAGATATGGCCACTGTTGCGTGCTTGAGTAGGCAAAAACAATCAAAAACACCTTTTGGGACGTTGACAATCATCACCACTGGGTAAATTATAATAATTCACAAACCTGAAATAAGGCCATTATTAACCATGATTCCCAGTGAGGTCGTAGTGAGGTCGCTATAATTTACCCAGATCACCATATCATCACCTTTGCATTGCTCAAATCCCATGATGGACCGAATCGGCTTGGTTTAGAAAAACGGTCACAGTCACGGCCTCAATTTGCATTTGCTTGAGAGGTCCCAAGCAGTAGGTTACCTAAAAATGGCTAATGCCAAATCAATTGATTGTCTTTTGGATTTGAATTCTGACCCGAAATAGTCATGATTTGAGTGATGGGACTGGGGTGTTTCAAACCTTCATTGCAACCTGTAAGTGCCCTAGGTCACCAATCAAGCATTGTTTCAAGACCCCATGGCTGCTTCTAGCTGCTGTCGGTTGCCAACCTACAGCCCCAAAATATACGTTCAATTTCGCCCCAACCCCAATGTTTCAAGGCTGCATGGTTGCTTTTCAGTGCAATAGGTTGCCAGCCTACAGCCCCAAAATGCCTCAAGTTCCCTCCAACTCCAGTATTTCAAGCCCTCCATGGTTGCTTTTAAGTGCTGTAGGTTGCAAACCTACAGCCCCAAAATGCCACAAGTTCCCTCCAAACCCTCGTGTTTCAAGACCATGGTTGCTTTTAAGTGCTGTAGGTTGCCAACCTACAGCCCCAAAATTGCCAACCTACAGCCCCAGAATGCCTCAAGTTCCCTACAACCCTGGTGTTTCAAGCCTCCATGGTTGCTTTTAAGTGCGGTAGGTTGCCAACTTACAGCCCCAAAATGCCTCAAGTTCCCTCCAACTCCAGTATTTCAAGCCCTCCATGGTTGCTTTTAAGTGCTGTAGGTTGCCAACCTACAGCCCCAAAATGCCTATAAATGCCTCAAGTTCCCTCCAAACCCTCGTGTTTCAAGACCATGGTTGCTTTTAAGTGCTGTAGGTTGCCAACCTACAGCCCCAAAATGCCTCAAGTTCCCTCCAACCCTTGTGTTTCAAGACCCCATGGTTGCTTTTCAGTGCAATAGGTTGCCAGCCTGCAGTTTCGCTCCAACCTCTTGTGTTTCAAGACTCTATGGCTGCTTTTAAGTGCTGTAGGTTGCCAACCTACAGCCCCAGAATGCCTCAAGTTCCCTACAACCCTGGTGTTTCAAGCCTCCATGGTTGCTTTTAAGTGCTGTAGGTTGCCAACTTACAGCCCCAAAATGCCTCAAGTTCCCTCCAACTCCAGTATTTCAAGACCATGGTTGCTTTTAAGTGCTGTAGGTTGCCAACCTGCATCCCCAAAATGCCTTGAGTTCCCTCCAACTCCAGTATTTCAAGCCCTCCATGGTTGCTTTTAAGTGCTGTAGGTTGCCAACCTACAGCCCCAAAATGCCACAAGTACCCTCCAACCCTGGTGTTTCAAGACCATGGTTGCTGTTAAGTGCTGTAGGTTGCTAACCTACCGCCCCAAAATGCCTCAAGTTCCCTCCAACTCCAGTATTTCAAGCCCTCCATGGTTGCTTTTAAGTCTGTAGGTTGCCAACCTACAGCACCAGAATGCCTCAAGTTCCCTCCAACCCTCGTGTTTCAAGACCTCATGATGTTTTCAGTGCTGTAGGTTGCCAACCTACAGCCCTAAAATTCATCAACCCTCGTGTTTCAAGACCATGTTTGCGTTTAAGTGCTGTAGGTTGCCAACCTACAGCCCCAAAATGCCTCAAGTTCCCTCCAACCCTCGTGTTTCAAGACCCCATGGTTCCTTTTAACTGCTGCAGGTTGCCAACCTACAGCCCCACCATCGTGTTTCAAGACCCCATCGTTGCTTTTGCTGCCAACCTACAGCCCCAAAATGCCTCAAGTTCCCTGCAAACCCTCGTGTTTCAAGACCATGGTTGCTTTTAAGTGCTGTAGGTTGCCAACCTACAGCCCCAAAAATGCCTCAAGTTCCCTCCAAACCCTCGTGTTTCAAGACTCCATGGTTGCTTTTAAGTGCTGTAGGTTGCCAACCTACAGCCCCAAAATGCCTCAAGTTCCCTCCAAACCCTCGTGTTTCAAGACCATGGTTGCTTTTAAGTGCTGTAGGTTGCCAACCTACAGCCCCAAAATGCCTCAAGTTCCCTCCAACTCCAGTATTTCAAGCCCTCCATGGTTGCTTTTAAGTGCTGTAGGTTGCCAACCTACAGCCCCAAAATGCCTCAAGTTCCCTCCAACTCCAGTATTTCAAGCCCTCCATGGTTGCTTTTAAGTGCTGTAGGTTGCCAACCTACAGCCCCAAAATGCCTCAAGTTCCCTCCAAACCCTCGTGTTTCAAGACTCCATGGTTGCTGTTAAGTGCTGTAGGTTGCTAACCTACCGCCCCAAAATGCCTCAAGTTCCCTCCAAACCCTCGTGTTTCAAGACCATGGTTGCTTTTAAGTGCTGTAGGTTGCCAACCTACAGCCCCAAAATGCCTATAAATGCCTCAAGTTCCCTCCAAACCCTCTTGTTTCAAGACCATGGTTGCGTTTAAGTGCTGTAGGTTGCCAACCTACAGCCCCAAAATGCCTCAAGTTCCCTCCAAACCCTCGTGTTTCAAGACCATGGTTGCTTTTAAGTGCTGTAGGTTGCCAACCTACAGCCCCAAAATGCCTCAGTTCCCTCCAAACCCTCGTGTTTCAAGACCATGGTTGCTTTTAAGTGCTGTACGTTGCCAACCTACAGCCCCAAAATGCCTATAAATGCCTCAAGTTCCCTCCAAACCCTCGTGTTTCAAGACCATGGTTGCTTTTAAGTGCTGTAGGTTGCCAACCTACAGCCCCAAAATGCCTCAAGTACCCTCCAACCCTGGTGTTTCAAGACCCCATGGTTGCTTTTAAGTGCTGTAGGTTGCCAACCTACAACCCCAAAATGCCTCAAGTACCCTCCAAACCCTCCTCCAAACCCTCGTGTTTCAAGACCATGGTTGCTTTTAAGTGCTGTAGGTTGCCAACCTACAGCTCCAAAATGCATCAAGTACCCTCCAACCCTGGTGTTTCAAGACCCCATGGTTGCTTTTAAGTGCTGTAGGTTGCCAACCTACAGCCCCAAAATGCCTCAAGTTCCCTCCAAACCCTCGTGTTTCAAGACCCCATGGTTGTTTTTAAGTGCTGTAGGTTGCCAACCTACAGCCCCAAAATGCATCAAGTTCCTTCCAACCCTTGTGTTTCAAGACCATGGTTGCTTTTAAGTGCTGTAGGTTGCAAACCTACAGCCCCAAAATGCCTCAAGTTCCCTCCAAACCCTCGTGTTTCAAGACCATGGTTGCTTTTAAGTGCTGTAGGTTGCCAACCTACAGCCCCAAAATGCCTCAAGTTCCCTCCAACCCTTGTGTTTCAAGACCCCATGGTTGCTTTTAAGTGCTGTATAGGTTGCCAACCTACAGCCCCAAAATGCCTCAAGTTCCCTCCAGCCCTGGTGTTTCAAGACCCCATGGTTGCTTTTAAGTGCTGTAGGTTGCCAACCTACAGCCCCAAAATGCCTCAAGTTCCCTCCAACTCCAGTATTTCAAGCCCTCCATGGTTGCTTTTAAGTGCTGTAGGTTGCAAACCTACAGCCCCAAAATGCCACAAGTTCCCTCCAAACCCTCGTGTTTCAAGACCATGGTTGCTTTTAAGTGCTGTAGGTTGCCAACCTACAGCCCCAAAATGCCTCAAGTTCCCTCCAACCCTGGTGTTTCAAGACCCCATGGTTGCTTTTAAGTGCTGTAGGTTGCCAACCTACAGCCCCAAAATGCCTCAAGTTCCCTCCAACCCTGGTGTTTCAAGACCCCATGGTTGCTTTTAAGTGCTGTAGGTTGCCAACCTACAGCCCCAAAATGCCTCAAGTTCCCTCCAACCCTGGTGTTTCAAGACACCATGGTTGCTTTTAAGTGCTGTAGGTTGCCAACCTACAGCCCCAAAATGCCTCAAGTTCCCTCCAACCCTGGTGTTTCAAGACCCCAATGGTTGCTTTTAAGTGCTGTAGGTTGCCAACCTACAGCCCCAAAATGCCTATAAATGCCTCAAGTTCCCTCCAAACCCTCGTGTTTCAAGACCATGGTTGCTTTTAAGTGCTGTAGGTTGCCAACCTACAGCCCCAAAATGCCTATAAAAGCCTCAAGTTCCCTCCAAACCCTCGTGTTTCAAGACCATGGTTGCTTTTAAGTGCTGTAGGTTGCCAACCTACAGCCCCAAAATGCCTATAAATGCCTCAAGTACCCTCCAAACCCTCGTGTTTCAAGACCATGGTTGCTTTTAAGTGCTGTAGGTTGCCAACCTACAGCCCCAAAATGCCTATAAATGCCTCAAGTTCCCTCCAAACCCTCGTGTTTCAAGACCATGGTTGCTTTTAAGTGCTGTAGGTTGCCAACCTACAGCCCCAAAATGCCTATAAATGCCTCAAGTTCCCTCCAAAGCCTGGTGTTTCAAGACCATGGTTGCTTTTAAGTGCTGTAGGTTGCCAACCTACAGCCCTAAAATGCCTTTAAATGCCTCAAGTTCCCTCCAAACCCTCGTGTTTCAAGACCATGGTTGCTTTTAAGTGCTGTAGGTTGCCAACCTACAACCCAAAAATGCCTATAAATGCCTCAAGTTCCCTCCAAACCCTCGTGCTTCAAGACCATGGTTGCTTTTAAGTGCTGTAGGTTGCCAACCTACAGCCCCAAAATGCCTCAATTACCCTCCAACCCTGGCGTTTCAAGACCATGGTTGCTTTTAAGTGCTGTATGTTGCCAACCTACAGCCCCAAAATGCCTCAAGTTCCCTCCAAACCCTCGTGTTTCAAGACCATGGTTGCTTTTAAGTGCTGTAGGTTGCCAACCTACAGCCCCAAAATGCCTCAAGTTCCCTCCAACTCCAGTATTTCAAGCCCTCCATGGTTGCTTTTAAGTGCTGTAGGTTGCCAACCTACTACAGCCCCAAAATGCCTCAAGTTCCCTCCAAACCCTCGTGCTTCAAGACCATGGTTGCTTTTAAGTGCTGTAGGTTGCCAACCTACAGCCCCAAAATGCCTCAAGTACCTTCCAAACCCTCGTGTCTCAAGACCATGGTTGCTTTTAAGTGCTGTAGGTTGCCAACCTACAGCCCCAAAATGCCTCAAGTACCCTCCAAACCCTCGTGTTTCAAGACCATGGTTGCTTTTAAGTGCTGTAGGTTGCCAACCTACAGCCCCAAAATGCATCAAGTACCCTCCAAACCCTCCTCCAAACCGTGGTGTTTCAAGACCATGGTTGCTTTTAAGTGCTGTAGGTTGCCAACCTACAGCCCCAAAATGCCTATAACCTCGTGTTTCAAGACCATGGTTGCTTTTAAGTGCTGTAGGTTGCCAACCTACAGCCCCAAAATGCCTCAAGTACCATCCAAACCCTCGTGTTTCAAGACCATGGTTGCTTTTAAGTGCTGTAGGTTGCCAACCTACAGCCCCAAAATGCATCAAGTACCCTCCAAACCCTCGTGTTTCAAGACCATGGTTGCTTTTAAGTGCTGTAGGTTGCCAACCTACAGCCCCAAAATGCCTCAAGTTCCCTCCAACTCCAGTATTTCAAGCCCTTCATGGTTGCTTTTGAGTGCTGTAGGTTGCCAACCTACAGCCCCAAAATGCCTCAAGTACCCTCCAAACCCTCGTGTTTCAAGACCATGGTTGCTTTTAAGTGCTGTAGGTTGCCAACCTACAGCCCCAAAATGCCTCAAGTTCCCTCCAACTCCAGTATTTCAAGACCATGGTTGCTTTTAAGTGCTGTAGGTTGCCAACCTGCATCCCCAAAATGCCTTGAGTTCCCTCCAACTCCAGTATTTCAAGCCCTCCATGGTTGCTTTTAAGTGCTGTAGGTTGCCAACCTACAGCCCCAAAATGCCTCAAGTACCCTCCGAACCCTCGTGTTTCAAGACCATGGTTGCTTTTAAGTGCTGTAGGTTGCCAACCTACAGCCCCAAAATGCCTCAAGTTCCCTCCAACTCCAGTATTTCAAGCCCCCCCAAAATGCCTCAAGTACCCTCCAAACCCTCGTGTTTCAAGACCATGGTTGCTTTTAAGTGCTGTAGGTTGCCAACCTACAGCCCCAAAATGCCACAAGTACCCTCCAACCCTGGTGTTTCAAGACCATGGTTGCTTTTAAGTGCTGTAGGTTGCCAACCTACAGCCCCAAAATGCATCAAGTTCCCTCCAACTCCAGTATTTCAATCCCCCTATGGTTGCCTTTAAGTGCTGTAGGTTGCCAACCTACAGCCCCAAAATGCCTCAATTGCCCTCCAACCCTGGTGTTTCAAGACCATGGTTGCTTTTAAGTGCTGTAGGTTGCCAACCTACAGCCCCAAAATGCCTCAAGTACCCTCCATACCCTCGTGTTTCAAGACCATGGTTGCTTTTAAGTGCTGTAGGTTGCCAACCTACAGCCCCAAAATGCCTCAAGTACCCTCCAAACCCTCCTCCAAACCCTGGTGTTTCAAGACCATGGTTGCTTTTAAGTGCTGTAGGTTGCCAACCTACAGCCCCAAAATGCATCAAGTTCCCTCCAACTCCAGTATTTCAATCCCCCTATGGTTGCCTTTAAGTGCTGTAGGTTGCCAACCTACAGCCCCAAAATGCCTCAATTGCCCTCCAACCCTGGTGTTTCAAGACCATGGTTGCTTTTAAGTGCTGTAGGTTGCCAACCTACAGCCCCAAAATGCCTCAAGTACCCTCCATACCCTCGTGTTTCAAGACCATGGTTGCTTTTAAGTGCTGTAGGTTGCCAACCTACAGCCCCAAAATGCCTCAAGTACCCTCCAAACCCTCCTCCAAACCCTGGTGTTTCAAGACCATGGTTGCTTTTAAGTGCTGTAGGTTGCCAACCTACAGCCCCAAAATGCCTATAAATGCCTCAAGTTCCCTCCAAACCCTCGTGTTTCAAGATGATGGTTGCTTTTAAGCGCTGTAGGTTGCCAACCTACAGCCCCAAAATGCCTCAAGTACCCTCCAATCCCTCGTGTTTCAAGACCATGGTTGCTTTTAAGTGCTGTAGGTTGCCAACCTACAGCCCCAAAATGCCTCAAGTACCCTCCAATCCCTCGTGTTTCAAGACGATGGTTGCTTTTAAGTGCTGTAGGTTGCCAACCTACAGCCCCAAAATGCCTCAAGTACCCTCCAAACCCTCCTCCAAACCCTCGTGTTTCAAGACGATGGTTGCTTTTAAGTGCTGTAGGTTGCCAACCTACAGCCCCAAAATGCCTCAAGTACCCTCCAAACCCTCGTGTTTCAAGACCATGGTTGCTTTTAAGTGCTGTAGGTTGCCAACCTACAGCCCCAAAATGCCTCAAGTACCCTCCAAACCCTCGTGTTTCAAGACCATGGTTGCCTTTAAAGTGCTGTAGGTTGCCAACCTACAGCCCCAAAATGCCACAAGTACCCTCCAAACCCTCGTGTTTCAAGACCATGGTTGCTTTTAAGTGCTGTAGGTTGCCAACCTACATCCCCAAAATGCCTCAAGTTCCCTCCAACTCCAGTATTTCAAGCCCTCCATGGTTGCTTTTAAGTGCTGTAGGTTGCCAACCTGCATCCCCAAAATGCATTGAGTTCCCTCCAACTCCAGTATTTCAAGCCCTCCATGGTTGCTTTTAAGTGCTGTAGGTTGCCAACCTACAGCCCCAAAATGCCTCAAGTTCCCTCCAACTCCAGTATTTCAAGCCCTCCATGGTTGCTTTTAAGTGCTGTAGGTTGCCAACCTACAGCCCCAAAATGCCTCAAGTTCCTTCCAACTCCAGTATTTCAAGCCCTCCATGGTTGCTTTTAAGTGCTTGCCAACCTGCATCCCCAAAATGCCTCAAGTTCCCTCCAACTCCAGTATTTCAAGCCCTCCATGGTTGCTTTCAAGTGCTGTAGGTTGCCAACCTACAGCCCCAAAATGCCTCAAGTTCCCTCCAACTCCAGTATTTCAAGCCCTCCATGGTTGCTTTTAAGTGCTGTAGGTTGCCAACCTACAGCCCCAAAATGCCTCAAGTACCCTCCAAACCCGCGTGTTTCAAGACCATGGTTGCTTTTAAGTGCTGCAGGTTGCCAACCTACAGCCCCAAAATGCCTCAAGTTCCCTCCAACTCCAGTATTTCAAGCCCTCCATGGTTGCTTTTAAGTGCTGTAGGTTGCCAACCTACAGCCCCAAAATGCCTCAAGTTCCCTCCAAACCCTGGTGTTTCAAGCACCCCCACGGGATGGAACCATCTGGCAATGGCCTGGCTCCCAGTCGCTCCTTGACCTGTTTGAGGATGGCTGGAACCAGCTCGAACATCCCCAAAAAAAATCACACGTCTTTCCCCCCTTATTTGGTGACAAAATGATAGAAAATGTGATAAACCATGATAAACATCATCCCTTCCCTGTGCCACTGCAGTTGGGAAAGCCAATGTTTGATGGAATGCTGCTCTCCGGCTGCCAGAGGTTCTCCAAAGGGGGGTACCATTCAACAACTACCTCGACCTCGATGATGGAAAATGAGAGAATCACCAACTCCGAAGCTCAAACTGCTAGCTTGGGCTCAATCCTGAAGTCAAAAACGTGGACCTCCTGGACCAAACATCTGCTGGAAGGATCTCGAATCATGCCCCGCTGCTTTCCAGCAGTTGACATATGCACTTTAAAAAATCGGGGCATTTCATCATCTCACCCATAGGATCCATGGTGCTGGTATATATGCTAACATAAAGGGGGTATATTGATGGGATCCATGTTACCATATATAGCAGCACCATGGATCCGTCATGGGTCAGTTCAAACATGTTCAAACATCCTTGGGTATTTCACGAATCCCCACATCTAACATCCCTCAAGCCATCGCAACTTCGCAGAAAAAAAAGGCCTTGTGCAGGGAACGCTTGGTAGCAGACAGCAAGGACTGGTACATGCTCCAGTTGTAGTGGGCCTTCACCTACCAGAAATGCCCAAGATGGTATACAGGATGGTGCCCCCCAAGTTACGTTTGTTGGTTTCTAAACCCATCTAAATACAAGTATAATAACTATAAGTATCATACACTAGTGTATAACTATAACTATAATAGAATAAATATAATATTAATATAATAGTACAATAAATAATAGTTATAACAATAAATAGTTAAACAATAAATAATAGTTATAACAATAATATTATAATACAATAAATAGTTATAACAATAATCGTTAACTATACAACAATAATACAATAAATAGTTATGAGTTATAACTATAAGTATTATTATAGTTATACAATAACCCATAACTATTTATTGTATTATTGTTGTATATGTCTTGTTATACAATTATAATAACCCCATCGACTAAGGATCCCCCATGTTAAGAAACCTCCATTCAGCCATGATTAACAGCTGGTTGGTGGTATATCTACCCCCTGAAAAATATGACAACTCGTCAGTTGGGATGATGATATTCCCAACTGTTTCTGGAAAGCCATAAAATTCCATGGTTCCAAACCACCAAGCAGAATTTGGATCATATAAAATAAACGACCCCTGAAAAATATATGGTGTTCCCAATATATGGAAAGTCATAAACGACCTGGGGCACACCTTGATGATTTCACTCTCAGAGATCCCACGAACGTGCGGGTCCAAAGGAAACCTCAGCCCCAAAAAAAAGGTGCGCCCATTGGGTGGGTGTCCATGATGCACCAATAACGTGCCTCTATGGTGAAGAAATGATGAAAAAAATGCTTCTATTCTGGGTCAAGTAATGTCAAGTATCGTAACTCACCTGAATTTTGCGGCCATTTGGGGATGATTTCCCTATAAAAACCATGATTCCAGGGCTCGGTCGCAGGGCTCGGTCGTGATCAAATTTACCAGATTAATGGCTATGGGTCGAATGGTGTCGAACTGAAAGCGAAAAAGGAAGACATCAAACAGGTGACGCATAATATCATATGGTTGTGTCTCGAAAATGATGGCCGGGCCCATGTTTCAATGGTCAAGTTCGTGTTGGAAAAAAAACAACTGACAAAAATGTGTTTTTTCAGCAATAGTAAACCAAGCCCAATGTTTAACATGGGTGGTAACAACCATCAATCCATATGGGGTTTATGACATTGCTAGAAACTACCCTCCGGTAATTTGTTACAGTTTGCGACATAGAACATGGCCATAGCAATAGTTGATTTACACATTAAACATGTTGATTTTCCATAGTTTTTTGTATGTTACCACAGGGTACCCCCCAAATTAGTAGACTACAATGTGGGGCCCCCGTTCGATAGCTAAGTTGGTTTATAACTCCAATAACTATGGTTTATTATATTTGTAACTATAGTTCATAGATGTTAATAGGGTTTATAAACCAACTTATACCCTCTGGTAAACTAACATAGCGAACTGGAAAATCACCATCTTTAAGAACGGTAAATCAACGATTTCTATGGGCCATGTTCAATAGCTATTTTGACATAACCAGAGGGTAACATATATAGCAACTATGGATATACAATGTGCACAATGACTATATTTATAAATGGGCAATGTTCAATAGCTTTTTGTATGTACATCAACCCCTGTTGATGGTAAACCCCTGTTGATGTTAACCATTAGCCATAGATTATCCATATATCAACCAACTATTTTTCTCACCGGATCTTTCGAAAAATGGTTGGGACAACTCCGAGGAGGTGTCCCGGGGTGAGATCTGGGTCGCCAACGCCACAATGGTGCCTAACATGTCGTTGACCTCAGAAGAGTCATGAAAGTCATGGTGCCTTTCTGGGAAGATATCTATCTATATAAAATGTATATATTATATATGTATATATGTATATTATACTTTTATTATAAATGTGATAAATATTTATAAATGTTATAAGTACAATATACTTTCATTACTATCTACATATATATTGGGTATATATACATATATTGTATGATAGTATGAATTAATAGAACTATACTGTAGAATTGTGTAGGGATTACTATTAGCTATCTATATATATATATATTCTATGGATACATATATTCTTTTATCGCAGCAGAATTACTATCATTTTTTTGCTACATGGTGCCTTTTGGCGATTACTATCTATCTACATATTGGGGTTTCCATAAATGGGGATACCCAAAAATGGATGGTTTATAAGGGAAAATCCGACAATCACATGGATGATTTGGGGGTCCTATTTTAGGAAACCATCATATATAAATATACATATTGTATGATAGTAATCCCAAATACACTGCATATCTCTCTCAAAAAAAAAACTTATATCATTTGCCACTATTCTAGGAATGGATTTTACGATTCTCCGCATTTTGTTTTGGGGAGATGCTAACTTCTACAGCTTTTGCACGGCAAAATCCTGGAACCACATCTTGGGCTCAAAATCTGGCTAGCCGTGTTTGACTATCTTTGACTACAAGGAAACAATACAAAACAAGTAACATGGTTCCAGTTTGATCAATGGATTTAAGAGAAAATCTACAGCAAACATCAGAAAACCCATGGTGTTTACCCAAATACATTAGGTTCCCCAAGCCGGCACCCAGCCACTTGACATTGCCACTGGGCTTCCCCCAACTGCTTCTTCGGTTTCTTGGTTTTTCGCCACCAGCCACTCCCTAGGTCGCACTGGTGAAAACTGCTTTCGTGGGAAAATCTACCTGTAGAGCCTGCAAGATCTGCTACCTATACAAAATTGGCAAAAAGTACTGAAATTATGGGGTAACATAGTAACATATAGTAACATATCAATCTTCATGGCACTTGGAGGTATAGGAAACCATGGCTTTTTCCACCGAAGTTTTGACTGGCAACCCATTGGAACCATACCATCATCCCCGTGCCACGGTTTTTTCCCATACCATGGGGAGAGAACACCAAGACGATTCAGAAGGGTATATTGCCATTGGCAGGGCTTCATTTGGGGTTTACATCAGTTCTACAATATTGATAAAATCAACCCCTGTGGAACAACTAACTATACTCCTATTAGGATTTCATGTAGAGATTCATACCCTACAGAGAAGTGCACATGGCTCTCCAGACTCCCCAAAAAAGTGAATAATGGGAAAAGGGCGACACGCATGAAGTCCGCAGAGGGTTCGTATTTCCGGCTGATTTTTCTCAGACAACTGTCTTGGGACATGCTAACGCCCAAATGCACCAATGTCATAAAACACTGCACCTGCGCGGTGAAATGAGCCTCCTTTGGACGTTATCATCAACATCATCCTGCTGTAGGATTGGTGATTCATCTCAAGTTTGTTGGGCAATTGAAAAAGAAGTGTGGTAGGAAGGTGGTAGGAGCTATGACACTATATAGCCGGTTGGTGGTTGACCTACCCCTCTTGAAAAATATGAGTTCGTCAGTTGGGATGATGACATTCCCAACATATGGAAAGTCATAAAGTTCATGTTCCAAACCACCAACCAGATAGCCATCACGGGCACATCCACGAAATATGGACCATCTCTATCCAGCTTATTTTTCCCAGTTGGTGTTGCGAAAATTGCCACTACCGTTATTAATGTTGGATGGACAATAGTAAAGCACGTGTTATTAATTTTAATGTCTGCTACTATGACTGTTATTACTATGATTACCCCTATCACTACTACTATATCTGTCAAAGTCTATCAACTATGCATTTATCGAAACAACAGAGCAATATGTTCATATTCTGCACCTATCAACATCTATCAACATCTAATCCATCAACATTTACCTCAAAATTACCACATTGTTTGGTATACCATCGTTGCTGTTTTTATTGGTTTTACCCTCCAGTAATCAAAGATGGCAATGGACAATTTCCCGTTGCCTTAAACTTAAACTTGGTTCGAGATGATTTTCCCAGCTGAACACCTCCATTAATAATCATTTATAGCCCAGGGGATCCATGTATGGTATATATGCTAACATTGGGGGTATATTGATGGTAAATGTTACCATATATAGCATACATGGATCCTATGGGTAGATATGTTTAGAAGATTTCCGAGCCAGCTACGTGTGATTACCACATTTACTAAGCTTTTCAACCAACTCGGACCCTTCGATTTGTCCATTCAAGCCATGCAAAACTGGGCTAGCCGAACGTGGTACGCCTGACATGTCTCTCTTGAATGTCCACCTTGGCATGCGGGAAGCAGTTTCGCGAGTGAATTCCTGGTAATTCAAAGCATTGGTTTAAGGGAAAAATTACAGGAAACAAGAGTTGTTACCATCAAACATGGAGGTTTCCTGATGTGTTTCCCGTAAACATCCTTAAACCAATCCAATGAACAATGGGATGTTAGGATATAAATTGGATAATATATATATATTATATCCAATTTATATATTGGTTTAATTGGGTTTAACCATCAAAAATGGTGATTTACTGGGATATGAATGGAGACATTGGTAAAATGGCTTACATTTCACCCGCACATTACCGAGATATTCGATATAATGGAATAATGTTGATATACCCTCTGGTAAACTAACATAGCTATGGAAAATTACAATCTTTAGTAGGTAAATCAACTATAAATGTGCCATTTTCAATAGCTATGTTAAATTACCAAAGGGTAGTGGGAGTGTATATCGATAATACAATAGAATGGGTTGATATATCGGAATATCCCTTCCTTCCTTCACATGAAAAATCATCAAAAAATCCACCCAGAAATTATGGGGGTAACCCATCATGGTGGTAATTTCGGAAAATTTGAGGATGGGATTCGTTTTTGATTTTTGATGAGCGATTTTTTTTGGGGATACTTCTGGTGATACCATGTGGGTATCAATCATGGGATATATGAGGATCTTGGCATGCCGTAGCTTTCCTTGATTTTGGGAGATTGCTATTCTGCAATCTGAGATACCCTCTGGGTATTTAACATAGCCATGGCATAAATGGCCCATAGAAATAGATGGTTTACCTATTGATAGCATGGTGATTTTCCATGGCAAACTGTTAGTCATAACCAGATGGTAAGATTTTCGTGAAGTTCTCCGGCAACAAGCTCTTCTTTTTCCAGAAATCGATGCTGCTGCTGCGGCATGCGGCTTTTAAAATGACCTGCAGGAGCCGGCAAGGATTGCACCATCCGTCACCCTGGTGAAGATCTTTCAAAAATAAGATGAATTTCAGCTGCTCATCATTGGGATATGATGATAGCTCATGAAGTTTTTTCGGATCAGCTCCGACGTTTTTCTTCGAGGATCAAATTTGCTATGTTTGCTGATGATCGAAGATCTTGAAATATGATCGTTCATGATCTTTCCTCAGTTGCCCGGCCTAGCCCTGCACATGATGATCCAGGATCACTAAAATAAAGAGATCAAATAGCACACCTTCGGACCTTAGAGCCATTGGAGCTGGGCAGCGATCAATGGATCAATGACTGCTTCGGAAAAGGAACATAAGAATATGGCAGAATCAAACTCTGCAACCATGAGTCACCATGGTGATTGATCTATTCGGATAGGGAAGCAAGTCATAGATTCACGATGCCCCACAGTCGGAGTATCTGCGGCCGTGACGAACTTCCGGGTTCCAATTCGGCCCAAAACACGGTGACCACAAAACACCAAACAGTCAATTTCAGTGGAAGAGTACGGTTCAAAAAAAGGATCATCTGAATATCATATGATCATATCATTTCACATGCATATATATATATACATACAATAAACCCTTCGGTTATTTAACATAGCTATGGAACATCACCATTAAAATAATAGCTACATGTTATCGACCTAAATGGGTCGTTTTTTTTGGGTCATCTATACCGTAGCTATGTGAAATAACCAGGTTGGGCAGAGATGTCACCCCCTGGTGAAATCCTGCCAGGTGGCATAGCGTGCTTGTGGCTGGCGGCTGTGAGCAAAGCTCACCTGCTTTGCAAATGTGTATTCAGTGGGCTGAGGCAAAGGGTTGATTAGTTCAGCCGAAATTTATGCAAAGCAATTCCGGCTCAACAAGATTCCCATAAATTCATAAAAAATCCATTAAACAACAAAATCATGAAACAATGATTCCCACTTTTAGCACATAAACATCAAGAAACCAAAACACCTAGTTGTCCATGTTTTTGTTTCCGGCTGCAGTTCTAGGATTGGACAGGAAAAAATAGGATTATATTATGAAAAAACAGTCATGTCTTCCCCCTGGATAGTCACCTGAAACTGCGCTTGTTATCCAACATAAAGACGTCCAGTAGGAACAAATGATGTTTACTATTTTCAGGAGTCCATCTTTGATTTTTAGTGTTTGGCCCCTTAGAAAATGTAGTGGAAAGACATCGTATATCTCATCGTCATGGCACCATTGGAATAACTTACTCATCCTGGAATTACAGCCCTTCAAATTCAGGCCAGTAAGTGAACAGACCAACCCATCCTTTGTAACAATGCTGTGAAGAAAAGTCAACCAGGGCACTGTTCAAATCAAATGTCCCAGATGTTTTTCCAGCTTTCCTAGATTTTCCTAGCCATTTTGCTTCCGTGGAAAAAAACACTTCGCACATTTCAAATCGGCCAGGGCCACCTGCCACCCCCCCCTCTTTCCGCGCGCTTCAAATAGCACCGTTTCGCCCACTTCGAAATCACTCAAATCTTCCCCCGTGACGGCGTCACATCCACACCTCGTGAACCATCATTTCCATCACCCAGAAGGCCACGGAAATGACCAAATAGACCATCCTAGTCTTGGTTATCCATATGAAAAATGGTTAAAAATGGTTGATAATGGCTAATGACTTAATAAAACATAGCAATGGCTGATGATGGCTAATGATTACTATGGGTGATAATGGCTAATAATCCCATTCCCCGTACTAAACATGGGATTGATAGACCCCGAACAACTTCGCCTGAAAAACAGAACCTACATCAAACTGCATCAAAAAATACATGCGTTGAATTGTTTTGTTTGAACATTTTGAACCCAATCCCATGAAATATATGAAATCCAAAGCACGCTGAGGAGACCAAATCGGATTCAATGAAGCCATAGTTTTCGCTGTCGAAGGACTTGATTCGGCCTATGAGTACAGCAGTACCTTTGGCGCTGCTAGCGCCAGCAGAGTCTCGTGTCCAATTTTGGTGGGATCAAATGGTGATTTCAGGTGGGTAAATCACAATAAACCGTCCCCAAAGTTCACCATTTTAATAGGTGGTATAAATATGTATAGATATAAACCATTCTCGAATGGTTGGTTTATAGCAAAATACCCCCATTGATTGATGGGATTTTCATGAAGTGTTCGTGACTTTTTGTTTCAAGACGTTGCTGCAGCTTAGATACGTGACGCAGGGCTCGATCCTCCATAACCGCTATAGCCATTACCACTTTCCTGGCTGCTGTGCTTTGGTCCAAACTGGAATCTGGCCATAAGAATAATTGCTTGGTGGTTGACCTACCCCTCTGAAAAATGATGGAGTTCGTCAGTTGGGATTATGAAATTCCAAATGTATATGGGAAAATCCATTAAAATTCATTAAACCACTATAATTGCATATTATTCCCATATGGAAAGTCATATAAAATTCCATGGTTCCAGTCACCACCAACCAGTTGTTGTCATGTTGGGATCGGGATGATTCCCCCAAAACATTCACCATCATTTCAAACTGGAATCTGATGATTTCTGATGGCCATAAGAATAACCTTTACCCTCTGGTAAACGTTTACATTTTGCCATGGAAAATCACCATTTTTCATGGGAAAATCCACGAAGTAAATGGCCATGTTCAATAGCATTTTGTATGTTTACCAGAGTGTAAAAAGATTGGAATCCAGGAAACCCATGAAACTTCCCAGGTCCCAGCAACTTGGGCCCAGACCCCTGTGGGAAAGGATGGCTTGATGCCAGGGATAAAAATGGTAAAACACACCGACCGTACCGGAAAATTTCAAATGGGAAATCACCTGGGCGCCATCTACAACTTCGGAATTACATCCCGCAAAATAGGAATGTTCCCACCATGGTTTTAAGGGTGACCCCCTCCACAAATCTACCATTTTTTTCAAAAAAGGGACATCTATTGCTGGGATAGCTTGTCGTTATATATCGGCCCATCCACCCATCAAATACCATGGGCTAGGTGAGCACCCATTACATACCCAGTATCCATCCATTAACATTGCCAATGAGCTGAATTATTCATGAGGGCTTACTAACCATCTGCTATTAGCCTTTGAAAGGGGTTGGTTGGTTGAATCCAGATAATGAGTGGATACACTGATACACCCCTTAAATTCCAGGCTTATACATCAAATAGCCAACAACTATCCACTAAATGCATGCCTTTTTCAAAAGACAAATAGTAAATGCCTCAATTTGGCCGGATTGGTGGCCTCACCTTCTGAATATGCTTGCTGCTTGTCATTGGGGAGTTAAAAACCCATTGAACATTTATAAAGTTGAAATCATGGACCGAATAGCCCCATCACCATATAATATACAGTAATATATCCCCACTGCCAAAGATAGAAATGGGTTTCCAGCATGGTATTTTGATGACGTGTTCCCTAAACTTTCCTGATGACAGGGAATGGGGAGACGAAGCATCTGGACATATCTGGACAAATTGTATCATTCACTAACCTGAAATAGGGTTTCTTCTTTGGATAATTGTCCCTACTAAGCATTGTTCCAGTGAGGTCCCAGTGAGGTCGTTTTAATCTATCCAGATTCATAATATATATATAATATATATATATATAATATATATATATACATATAACCATGTGTCATAATTGTCATACATATATTAAATTGCATATATATATATGGCATATGTGCGGCATATATATATACTTCAGGAGGAACAAAGTTTATGCTTCTTGAAAGCTTTACAAAACATCCATCTCGGTCAACTGCGGGTCATATTTTCAAGTCCGTTTTGTGTGGCAGGTGTGGGACGGTCAATTATCACCCTCTTTTAAATATATAAGATTTTAAATAAAACTTTTGGAGGGTGGAAATGCGACCGGAGTACGACAAAGCTCCATGCTAGGATTCTACGGGGAAAGGGTGTGCAGAAGAAGAAACCAAACATGTTCACTGTGGGAAGCTCAACAAGCGCAACTTTTGTCCTACCAGTGTATTTATTCGTTTATTCATATTCATATCTATATCTATATTTATATTTATGCGGCTGTGAACTTTCATGCATGTATCCATGCCTACCTTGATGTGACTTGCCTTGCATGCCGGTCCCATGACTGCCCAAGCACCAGCGGAGGGTTGTGGTTGCGGCATTTTGGTGTTGGACACCATCGGTGCGAAAGCCATAGTGTTTCGGGGAAACATTTGCGGTGCAGCTGCGGTTTGGGAGTGTGGCAGGGCCCCTCTACAGTATCTGGTTGAATATCACATAGAAGGTTGGACCATCTATCATTTTTGACTACTTGCAATTTGGGAAATTGCCAGCTACCAGGGTGATTTGGTTCCACGCCAATCACACTGGTAGCGGAGCCCGGTGCTCCAGCTCCATTTGCTCCTTCGAGCACAATTTTGCTGAAGGAGTGAGATCCAGGACCAATGAGCGGTAGCGTGCAGACTGCAATCGAAACACCAGTGCCTGGGGACGAACCAAGTCCCGTTGTCCAGCAGCTCCCATGGAATAGCATACCGAAGTTCACACCAGGGGTGACCAATGTCCAGGAGTATGTTCAGAAACTGAAGTTTTTAGCTGCAATGTGGCCAACCGACCACCTTAGCCAGCTCGCACCACGAGCAGCCTTGCTTGTGGAGGGTACGGCCTTCAAGAAGGTAGCCAGATTGGACCCTGCAAAGCTTCGAGTCAATGATCAGACCGGCATAGCCCTTTTGGTTGATGCAATCGGAGGTTCCTGGGGTGCCACTGAACTTGAAGAAAGATATGAGTTTTTCGAAAAAGCACTGTATGGTACAGTCCAAAGGAGTGATGAATCCCATGATTCTTTCCTGTCCAGAATGGAAGCCAGCTTTGTGGAGCTGTTGAATCGTGGAACAAAGCTTGAGGAGGTGCAGGCCTATGTTCTTCTCAGGCAATCGTTGCTCTCCGCCGAAGACAAGAAGAGAATCCTTCTTGAGCACTCTGGTGAATTGAAATACAACCCAGTTGTCAAGTCCTATCGACTGCTTGGAAGTAAGTTTTTCTCAGAGGTTCAAGGGAATCGCCAAGGTGCCAAAACCAAGGTCTATGATGTCAATGTGTCCGAAACGGTTGACTATGACTCCCGGTCCTTTGATGATGTGTCAGCAGAGCGTGCCTTTGTGACTTTGACTGAGGAGCCCGACCTTGACCTCGATGTCGAGTTCATGGACATCATGATTGCTGCTGAGGACTCGGATGCCTTGACAGTAAGCTCCTTTGAACAAGAGCTTGAGGAGTTCTTGCAGGATGTTCCGGATATGCATGATGCGATGGTCTCCTATTTGGAGGCACGTTCCAAACTGCTGGAAAAACGCCGCAGCCGCGGCTTTTGGCCTGTGAAGTTTGGTGACAAGGGTGGCAAAGCAGGTGGCAAGTTCAAGGGTCGTGGAAAGGGGAAGCGTCAAAGGGAGCAGCTTCTCTCTAGGATCGCCCGATCCACGTGTCGCATTTGCCATCAGAAGGGCCACTGGAAAGCTGAGTGTCCTAACCGGGACAAAGCACCTGACATGAATTCCACAGCAGCCGCCAACGTAGCCGAAGAGATGCCCGTTGCCGATGTTCATGAAGTCCTTTCTGAACCCGAGTCCTTGCCCTCCGGAGCCGAAGATGTCCAGGGTTTCATGTCTCAAAGTAATGTTTTGTACTCCATGCCCATGCACCATAAGAAAGATGAAACCATACATGATGCCTATGTTGTACAAGCATTGCATGATCCCGTGGTAAAGAACAAACTCAGGGATAGGATCCGAAAAGTGTTTGCTGGCGTCCACAGCCAGCCAGAGCATCCGACACTGCCCAGGTATGTTTTCCCAGTGAACGGCAGCCGAACCGACCGGCAAAGCCCTGCATTGAGTGTTCCAAGAGCCTGGAAACAGCCTGAACCGTTGCCAGATGTTTGCAATTTGGCCGCGTCATGCAACAAGCCATGTCATGCCATTTTAGATACAGGAGCCAGTCGATGTGTCATTGGCGAAAGGGTGTGGCTGAAGTTGTTTGAACAGTTGCCAGAGAGCCTTCAGAAGAAGATCCGTAGGAAGCCCAGTCAAGTCAAATTTCGTTTTGGAAACAACCAAACCCTCCAGAGTGAATATCAGGTTCAAATGCACATGCAAAGTTCCCAAGAAACCGGCCGAAAGCTCCTTTTGACAATTGAAGTTTTGCCTGGGAGTACACCATTTTTGTTCAGTAAAAGGGCATTCAAGCAACTCGGGGGAATTTTGGACACTACCAACGATACCTGCTATTTGCAAAGACTTGATCGACGGATTCCACTTGAGTTGAATGCAACAGAATTGTATCTCATTGATGTTCGTCAGCTGTGTGCTTCGCCATCATCAATCAGTTTTTTCAAATCATTTTCAAAGCCTGACAATTCATGGAGTGATCAATCGAGGGGAGTGAATTGTTCACAGGGTCCTGTGTTGTCGCCTGAAGTTCCAAAGAATGAAACACATGTGGAAAATATCGCGCTGACTTTGGCTAAGCCAGCATCCAAACCTGCCGTATTATCTGTGCCTGATCCGCCGTTGCCAGTTGACAAATATGCCAACTGCTCCCATGATGGGCTCACTGCGCACTGTGGCGGAAGCCGTAGTGAGTCTCCTGACCATGTTGCTTCAGTTCATGATTCAGCAGTTGGAGATGCACCCCGAGAGTCCCGAGAATCCGCCGGAAATGATGAATACACTCTCAAGCATGGTTCAAGAATTGCAGAATCAACGAATGATGTTACAGAGCCTCATGTCCCAAGGAAGCCATCTGCAGATTGCCCGAGATTCAACTGGCGCTTCAATGCCAACAGAAGGCTCACCCGTGCGTCCTGCTCCGAAGGCACCACCAGCTGCCCTCATGCCAAGGATTCAAGATGTGAACTGCCTGTCAATGTCCTCTCAGAGAGTGTCTCAAGCACTGCAACGTCAGAGCGAGAGCACAGCACCGGAGACAGCAACTGTGGTCTCCAGCCGTGTGACAAACTGGCAAGTCTTGGAGGAAAGCGAGGAGGAGGTGATTGTGGATATCGATGGACGTCGCCTGGAAGTGAGTCCGGCAGTCCCAGTTTTGCCATTGAACTCGGCAGATGACAATTGGGGATTGGGGCCAAGTCAGAATCAATTGGGGAAAGAAGCACAAAGGAGAAACATATGCCCAGGTCTACCACCGCGATCCCGGATACTTCCAGTGGGCCAATGCCCGCTACGGAAGCCTGACACCGGAGATTCAGGATTTCGTCAAATACTGCCGAGTGCAGAAAGATCTGGAGCAACATGCCTAGAATCCCAGAAGTTGTACGTGTTAGAGATCAAGAGTTCCATGATGAGGTTCATCAAGTTCGTCAACAATTGTTCAACAGTGAGGGTCTTGATTTGTTCAATGTGAGTATTCAAAATTCTTTGAATGATGCAAAAGGGATTCTTCATGAAGCTTTTGTGCCCCCAACCTGGAGCCTGCCCCGCAAGCCATGCATTTTGCTGGAAGTGTATGCCGATTCAAACAGCCCACTGACTGATGCCATGAACCATTTGGGTTACTTTGCCATCAGGTTTACTCGAAAAGATGGAGACCTGTCCACCACCGAAGGACGCAAAGCCCTGTGGAAACTCATTGACGAATACCAACCCTTAAATATATGGGTGGCCCCAGAATGTGGTCCTTGGGGAGGTTGGAATCGTCTCAACATGTTCAAGAGTGTAGCCTTGTTTGACAAAGTGATGGCCTGGCAAAAACGTGAAGCATGTCACGTGGAGCTGTGTTCCCAACTCTGTACCTTTCAGGTTAAGAGGAGCCGTCATTTTCACTTGGAACAGCCGAATGGTTCCACCATGCCTCAATTGCCTGCATTCCAAGCCATTCGAGAAGCCACCGAAAGAGCCAGTTTTGACATGTGCATGTTTGGTTTAAAGCATCCCATCAGTCGCAGATTTCTTCGTAAGTCCAGTCAAGTGTTTACCACAGATCCCTCAATGGTTTTGAAGTTGCAGGCCTCGAGGTGTGATCACCGACACATGCATCAGCCGATCGAAGGAAGTGTCAATGTGAATGGACGCCGCTTGCCGTTGACCAGGTTCTGTGCAACATATTGTTCTGGATTTGTCCATAAGATAGCCCGATGGATGATTCAAAACATGCAACATGAACTTATGGTGGGTGAACATGACGATGAACCTCCCGCAAAGAGAAGCCGATTTACCAACAATCCTCTGAAGCGTTTCAAGTCATCACATGTGATTGACCTTGATGCAAATGCATCCAATCCTAGTGTACCAACGACAGCCTCAAATGTGCCCTCTCTCAACCAACCAAGTGAAGAGGTAGGCAATGGATCTCCACCTCAGGAGTCCCAACTTGATGACAATCAACGACAGTTTCATACACATGATTTGCCAGCCGTAGCAAGCGATGCCCAAGAAAATGCCCAGCTGAGGAATCCCAAAAAATCATCCTCAGTTCCACCTGCGAATGAAGCCTGGAGAGCCATCTTCCAAAGCATGGAAGGTATCGCTCCACGTGTAGGCAATCTCTTGGTTGATGCGAGTCATGCGGTGTTTGCTCAGGTACAAGTTCTGGTGCCACTTATGAATCTTCAGGTGATTTTTGTGTGTAGAGGAACTGAACGAATGCAACTGCCAGTGAACCTTCCAGACCGACAAGTGAACACCATACGTCACACGGTAAGCCTTCACCGTAGTACAGGTGAAATTCATGACTTTGGAAGTGAAGAATGGGTGACCCTTAAGCGCAGTTGTAGAATAAGGAATGCTGTTCCCTCCAAACTCATGATCACATGTTTTGGCTCACCAAGAGTTTTCTCTGAAGAAAAGATTTCTAGTGAGCACCCAATGCCTGAGCCAGACAACAAAGCTGCTCCACCAGTGAGTGACGGGGCACCCTGTCCTGACAATCCTGCGGATGCTGTGAGAAGTGCCTCCAAGATCGGCCAAAACGAGATTTGTGAGGGATGGGCCCCTCCTCCAATAGCCATCCATGGACCCAAATTTAGAAACCTAAGTGAAGTTGAAAAAGCGGATCTGAGAAAACTGCACTTGAATCTTGGTCATCCTGATCCCAATGTGCTGGCTGAACACTTGAAGACACATCAGGCCGCTCCACATGTGGTCGAAGCAGCACGTGAGTACGTTTGTGATGCTTGTGTTGAATCAGTAGGTCGGAAACACCAGCGACCTGCCAAACTTCATGAGCCTCGAGACTTCAATGATCTAGTAGGAATAGATGGATTTTATTGGTCCGGTTCCAAAGGTTTTCGTGTCCATGTTTTTCACTGCATTGATGAATCCTCATTGTTTCATCTCGGCAGGCGCTGTGAGACCCGAAACACTGATCAGGTAATTGATACTTGGTCCAACTTTTGGACATCGTGGGCTGGTGATCCTGACCAAGTCTACACCGATCCTGCCGGAGAATTTATCTCTGACAAGTGGAAAGAACTGATGACTTCAAAGTCCATTCAACTGTTGATTGCAACTGAAGCTTGGCAGCGAGGACGTGTTGAGAGACATGGCCAGATCATCAAGCGTATGCTCACCCGTTGTGACCTTGAAAATCCAATAGAAAATTTGCAAGACTTTGACCGAACACTGTTGGCGTGCTTTCAAGCTAAGAATTCACTCATGCGACAAAAGGGATTCTCCCCTGAACAGATTGTCCTTGGAAAATCTCAGAAGATTCCTGCTAGCCTATCATCTGATGAGAACGCAATAGCACATGACCTTGCTTTAGGAGAGGATACCGAGAGTGAATCCTTTCGAAAAATTTTGGAAGTTCGCACACGGGCCAAAAAGGCCTTTCTGATCACCGACAATGATCAAGCCATCCGACGTGCCTTGCTTCGCAGATCCTGTCCCGTCCGAGGTCCTTTTGAACCTGGACAATTAGTGATGTACTGGGTTAAGCGACCCAAAGCCAGCCGGCAAGAAGCAGGCCGATGGCATGGACCGGCCAAAGTCATTGTACAGGAAAGCCAAACAGCCGTTTGGTTATCCCATGCTGAACGACTTTTCAAGTGTGCACCAGAAAGCATTCGCCCCGCATCCCTGAGGGAATGGAATACCCACAGTGAAAAAGCCCAATCATGGATTCCTGAACTTAATCCAAAAACCCCTAATCTTGCCTTACCCAATAGTCCTGACAATGCCACAGACTATGAACCCAGCATTATGCCTGAACCCGTCATTGCCATTCCCAATCAATCCAGTACCCCGCATTCCTCTATCCAACCTGAAAGTGAAACGTTTCCTGAACTTTCCCAAGACCTATCACCGGAAAACTCTGAGATCCCTGATGTTCCACCAAATCCACCTGAAATGATTGACCTGGATGCTGAGAACAATGCTAGTGATGCCACGCTTTCCGCAATGGACATATTGCCCATCCTCCACTGCCATGCCCTGACGTCTGAAGTCAGTTGTGAACCGCTCTATGAAGTTACCATGCTGGAACTTGGAGAGGCAACTGACTCACCGAGTGATCAGATTCTCCTTGCTGAGGATGACATGCCAAGGATTCAACAACCTCTTGAATGTGAAGAACAACAGTGTTTTGCTTTGTCTGTTGACATCAGTGATCATGATGTTCAGAAATGGTCATCTTCAGCAAAACCCGAAGAAATGGCGTGGGTGGCCAATGTGTGTAAGAGGGCTCGTGCCGAGGTGAGTGTCAAGAACCTTAGCCTTGAAGAAAAGATCCTGTTTGAAAAGGCAAAGGACGCAGAACTTAATTGTTGGATTCAAACTAGTGCCTTAAAGCCTATCCTACGAAGAAAGTTGAACCCTGAACAAATCCTCCGAAGTCGCTGGATTCTGACTTGGAAGGCAATCAACGAGGAAGACAGCACCAAGCCCCAGCGAAAGGCAAAAGCTCGTTTAGTGGTTCTAGGTTTTCAAGATCCAAAGCTTTGTGAGGTTGCACGTGATTCTCCAACCTTGACTCGAGAAGGAAGAAATACCGTTCTGCAGACAATTGCCAGCCAAAAATGGGATCTGTCGTCATTTGACATTAAGACAGCCTTCCTGCGTGGCCAGTCTGACAAAGACAATCCATTGGCCATGGAGCCTCCACCGGAGTTGCGTCAAAAACTAGGTCTCACTACCGATCAAGTTTGTGCCTTGGTTGGAAATGCCTATGGAAGGGTTGATGCTCCGTTGTTATTCTACAAGGAATTTTCAAAACAACTTGATAAGCTCCATTTCACAAAACACCCACTTGAACCATGTATCTATCTACTTGAAACTACTCAAGGTAACCAACGTACCCTGCATGGCATCATTGGTACCCATGTTGATGATGGCGTATGTGGTGGTGACTCGTATTTCTATGCCCAACTTGATGCCTTGAAGAAAGCTTTGCCCTTTGGATCCTTCAAGCAGCGTTCGTTTTCACCGGGATACACCTTGAACAATTGCCGGACTTCAGTATCATGGCCTCCCAAGAAGAATACGTGAAGAATATCCCTGCCATTGATGTTGGAAAATCCCGTCGAGCAACACCGGATGCTTCCATCAATGACATTGAGCTGAACAAACTCCGTGGCCTGATCGGAAGTCTTCAATACGCAGTGTCTCATACCCGGCCAGATCTCGCTGCGAAGCTTGGCGAAGTCCAAGTTTCCGTTGCAAGGGCCACAGTCCAGACTCTTCTGTTGGCAAACAAAGTTTTGAGAGAGGCTCAGGAACATAGTCACGTAAAGATATGCTTCAGAAGCATTCCTGTGAACCAGTTGACTCACGTAAGTTTTGGAGATGCCTCGTTTGCAAGTGCGAAACAATTGTCCTCTTTTCAAGGAACCTTGATTTGCGCAACGAATCATGAACTGGATCTTAATAAGAAAGCACCCATCAGTCCCTTGACCTGGACATCCAAAAAGATTTCACGTGTGGTTCGTTCGACATTGTCCGCTGAAGCATACTCAATGTCTGCAAGCGTAGATCGTTTAGGCTGGATGCGACTGTTATGGGGAACCATTCACATTGCTCAGTTTGACTGGCGCGATCCTCTCCGTGGATTCAGGTCTCTTCCAAAGGCAACGATTGTCACAGATTGCAAAAGTTTGTTTGATTTGGTTAGCAGAACCGCCATGCCATCATGTGAAGAGTTTAGGAGGACCCTTGAAGTTTTGCTCATCAAGGAACGGTGTCAAGAGCACTGTCATTTCAGGTGGATTCCGACTTCGTTACAGGTGGCTGATGCTTTAACCAAACCTATGGACCCAATTTTACTGCGACAAGTTTTGTCTTCTGGTTGCTTTCAACTTTTCGATGAAAATGAATCCTTGGAGCGAAATGCTCATCGCAAGCAAGCTGTTCAATGGATCCGAGAAAAACAGAATGGAGCCTTCAATCAGTCGAAAGTCACATCAAAAGAATTTTAGAGGAGTGTGAACTTTCATGCATGTATCCATGCCTACCTTGATGTGACTTGCCTTGCATGCCGGTCCCATGACTGCCCAAGCACCAGCGGAGGGTTGTGGTTGCGGCATTTTGGTGTTGGACACCATCGGTGCGAAAGCCATAGTGTTTCGGGGAAACATTTGCGGTGCAGCTGCGGTTTGGGAGTGTGGCAGGGCCCCTCTACAGTATCTGGTTGAATATCACATAGAAGGTTGGACCATCTATCATTTTTGACTACTTGCAATTTGGGAAATTGCCAGCTACCAGGGTGATTTGGTTCCACGCCAATCACAGCGGCAAGTATACATGTATATATATATACTATATATGTATATATGTATATATATAATATAGATATTATATATATATACATACACAGTATATATCCCATAAATCATCCATAAACCCAGATTCCATGGCAAGTGTCCTTGGCTTTCCAAGCATCCCAAGCCGTTGCCTCCGTTGCCAAGGTCAGCTGTGTCGCCGTGGGGAGCCATTGGTCATCACAAGGCTCGGCATTGTAAGCCTCGGTCGAGGCTTCAAAAATGGGGGGCGTACCGGGTTCCCAACAGGAAGATGGATAGGACAAAAAGCTTTTATTAGATGTTATCATCAAAAAATATAGCAGAATTTATATATGTATATCACATGTACATACACATACACACATACATATATATAATATATAATATGTATATCTGAATGGTTGAGTATCTGAATGGTTGAGTATCTGAATGGGGTTCTAAAATGAAGTTGAGCTGGCACCTAAGAATTTACGTCGCTAGTTGACAAAAAGGTCCTGATCTTGACAAAAAGCTTGCAGTTGCAAAAAGGAAACTCTTCCAATGATGATCCAATCCCAATTCTCCCGTCTATGGAGGCCCCTTTTTTGGGGCCGTGAAGCCCTGAACAGATCCAAGACAAACAACAAGGGTATCTATAGGACTCTAGGATTCTAGGGACGTATTTTGAAATCCCATCACCCGTTCATTTTTTTGACACCCCCCCCACAGACCATGCCTTTAGTGGGGGATTTGCACATCATTGGGACCATAGGACATGGGCGGTTTAATATGTTTTAGTATTATTATTTACTGTAAGGGGATGGGATTGTTCAAGGGGGGTAGGGAAATTATGGCTAGAAATGATGTGAATTTTCCATTGGCAATTTTTTTATCCGGGGCGCAAGTGGATAGCCCTGATCACTGACCGTGACGTTGAAGGAGACAGCGGATCCAGCTTCTAATTTGGAGCCCAGCCGTTGGTTGACCCTCACCTAGGAATGGAGTAGGGATCATCTGATTCAAAAAACCTCGGGTTTTTTTAATGGTTTTTTCCTCCCCAAAAATCAAGGTGATCAAGGTGTCGAATCTAGGTTAATCCAGTTTCATCTGGTCTTATTCAGTCTTATCTGGTGTTGAAAAATGTTTTTAGATTTTTTAGCCCCAAATTTGGTCAGAGCTTTCCTGGAAATTGTCCTACTCAATCCGGGACTCAAGGAAACTCATCAAAGGGATTCGAAGATCGAAATTTGCATAGTGAGAAACAGGAAAACAGCTGCGAAATAACTGCCATTTTGTTCTGCAGGTCAAACATCATCAGAAGAAAAAACATGGGGAGAAGGGGGGAAATATGATGAAATAATATGAAATACATAGGGCCATGATGGGCCATGAAGGGGACAACACAGGAGAATCATTGGAAAAACGTCATCCTGTGTTGATGAGGTGCTGGAGATCCAAAGAAATTCAGGGTCTCTGGGCAATGAATCTGCGTGACGCCCTTAGCGACGGCTTCAAATCGACCCTTCCTTAGATGGACAGAATGCAGGAAGTTGGCGGTCGGAAATGAGGGATTTGGACTTTCAAAGTGGGTGATGTTTTTTTTTTTTAAGGAGCTAGCTTGAAACATCCATATCTTTTGCCGGGTACCATCCAGTAGTCTAAAAGTGGCTTGCGGTTTCCGGCTTTGATTCGATGATTTTCCCATACCCTCCATGTGTTTCCGGAGAAACCAATTAGCCATGTTTGATTTCCGGAGGTATATATACGACCTATATTCGCGAAGCTCAGGTGTTTTTCAAACCTCGCAAAGCTCAGGTGTTACACATGTACACATGTCCCAGGATGAAGGGCTAAAGATCCGCAACTGGATCCAAACTAATTCAGGGTGCAGCTCCTTTCATGGTGCGCCGTGCAAAACATGTACAGATATGTACAGTAAAACCTAAAACAAGGAAGAAACGACATGATATTTTATCCAAAAACTCATGCAATCATCATGAAAAAGTTGGAATCATTAACGTTGCAATTTTCCACATGCAACTTGTTTGGATGATTCCATGATTTTCCTGGGTGGTCACAGGTAATTAGTCTGTAGATGTCTGTAGTCCTATCATCGGAACCCTAAACAGGGCAGGGGAGGCCAAGTATCAACGCAAAGGTTCCCGCGGTTCCTGCAACAAGGACATGATGAGCCGGGAGTCGTGTGGTAAACATCAAAACTGCCCATGAAGTAAACCCAGATTCTGAAGGTTTCTGACTGAAAAAAAACATCGTTGATAAAAAAGTTGAGGTTTTCCATGGTTTTACCAACCACACTAAGGTTGCCAACATGGCATTGGAGCACATTTCAAGCTGTGGCATTGGCAGAGGAGTCGTGAACTTTTTTCCCCCATGATTTCTGGGGAAACATGGGGAAACCATCGATTTTTCAGATGTTTTTTTTTCCGGATTTTCCCAGAAGGGAAAACGATGGAAATCATCAGCAAACCCAAGGGAAAATCATAAAATGATTCCACCATAAAATTCCACCATAAAATGACCCAACATGACCCAACCTACCCGACATTACCCGACCATACCCAACAAAGCTTTCCCAGCGGAGATTGTTTCCCAAGCCCGCTGGAGCTAAACGTTGGAAAACGATGGAAAATCGTTGAATCTTCTCATCGTTTTCCAACAGATCACTGCACCTGTCTTCAAACGCAGCATTGGATGCGAAGCTTGCGCTTTCTTTTGCTTTGAAAGGTGCAAGTAGAAGGCAACCAAGTCACCTGCAGAAAACTCACAACAAAAGTTGGCCCACAAAAAACAGCTAGGAGTGACTCCTTCGGAATAAAATCACATGGTGCCACGGTGCAAGGCGAGGCGCTCCAGTTAAATTTGTTGGTTTACAAGATGGTTGACTATAGTGATATCATGTATCCCCCATAAACCATAGTTAACCAGTTAACCAAGTTATGTGCGTCAACTTAGCAATCTACACAGCTTCACCTGTAAGCCTGCCTTATCAACCCATATTCTTTGGTGACCAAGTGCATCAGCGTCACCATCCACTGAAAAGTGGGGGTATAACCATGGGCTTGGAGAACTTGGTCACTCCCCTTTGAACAACGGTGCAGAAAATGGCGATCGAAAGCTATCCCAGATTGTGGCCTTGTATTACTATGGTTAGCCTCTGGTAATTTAACATAGCTATGGAAAATTGCCCATTTACAAATGACTTTCCCAGCTACAAACCTCCATTTATTTCATGGATTTTCCAGTTCGCTATGTTAAATCATCAGATGGTAGCTATAAATATACCGAAGATCCCCATGGTTTTTTCCACCACAACCAGCCACCCCGGGGGACCCCTTAACACACTGCCCGTTGCGGTTCAACATGGTTCAACGGATGCTCGGGGGAAGAACCTGGTCCTGCCAGGCTGTCTGCCAGAACATCTTTAAAGACGTAGACTTCTTGCCTGGGACATCGGCGATTCGCTGGGTTTGTCAACTTTTTTAACACAAATGCCATCAGTTTTTTTTGGGGGGGGGCTGTAGGTCACTGTAGGTGGTAATTTAAGCAAGTTATAAGATGTAATAACCATGACTAAGGATAACATCTCCATTGGATTGTTGGATTATTTCTTTGAGCGAGTTTGTTTGGCTGGGCCTACGCCACGTCTACTCAAAGCATTCGCAGCGTTTGCCACTACCATGACAGGGGCGGACATTGCTCTATGGAACGCGCCATGGTCATCCTAGGTCCTCAGTGATTCTAAGTGATTCTAAGTGAAGGTGATGGAAAACACCCAGTGATCAGTGCCATATACCCTCTGGTTATTTAACAGTTCGCCATGGAAAATCACTATGCTATTAATAGGCAAACCATCTATTTCTATGGGCCATCTATACCATGGCTATGTTAAATAACCAGTGATCAGTGCCATAAATGTCTACAACCCACTGGCAAGTCGAGGAATTGAGAAAGGGGCCGCCTAAGAGCTCGGCATTGAAATCATGTTGGATCCCGGCCCAACATCCAGGCGCCTGAACACCATTTTTTATGTCATCCATTTGTCACCCCGACTCACCAAACATGGAAACATGGCTGGTAGGGAACATGTTTGGGAACAAACAAAACACCATCCCTAATTGGTCTATGATGGTCGCATTGGCTTCACACCAGAATTCCATCATGAAAGCCGCGGCTCAAAGTGCTCGATAGTCCGAGTCACCCATATTTTCTTCTGACTTCATCACACTCCTCAGGTGAGAAAGACATCCAGCACACCCTGAGGCAAGCCAAAATGCAATCTGGTTTCGTCCAAATATGAGCGGATATAGCCCAAGTATCCCCAAGTCACAGCCGTCACAGCCATGAAAATCATGTCAGACATTGGGAAAAACTCATGTTTTCAACATGTCTCAACTGGAGATATTTGCAGTTTTAGGGACGAAAATCATGATCACCATGACATTTTCTAGGACACCCTTTGGTAAACATGCAAAACCGATTCTAAAAACGATGGAAAATCACCATTTTTAAGAGGTAATCCAAGCTGTGTTGGTTTCGCAGATGATATTTTCCAGCAAAGCCGAGGCACAATGAAGCCACAACCCCTCTCCTGAGGCCGAAGGCCGGTCAACCATCAGTGACATGTAGAAAAATGTTATATCTACAGGATGATATAAGTGGTTTATGGTAGATATATGTAGATATAACTGATAATATATAGTTATTCCAATAAAAATGATACCCTCTGGCAAACTAACTGGTTGCGAACTGGAAATCACCATGTTTAATAGGTAAATCAATGAACTCAATGGGTCATGGCTTCGCCCTGCTGATGACAAACAAGACCCCAATGGCATCTTCGAGTTGTTTGGGTATATCATGCCATATCCCATTAATCCAATATATATATATACACATATGTATGATTGTATATGATTATATATGCATATATATATAATCTATATAATATATATATAATCTATATAATCTATAATATATATATATATATATACAATCTATATATATATATATATTCTTTTTTCTTTTTCCCCATTGAATCTCAATATTTCCCAGTATTTCACTGTTTTCACCTCAAAGTGGCTGGAAAATAGCTGGTCACTATGCCCAGCAGGAAGGAGTTCTTGGTCTTCTCCTCCCCGCAAGAACGGTCCTTTCGTTTCGCACCTGGCTTGACATCCCAGCGACCTCCCCACATGTTTTTTTTGGGGAGATATGGTTGGGTTAAAACAATAATAAACCATCCCCAAAATCACCATGTTTATGGGTGGTATAAACCATCAAACATGGAGTGGTGTATGGCATTGTTTTAACCACATGAGTTGGGATAGATTATGGCATAGTTGAGATACTTGGGATAGTCGTTCCTGTTGCTTTAAAAACGGCACCTGATTCGGTATGGCTTCCGTAAAGTCCCCAGAGAACTGGAGATGGGGACTATGGGGACCCCAAATTTCTCCAAATTTATCAGGTCATTTTTGTCTGGTTGGTGGTTGCTGCTAACCCCTCTGAAAAACAATGGGATTATATAATGGGATTATCATGGGATAATCATCAATAATGGAATTATATATTAATATATATAATAATAGTGGTTATAATGCCAATAATACTGGTTGGTGGTTGACCTACCCCTCTCAAAAATATGAGTTCGTCAAATGGGATGATTGTTCCCAATACATGGAAAAATAAAATTAATGTTCCAAACCACCAACCAGTTGTGATCATCTGTGCATTTTTTGCTTTGGACATGGCAGGGTTTTCCGAAAAAAATCTTCACAAAACGGAACAGCTCGGTACGCCTGAGGCTTTGGGTTTGTCCCAGTGCTTTTTCTCCCGGATTTTTTCGACCTGGCAGACGATTGACAATTACCTCGGGGCCCTCCAACTCTAAAGATTACGCATGGCCATGATCGAATTCCTACAGGAATAAAATATCCAAAAATCACTGGGTTTTCCATTTATACAAGGGTTGCAACATGTTGCAACTAAATATTGCAAAATTCCGAATGAGAACGAAACTGACCCAAAATGACCCGTTTTTTTTCCGGTTTCAGGCCGGTGCAACTTGTGAGCCAAAGTTAAACTCATGGATTCAATATGGGGTTCCACATGGGTTCCACATGACGAAAAATCCTGGAGAGCTTCAAACTTCCAGAAATTCCGCCCCCTTCCCAAAATGTCCAGCCGTCCAAGGAACGTTGAATGCTTGTGGCTGGCCCCTAGGACCCAGGTAAACAGTGAAGCTCACTTTCTCTCCGACATAGTGGCCCTGAAACTCCTTGCCTCAAGCGAGTTTTTGGCGGAATCTTTTTTTTGTTGGGAAACATTCGGACATATTCGGACTCAACTTCCTTAAATGTGCGGAAAGTATGTTCAGAATCCTGTTTTTTTTTAAGGAAATTCCAACGAAGGTTGCCAATCATGGTCCAGACATCCCACAGTCGATTAAAAGATTTAAGCGCCCGTCCGGTTTTCAAAACCAACGGCTTTTAGATGAATAAATTCGAAGAAACGAACTCCCAAGCCCCCCACTATCCACTTATATACCCCATAGGATCCATGTATGCTATATATGGTAACATTTACCATCAATATACCCCCTTTATGTTAGCATATAATGTCAAGTGAGGATTAATAATCCCCTCCCGATTAATCAACCACCATTGCCCAAAAAAAAAAATGTAATTTAAAAACAGGTGGTCCCCCGAGATTAATAAACCGGTGGGCCTACCCCCGATTAATCAACCACCAGTGCTGAAATCCAATTGTTTATCCAACATTTTTTATTTCCAATTCTATTTATTTCCAATTGTTTTTTACATTTTTTTACTCATCATTGTTATACTTCAGGTTTAAGTTGATCATTGAAAATTTCAAAAAACAACTATTCCCCAAATGATCGATTTCTAATTAAAATCTTTATAAAAAAACATCAGTTTGGATAGCTCCCAAAGGGTACCCCCCATGAGCCCATGTCCCCCATTAATAATAACCATGGTTTGCCCCTGATTAATCAACCACCTTTCTGATCCATGAAATTTTAACAAATCCAATGGAATTCTATTAAGATCTAATTGACGTAAGCCATATCCAAAGTTTTATGGTTCAGAATTTTATGGTTCAGGGCCGTTTATTTACGGGTAGTCAAGAAAACTCGCCAGAAGGTACCTCCTACCTTCTAGGGGGGGGGTTATTAATCCGGTGTTGGCATTATACCATACATGGATCCTATGGGTTATATACATTCATCCATATTCATTCATACGCCGATTTTCCACGAAAAATTCTCATAGCTCAAACTATCTCAAAGTAGAGCCATGTTTCCCCGCATCTTCAAAGACCTATCACTTGGACTCAGATGGCCTACTCCTATTCCACCTGTCCCCTCCAGCATACCCCGCGCCCAGTTGCCATGCACAAAGGTGTCGCGGCCATAGATGTCAGCAAGCTCCTTAAAATGAAGTGGCATTCTCCAGGCTCAAGGGATTTTCCTGTAAAATCCCCGTGTTTTTTGTCAAACTAACTTGAAAGTCCATGATTAAAATCTCTCTCTCTCTGTGATTTTTCAGATGATTGTGGCGATGATTTTGAAGATTTTTCAGTTTGGATGATTTTGGATGGCTGTGATCATTGGTGTCTAAAAGCCATGTTCGATCCCATCATTCCCATGGCGGATCCTAACGGTGCTGCTACAAAAATGGTGTGCCATGGATCCCATTAATATACCCCCTTTATGTTAGCATTTTTCTACCAGCACCGTTAGGATCCGTCATTGGTCCATTGGTCTCTGCCATGCCATCCGTGAAAATCTCACCGTGCCGTGGCATGGCATGTCTGGGGACCTCTGGGGACCCAGGCTTTGCACTCAATGAAGCCGTAGTTGGTTCCTGGAGCAAAATGACCCACCAAAAAAGTGATGGGCCATGAATTTTTGCCATGAAATCATCATCCAAACTTCCATAAATTTCCGATCATGATGTGGGAAAAAACACAATTAATTGGCCATTTCATGATACTTAAATGAAAGTGTAATTTCCATAAATTTCCATAAACTTACATGAAACTTTCATTTTTACTTCAGATAATCCGGATTTCTGTGGAGGTCCGGGGGAATTTCTTCGAGTGTCTGCTGAA
Organism: Cladocopium goreaui; assembly: GCA_947184155.2. Taxonomy (NCBI): domain Eukaryota; class Dinophyceae; order Suessiales; family Symbiodiniaceae; genus Cladocopium; species Cladocopium goreaui. Next base: position 328,831 of record CAMXCT020004001.1, on the reverse strand, counting down.
ACATCTTCCCATGACCAGCTGAGTAATCAAATGCAGATTTCCAGAAATTCCCTAAAGAATGTGGGAAAATCACAATTAATTGGCCATTTCAGTATGTATAATATTATATACTATTATATTATTGGTATATGTGTGTTGCATCCTGTTGAATTTATAATCATATTTCTGTTTAACAACAAGATGTGTTTGGCCACGGCAAAATATCCACTTCCCTTACCACTTTGAAGTCAATCTAATTTCAGCTGTGGCTCTCTCATTGAAGGACTTGATCACTCCTGGGCTTCAGAGAAAGCTGCTACGGCTGGTCACGCTTGAAGATCCATCTTTCTGTCTGGTGACATGTTGGATTCTGGCAATTTAGCTGAACGGCTTAACCAAACCAAATGTCAAGTGGCCAAACCAGCGAAAACTTTGGGATATCATTGATATCATTGATAATCTCCCTGCCAAACAAATCCGCGCTTGATGGTTATGACTCATACGACTATAACATGTTGACACCAAAACTTACAAAAAACATTGTACCATGGGTTTGTCTCAATTTTTGGGGGAAAGAACAGCATTTTTTTGACCGTTGATCATCAACTTCCCATATTTTCCTCACTAAATCGCCATTCCGTGGGGGAAGTCTCCCCCATTTCCATGGGGGAAGTCCCAAGCATCTCAGAACCAAGAGTCCTGTGGCTTTCTTTCCCAACCTTTCGCCTGACCAGATACATGTTCGAAGATTTTCACAGATGGAGATGGGTCAAAAAATCATATGTTCAATGCGTTTCATGGGATTTACATATATATATATATGGAATTTAAACATATTTGAGCCGTTAATATCTGCTTAATTCTTATATTGATTACCCTCTGGTAAACTAACATAACTATGGAAAATCACCATTTATAGTGAGTTTTCCCATGAAAAATTGCGATTTCCCAAAGTTATGTTAGTTTACCGGAGGGTATATTGATTGAAAAAAAATGGAATTTCATGGGATGAAACCTGGCGATGATAGCATCCACGGACTCAATGGAGGCTTTCCAGCAAACTATGTGTGATTACAGAGGCTAAGTTGCTTCGTAAATCCCATAATCTATAGATCATGATATAATTATCTATTATATATGATATATCCATTATAAAACCCAGAATTCAACCAATTTTTTGTCACCATTTTTCTGAGTTGTCTCCAAATTTGAACCACTACCTAACTGTTCTAACTGTTACTGTTCAAGTTGTTCATGGCTTAAAATCACCATGGACAATTGATCACTGGTTATCAAACATGGTTATCCGAGGAAAATCTGTCATATACTTCAATTTTCCAGCTATGTTTGATGACAGGGGTACAGTAGTAAAAACTCCAATCTACCAAGGCCAACTGGCCGTAAATATCACTCCATCTTCGGCATCCCCTTGTTTTTGGAGGGCTCACAAGCCACCAACGGTCAAATCTAGGGAAAGCATCGTTTTTGCCCAACATTGAGATGGTAAAATCTGGTAAAACCTGGTGATTTTTCATGATTGTTCCATCTGTTTCCAAATTGAACAGCAATTTCCAACTAAAATCTCCAGCGAACAGGTTCGCTGAGTCACCTTGTCCCGCTCCTTCGGCGTGCCACGACCAGTCTGACGGCCAGGACGACCAGTCTGGCGACCAGTCCTGTGACGGGATATTTCTGCTGAAAATAAATATCATACCAATCATTCAAAATTCGCCTGTCGAAAAGCGGACCGAAAAATTATCAACAAAACAACCATGTGTGTATTGTTTTGTTGCATGTCCCATATTCAAATATATTCAAATATATTCTAATCCTTATGATAACTTATGTTTGTACCCCTCTTCTCCCATCTTCTCCCAAAAAAATCCGAAAAGCCACCGCACCTTCCAGTCGCTCCACTTCTTCCAGTCGTCCCTGCCCTGGTTCCACTGGTTCCACTGGTTCCACTCGTCGCCGGTCGAAGGCTCCGGCTCCACAGGCGCCACGAGCTGCGAAACCTCCGAAGGCTCCAAGGGCTCCACGGGCTCCGAAGGCTCGTCGTGGCACTGCTGGGGCTCTTCCGGATCCAAGGCCTCCAAAAAAGTGAGGCCCAAGATGGTCCAAGATGGTCGAATTGGGGGAAAAAGTGATGAAAAAGTGATGAAAAAGTGATGAAAAAGTGATGAAATATGATGAAATATGATGAAATATGATGAAATCCTGTTCTAGCTTTTTTTTGAGGGCCACTACATAAAGATATGTTATTATATTATGATACAATGATGTGTTTTGCTATCATTGTTATTGTCGATAATATGGATTGGCATCATTGGATTATTATCGGCATCCCATCGCAAATACTAATTACTAGAGGGCCTACCGGCCTACCCGAGTGCATACGCCCCAAGTGGGTTTATGATGGTTTACAGCATGTCATCATTGATTTCATTCATGGCACGAAAGGTCTCTCTCCTTGCCGCCGATGCATCGCTTACCGCATGTCAGTTTGTAAAAAACAGCTATAATATAAATCTTGATAAATCAAGGTAGATCACAAACATCAGGGATGTGAATGATTATGATTGGGTAGTATAACACAGTATAACCCCCAAAAAATACCAACAGGGACATCCAGAGACCTCGCATCATTCCAGCGCCCGCAGGGCCTGAAGTGGCTCGACACTTTCCGCTGTTTCGATCTCCAAAGGGACATCGCTGGGAGTGGGGTGCCAGTCAGGTAGGCACGCAGACATTTCGGTGACCATCCTGAGTGCTGGATCTGCCCACTGGATTCACTGGATCAGTGGTCAATGACCGGAAAAAATAAGTTTTTTTTTTCCCAATAAAGCTCGGAACTCGGAATGACAGGTCAACAACTTAAGAAGTCTTGATCACTCTGAAAAATTATTCAGCTGTGTCCAGGTTAACTTCAATGATGCCAATATCGGAGAGTTTTCTCTTCTCCGCTGCTGGTTTTTAATATTATGTTTTTGTCACACTTGGATGGTTTAACAGTTTAACACATTTAGAAATGGGGATAATACACCACCAGTTTTGGAGGGTTTATATCGCCCATTTCTGGTGAATTTAAGTGAATGTTTTACCATTGGCTTTACAGCATCAGTGTCATTCCCGCAATGTTTTTCCCCCAAACAGAAACGCCAAAACCGAGCTTCGGCATGCCTTGGGTGATGCTCACATTGAAACCTCGAATCAGGTCCAGAAGCTCACACGGGTTTTGACATGTGAGATTTCCCTGAGAAACAACCTGATCTGGTTGGTGGTTTCAACCTACCCCTCTGAAAAATATGACTTCGTCAGTTGGGGTGATGAAAATCCAAATATATGGAAAGTCATAAAATTCCATGGTTCCAAACCACCAACCAGTCATATTTTATCCATTTTTGGTTAGGTCTTTTATAAGGCAAATCATCCAGAAACTGACCATTTTCCTATGGTTTTTATCGCACGTGAATTTTCCATGAGATCAATGACTTTCCGGTAACCCAACCAGGCTCTCTGGAAAAAGAGTGGTAGCTCACCACAAAAAGCGATGTTTGGGGCCTTTTTATGAACAAAGAAAAAGGAAATTCTGCAAAGTCAGCACTTTTGAATCTATAATAACCTAATATATTCTATATGAATCTATATGAATCTATATGAATCTATGTAACATTTTGGACAAATCATAACGGACACTCTCATCTGTCATCTCTCTTAGTCAACGTTCACCTCATGGCGGGCCACGTCCAAGCAACACACAGTTTGACCAGTTTCGAAGGTCTGTGCCAGATCGCGTTCAACATGAGCATCTCCTGAGAAAACCATGGCTGGAACTCGGAGTTTCTGGAAGGAATTCCCTCTGCAGAAAGGCTTGCGAACTGGTTGCTTCCATGGCCCATTGGATGATAAAAATCATGATTTACCACGATTTATATACCTATCAAAAGAAGTGATGAATTTCATAGCTATGTCAAATTACCAAAGGTACAATCTGCAGAATTTGCACCAAAAAAAATAACACTGTCACTGGCCCACTTCACATCAGCATGGGTCAGCTATCTAAAATCTTCCCAAAGCACCGAATCAGAAGGGCACACCCAGTCGACTGGGCAGCTTGATTCATGAATTTCCCTGAGATCCGGGCCCATGTACTTGACTTAAGATGACTTAAGCATCATGAATTATGACCATGATGATCGGCTTATTGGAATGGTTACACCACATGTGAAATTCATGCTCAGATTTCCTATTTGATGTACTAACATCTAATATAGGATCTAAAAATATCCAATGTCTAACAATACCCCCATATTTTTTTCGTTCCCATTGAAGTGGAAACAGCCATCATGGCAGCTGATTTCCGCCCAGGCTCTTCCGAAGAATTCCGTCATGAGATCGCAACTCACAAATCCGTAGCCAGCCGTTCCAGTCCGGAACTTGCCCAGCCTGAAATTCAGCTTTTCCATGCTTCGGAAAACCATCTGGTTGGGGGTTTCAACCAACCCCTCTGAAAAAATGATGGAGTTAAAGTGACTTGGGATGATGGTTAATGATTTTATCTCATCTCCATTATTTTCCATTGGAAAAAGATCTTTAAACCATCTCATCATCCAGTTGAGATATTTTGGGGAAATCAAACTTATTGGAAAACTCATCATGACTTATCTGGTTGGTGGTTGACCTACCCCTCTGAAAAAATGATGGAGTTAAAGTCACTTTGGGATGATTATTCCATTCCCAATATATATGAAATTCCCTATATATATATATGGGGAAATCCACTAAAATTCCATTCCCAAGTGAATGGAAAGTCATAAAATTCCATGGTTCCAGTCACCACCAACCAGCCATGGCGAATCTCCGATCCAAAAACATCTTCGGGACCATCCAAATTAAGGTTTAATGGGATTATTCACCCTTAACAACCATGAAAAAAACATGAAAATAACTAAATAACCCTGAAAAGAACCATGAAAAGAACATGCATGATCGTAAATTTAAATTAAACCAATCATTAACCATGTTTTCTAGCCATTAAGAACCATTAACCATGTTTTCTAGCCATTAAGAAGCATTATTAACCATGGGAACTTGGCATTTCTTGGTGCTGATTCTTCCGGAGAAAAAATCTCGTGGTCAACGCCCAGTCGCAACGCAAAGTTGTCATCACCACATCGCAGTCGGACCATGGGAGGGGAGGCCTGAAGATCGCTGTGATTTATGCTAAGTTGGTGCAAATAACTGACAAAGAACTATGGTTTATGGTAGAATATATCTATACTTACTATGATTTTTTTTTACCAACTTACCAGTCTCCATTTATGATATGCTTTAAGACACATCACCATTTTTAATGGGTAAATCAACTATTTCTATGGCCACTTTCAATAGCTAGAGGGTAAATACTGATGCAATGTGGGTAAAACAATGTCATAAACCACCCATGACTGGGAATGGGAAACATACCACCTATAAAAATGGTGATGACTGGGGGATGGCTTATTATTAATATTATTGTTCTTGATCCATAATACCGTAGGTATTGATCATGGACACTTCAGCTGGGATATGTTCATCCCCCGAAACAAATTGACATGTGTAGGTATTGATCCATTATGATCCATAGAAATAACCATGTGATTCTCACGTGATCATGATATGTTATGATACATCATGATTTACAAGGATAGGGCGGATAGGGAACTGAAACAGGTGCGGTGACAGCTAAAGACTGAAAAAAAAGGCGAGTTTGAGTCGTCAACCCCCTACTGCACCCAGATAAATCTGGCTGTTTGATATTGAGGTTGATATTACTATTAGATGATTGGGAAACTCTAAGTAGCTCCTTGGCTCCCCATTGAATAGGGAATATATATATATATATAGGGAATATGAATACCCCTAGCTCCAAATCGCTCCCTCCTAATCACTGGATATTTGGGGAGGAGTCTCCTTTGGATTCCTCATGTTCGGGGATTTCCCAGCCCACCATAATGCCACCAAATTTCATGAGGCTAAAAGCCTTGTATATATGATATAACCTCGATATAAATACATCATATATACCATATACAATCAATTACAATCACTTTTATCATTGGGTTATTTAAAACTAGCAGCAACTAGCAACTGCAAAGATTTTTTGTATCTTAAATAAGTTGTACATTGTACATATAGAAGTTATATAAGTATGGTTGTTGTTCGTTTGTAATAATATTTTACAAGTATCAGCTACCATAAATACATATTGATAGTTGTGATAGTGTATTCACCATATTATAGAACTATCAACTATCATATTCACATAATATTACCCACCTTTTTTTTTATATTTAGTTGAGTTATCATCTACAATGTGGGTAAAACAATAATAAACCATCCCCAAAATTGCCATTTTGATGGGTGGTATTTGTTCCATTCCCAAATGAGTGGTTTATGGCATTTTTTCAGAATTTGGCCATCACCATTCCCGAATGGTATAAACCATTATCATTATCATTCGCTGAAATTATCACTGTATTGCCTTATATTGCAAACTATATATACATATATAAAAATGTAGGTTGGTGGTTTCAACCCCTCTGAAAAATCTTAGTCGCTTGGGATGATGACATTCCCAATATTTGGAAAGTCATAAAATTCCATGGTTCCAAACCACCAACCAGAATATATATTATTTATACTTAAGTTATCATATGATGAATTCTAAGTTATCATATACTTAGTTAAGTTATTATACTTAAGTTATTATATTAATATATTATATTCACAACGTCCCAACGTTTTTGTTACATCGGATGACATGGACAAATCGGCCCAAGTTGGCGCCTGCGGACCCTCGCGCGACCATCGCAAGAAGAAGGCCACGGAGTCACCGACGGCAGCCATCGAGCTGAGCACCAGCTGATTGGAAGCCTTCAAGGCCTGGAGGCGGAAATGAGATGCGATTTTCCCAACGATGTTGACCTATATTTATAGATGATGAACTAGAAACCTATATCTTTATAGATGATGAACTAGAAACCTATATCTTTATAGATGATGAACTAGAAACCTATATCTTTATAGATGATGAACTAGAAACCTATATATTTATAGATGATGAACTAGAAACCTATATTTATAGATGATGAACTAGAAACCTATATCTTTATAGATGATGATGAAACCTATATCTTTATAGTAGAAACCTATATATTTATAGATGATGAACTAGAAACCTATATCTTTATAGATGATGAATATAAACCTATATATTTATAGATGATGAACTAGAAACCTATATATTTATAGATGATGAACTAGCAACTATAAACCTATATCTTTATAGATGATGAACTAGAAACCTATATCTTTATAGATGATGAACTAGAAACCTATATATTTATAGAAGATGAACTAGAAACCTAAATATTTATAGATGATGAACTAGAAACCTATATCTTTATAGATGATGAACTAGAAACCTATATCTTTATAGATGATGAACTAGAAACCTATATCTTTATAGATGATGAACTAGAAACCTATATCTTTATAGATGATGAACTAGAAACCTATATCTTTATAGATGATGAACTAGAAACCTATATATTTATAGATGATGAACTAGAAACCTATATATTTATAGATGATGAACTAGAAACCTATATCTTTATAGATGATGAACTATAAACCTACATATTTATAGATGATGAACTAGAAACCTATATCTTTATAGATGATGAACTAGAAACCTATATCTTTATAGATGATGAACTAGAAACCTAAATCTTTATAGATGATGAACTAGAAACCTATATCTTTATAGATGATGAACTATAAACCTATATATTTATAGATGATGAACTAGAAACCTATATATTTATAGAAGATGAACTAGAAACCTAAAAATTTATAGATGATGAACTATATACCTGCATATTTATAGATGATGAACTAGAAACCTATATCTTTATAGATGATGAACTAGAAACCTATATATTTATAGATGATGAACTAGGAACCTATATCTTTATAGATGATGAACTAGAAACCTATATATTTATAGATGATGAACTAGAAACCTATATCTTTATAGATGATGAACTAGAAACCTATATCTTTGTAGATGATGAACTAGAAACCTATATATTTATATGATAAACTAGAAACCTAAAAATTTATAGATGATAAACTAGAAACCTGTATCTTTATAGATGATGAACTAGAAACCTATATCTTTATAGATGATGAACTAGAAACCTATATCTTTATAGATGATGAACTAGAAACCTATATCTTTATAGATGATGAACTATAAACCTATATCTTTATAGATGATGAACTAGAAACCTATATATTTATCGATGATGAACTATAAACCTATATATTTATCGATGAGCAACTATAAACCTATATCTTTATAGATGATGAACTAGAAACCTATATCTTTATAGATGATGAACTATAAACCTATATCTTTATAGATGATGAACTAGAAACCTATATATTTATAGATGATGAGCTATAAACCTATATCTTTATAGATGATGAGCTATAAACCTATACCTTTATAGATGATGAACTAGAAACCTATACCTTTATAGATGATGAACTAGAAACCTATATATTTATAGATGATGAACTAGAAACCTATATATTTATAGATGAGCAACTATAAACCTATATCTTTATAGATGATGAACTATAAACCTATATCTTTATAGATGATGAACTAGAAACTTATATCTTTATAGATGATGAACTAGAAACCTATATCTTTATAGATGATGAACTAGAAACCTATATCTTTATAGATGATGAACTAGAAACCTATATCTTTATAGATGATGAACTAGAAACCTATATATTTATAGATGATGAACTAGAAACCTATATCTTTATAGATGATGAACTAGAAACCTATATCTTTATAGATGATGAACTAGAAACCTATATCTTTATAGATGATGAACTAGAAACCTATATCTTTATAGATGATGAACTAGAAACCTATATCTTTATAGATGAGCAACTATAAACCTATATCTTTATAGATGATGAACTAGAAACCTATATCTTTATAGATGATGAACTAGAAACCTATATCTTTATAGATGATGAACTAGAAACCTATATCTTTATAGATGATGAACTAGAAACCTATATCTTTATAGATGATGAACTAGAAACCTATATCTTTATAGATGATGAACTAGAAACCTATATCTTTATAGATGATGAACTAGAAACCTATATATTTATAGATGATGAACTAGAAACCTATATCTTTATAGATGATGAACTAGAAACCTATATATTTATAGATGATGAACTATAAACCTATATATTTATAGATGATGAATTATAAACCTATATATTTATAGATGATGAATTATAAACCTATATATTTATAGATGATGAACTATAAACCTATATATTTATAGATGATGAACTATAAACCTATATATTTATAGATGATGAATTAGAAACCTATATATTTATAGATGATGAGCTATAAACCTATATATTTATAGATGATGAACTAGAAACCTATTTAATCCTATATATTTATAGATGATGAACTATAAACCTATATATTTATAGATGATGAGCTAGAAACCTATACTGGTATGTGGTTGAGCCACCCCTCTGAAAAATATGAGTTCGTCACTTGGGAGTATCATTCCCAATATATGGAAAGTCATAGATTCATGTTCCAAACCACCAACCAGTATATATTTATAGATGAATCAAATGATGTTCAATTGCAATGTTTTTTTAGATATCGTTGGGATGGATTGATGGATTGATGGGTTGATGATGAATTGTTGATGGGTTGTTGGGACTGGGAGATCTCTTTCAGACCAGACATATATATACACATATATATATATTTATTTATTTATATATATTTACATATATTTACATAAATATTGCCATATATTTGGCAATATATATATATATATACACATAAACCGCTCAGTGAATGTACCAAGAAAACCAATGCAAAAGCTCTGATTAACAAAAAAATAATGAATTCTGAGTCATCCCCTCAATTCGTCGCTCCGCAGGGCTTCCCCGTTTGAGAGCTAGATCATGATAAATCATGATAAATCATAGGTAATCATATAGAAAATCTGGATACTTCAATAGCTGCTTGGCTTCTATAGCTCTGACCATCTGGCTATTTAACATAGCCATGGAGAATCCACCATTTTTAATAGGTAAACCATTTATAAATGGGCCATCTATACCATGGCTATGTTAAATAACCGGGTTGGGTATCTCCCACTGTGTAGCACATGTCTGCGACCTTGCAGGATTGCCGCGCAATCTCGTGGCAGTGAATCAAAGATGAACGCGTCACCTGGCACTGGTTGTTGGGATTTTGGCGGTGAAAACCAGGGTGAAAACCATGCTTCAACCGCAACAAATTTGTGAAGCAAACAACAAGACCCGGAGGTTCATCATAAGAATCTTGCACAAATAGCAGCCAAAAAGCACCAAGAAAGGTCCAACTGACTATGAATATCAATATGAATAGCTTCAAACTTACGGACACTGAAAATGGAACCCAAATATGCATGCGCATCCAATGCGAAAATCACACTCCAAACTCTGTTCTTAGAATCCTATGTAAGGCTTCTGGCGGTCATCCCAACTTTGTTGCTTCCTTCATAAGGTTCCACCCCAAATATCCCATCCACAAGCTGCAGGGATCATCCAAAATCTGTCCATTTCTCCATCCCTGTCCCCTTTTTTAAAAGCTACACATACCAGCACCGAACGAATCCAACATATCGAACATGGAACCGGTTCCGAATGGTGTAAGATAATTTATGATTCCAAACATAGCGGGTGTCCACACAGGGGTCCAATTCGCGCTATGTGACTATGTGGCTGCAAACATGCACCCTCAACAAGTTGCAAACACGGGAACGTCGTCAAATTCACTGATGCTTTCATTTGACGCTCGAAACACTTATATTCTAACATCAACTATAACATCAACTAACATCAAACATATAATACCCTCTGGTATATTAACATAGACCCTGGCAGATAGGGGTTGGAAGATTAGTTTCCATTAAACATGAGTGATTTTCAGGGTCAACAAGTTAATTTACCATAGGGTAATACATGACTAACATTAACTAACAAATAACATGATCCACTGGGTATGTTCGACTTCCACAATTCTGCTTCCAGGAAGAACTATCATCTGCTGCACCGGATCCATCGACTCGATTCTTCCAGAGAAAACCTCAAGGACCGCGTTGGTTTTTTCAAAGGAGGTCCAACATGGTCCAACATAAATTCCAACGCAGTTGGATGCAGTTGGATGATAGTTGGATAATAGTTGGATGATGCTTGAAAAACTACTGTTTCCATGGGATTTTTGATGTCTTTTTTATATGGTATTTGAAAACATACACGTTTTTAGAACTTGCTACATTCAAACCTGGCGACTGAAAAATATATAAAAAATGGTGAAAAAAAAGGCTACCTGAGTCATCTAGACATGAAGAATTGTCCATTGCCATTTCTCTGTGGATCAGGGGCGGATGGTCACCTACCATCTGGTTATTTAACATAGCCATGGCAAAATCCCTTATAAATGGTGGTTTTAATGGGAAATTTATCTGTAAATGGGCAATTTTCCCATAGCTATGTTCAATAACCAGAGGGTATATCTATACTATTATATTCATGATTTGGGCCACGAACCCACTAGCCACTAATCAATAAACCCGGATGGCCGATACATCTCAACAAGTAAGGTTGATGATCGAAACCTTCCATATTTCGTGTTTCTATCACACCAATATCATTCCGAATTTCATCTTGGTATCCGGATTTTTGCTGGATTTTACCATATATATGTATAATATGTATATATATATACCATTATATACTATACCCTTCAGTAAAATAAGAGACGAAGAGTTTGCAGTGGAGAATCACCATGTTTCACGGGTTTTTATCAGTAAACAAATGTAAACAGTACATCATCGAACTAAATGGGCCATGGTTTGCTTGGCTATGTTCTTTTACTTGGGGTTCAGCAGTCATCCCCAGTATGTGATCATTATATCTGAACCATACTTGAATGGTTGAACATATTATAACATATATGTATGATATTGTATGATAAATAATGGCCATGGCTATAAATCTGATATATTAATCTTTTCTTACAGTACATTAAATCAAAGACGAATTATATCGAATTATAGTTACCATCTGGTTATTTAACAGCTTGCCATGGAAAATCACCATTTTCAATAGGTAAACCATCTATTTCTATGGGCCATCTATACCATGGCTATGTTAAATAACCGGAGGATATACCTGGGGCACCCCCACACCTTTTCCTGTCCCGAGAAAACTACTGCAAAGTTGGACAGATCAGCTATCAGAAGGGACGGAGTTCACTCTGTCGATCTGGACAAGGTGTCCCAAGACTCAGGAATCACAATATATCAATCATATACCAATCATGATGTCATAAGAAATCAATAAACATAGAACATCAATATCAATCATATATTAATCATTTTTATCAATCATATATCGATATTACTTCGATGAATCACAATATACCAATTCAAACATATCAATAACATATCAATTCATCAATCATATACCAATCATATATCAATCATATACCAATCAGATATCAATCAGATATCAATCATAAATCAATCATATATCAATTCAAACATCAATCATATAAATTCCTTAAAAATCCTTTAAAATTCCTATGTTTAGTTCGATGATTCCCCCTTTTGGTCGGATCTTTTTCGCAGGATTTTTCGGATGTCAATGAATGGCCATGGCACCACTTCTCCTGCCTCAAGGCGCTTCTTCACCCCACCTCGGCCGGTGACCCATATGGGGATCCACCATGGAACTTCGGGCCGTTGGAGATGGGAAGAAGTTGTGGATCAACCCGAAATGGAAATTAAACATGGCCCTAATCGAAATAGATGGTTTACCATGGTTTACCGAACTTCATAGCATGGTGATTTTCCATGGCAAACTGTTAGTCATAACCAGATGGTAAATACCATGTTTGATATGATAAATATCTAGCCCAAGAACAGGTGGATGTAGTGAAGAAAAATGAACAAAATTGTTGTCCTTGGTTGGTATTTTTCGACCTGTGCAAACAGTTTTAAAATGCAATGAGATGGTGTGAACCGTACATCGACAAATATGTATAAATACCAATCATAGCTTCTTGACTTTGTGAAATGTTGAAACTCGCATTTCAATCAAATGGGATGATCTGGTGGGATGAGTCGGAAGAAAGTTGAGTTGGCTGCTGGATTGATTTAATATAGGATGTTCCTCCAAGAAGCATCCGACAGATTTACATTCCAAACTGTTTCTGACAGGGAATGAATCAAAATCAGTCAGCCACGCACCAGAAAAGACTAGGATTCTGATGGGGCCTTCGCACACAGCCATTCTTTTGGTTTCTGTGATCTTGACTCCAATACCGATGTACGGTGCTAGGGAACCTATAGCTGCAGAAACCTCCAAACAAAATCAAACAAATAGAACAACATATTCTGTAAAATGTCATGTCATCATCTTTACTCTTGATTGTGTCATCATAATTTCCATGCGTTTCTCTCCGTAAGAAGCTCCAAAAAATTATAGTAATGTAATTTATACTTCATCACTATTCATACATGGAATTTACTAAAATATCGTATTTTTCATCATTAATTTCTATCTATGTGTATCTAGGTTTTATACATTCTGTTACATTCTTATCCATGATTTTCTGGTTGGTGGTTGACCTACCCCTCTGAAAAATATGAGTTCGTCAGTTGGGGTTACTATTCCCAATATATGGAAAGTCATAAAATTCCATGGTTCCAAGCCACCAACCAGTTTTCCATGCTTTTTTTGGGTGAAAAATCCAGGCTTTTTTCGGCAGCAACATCTTGTGGTCCGACCCCTTTGCACCTTGGTCATCTTCATTATCTAGTGGTCGCTTCATGGACATGTGGCCTCGCCAGGTCGAGGATGAACATGGCTCAAAATCTACAGGAAATCGATGGAAAATCCATCTGGAAGTCGCGATGTTCAATGGGATTTTGCGGGAGAATCTATGGGAAATCGGAAAAAACTACTATGAATATATGGATTGAAAGGAAATGAATTTTCTTGGGGGTTGTAAAATGACTATTCAAAAAGAAAACACATTGATTTTCAATGGGTTGGTTTAAGCAAAATCTATGGACTACTAATGAGAAAATATGCGCCATGAAAATGATGCTCACTTGGAGAGGTTGATGGGATTGAATGGGTATATAACCAACTATAGTGAGAATACAATTGCGGATGCACACAATATTACACAATAATCTGAGATGAGAAATCAAATGGAAATGAATCTTAGGATCAAACCAGTCGACAAATATGGTCGAATACCAAATATACAAATGAATATAAATGATATGATATGAATTGATATGATGGTAAAAGATTATAAACAATAGACAATAGACATGTCAATGCAGCAATTGGAAACTGTTGTTTCCGTTGAATCTGATGAAATCATGAGAGGAAAAATGAGAGGTGCAACTGATCAATGTAGAATCTGCCGTAGCACTTGGAATGCAATGAGCATATATAGATCATGTTTGTTAAGTCCTCATGAAGTGGTGCACGACCATCATGACCAATGCCACATTGCCACATGGCCATGCCACTCAGTGCAGCACAGCGGCTAACCCTCTCCCATCTCCGACATTGAGTGGGAGTTCACACAGATGGAAGGATTTGGAATCGAATTTGACGCCAAAATCCCAAAATCCAATCGAATATGAATTACCATCTGGTTGTTTAACATAGCCATGGAAAATCACCATTTTTAATAGGTAAGCCATCTATAAATGGGCCATTTCCATATGGACGTCAAATCAGCTGACTGCCGGATAATTCTGGATGAAACTTGATGGGCCCAGCGATTGGCGAATCAGCTGTTTCACAGGTGCCACACAGGCAGCTGAAACAGCTGCAGCATGGAAAACAATGGATGATGTGACATGACGTCGGAAAGAACTTCATCTGGTTGGTGGTTGACCTACCCCTTTGAAAAATCTGAGTGAAAGTCAGTTGCGATGATGAAATTCCCAATATATGGAAAGTCATAAAATTCATGTTCCAAACCACCAACCAGATATTCAACACGTACATCCACCATGCTTTCTGGGCAGTGTTTCATGTGAGGAAAAAACACTTGACAGCCATTCAGCCATCATCATCTCCAAGGTTAAGACGAAATCTTCCAGACTGACCAAACGATTGTCCTGGCGGGGCTGAAAGTGGGCTGAAAGCTGATGGTTAGGTCACCCATCCCAAGTCTTTCTTGAGACATGTGGGGTGAACTATATAAATATGGTGAAATTATATATCAAGTAGGGCCACTATGGATGAAAAAGCACAACTTCACGAAAAAGAAAATCCAAAAATCACGTCTGCTGGTTTCTGCTCTCAATAGGTTCGATTCAGAAGTCAGCAGGTTGTGCTGTTCTCTGATTTTTTTTGGGGTCAAACTGTCAAACCACCAAACATTTGCGAATAAACAATAGCCTGTTGGTGCGGGCTATCTCTCAAGAACCTACTAAGAGGGTCAAATGGGTTCCCCCGTCCCCGTCTGACAACCTGACATTTCCTTGTATGGACATTCAAACATCTCTCCTTTTGACCGATTTTGGCTTGGTCACCAAACAGTGTCACTGGTAGAAATAAGTAGGATTTTTATTTGAATGATGCTTACTGGTGCTAAACGTAGGGAATGGATGGGAATGGGGGTTGCTGGGATTATTTTTGATAGTTATTGTGGATCATTCCCTCATTCCCTACTAAGCACAAGTAAGGATGTTAACCCTCTTAATAGATTTGTTTCATCTGTTTTCCCACTGCCTGGATTGTCCTGCCTGTCGAAACACCAAAGCGTTCCTTCTAGCCCCCGAGTTTTCCGAAAGACTGGCTGGTTTCCAGGCGCTCCAGTTTTTCCAATAAAGCATTACAGTATATCACCGGCTTTTCATTATCATTATAATAATTCACCAATAGTTATATAGAAAAAACAAGGCCAGCTATGATATTGATATGATCAACCATCACCCAATTTCACCATAAATAATTTAAGTGTCCATTCCCAGTCATGCTTGGTTTATGACATTGTTTTACCCCCATTTCTGGAAAATGATGGATTACTTTTTGCATGATGTTTGGCAGTTTGGTGTTGCTATACATCATGAGGTATCAAATTTCCAATCATCTGGGAATTATTGTTTGACACCCATTAACCCTAATTCATCACCCAATAGTTAAATCTGGTTGGTGGTTTCAACCCCTCTGAAAAATATGAAAGTCAGTTGAGATTATTATTCCCAACTAAATGGACAAATAAAATTCATGTTCCAAACCACCAACCAGGTTAAATAGTTGAAATCAGGCTATTTTCAAATTATGATCAGCCTGGATATAGTTTGAAGGCCAGCTATGGAGATGACGTCCTGAATGAACCCCGGATTTTTATAAACCATGGTTTAATAATTAGGGTGCCATCGCCCCCAATCGTCATAACATTTGATGCTTAAATGGTAGCCTCCCAATGAAACTTCCCAAATGGTTGGTTTATGACATTGTTTTACCCCCATTAGTTAGATATCCCATTGTTATCCCATGAATATCCTGCTATTGTCCCCTACCAACCAGTATTTTTCCATGTTTTCCCATGATTTTCCCATGATTTTCCTTACTTCGAATCCTCATTCGCCTGGAAAAATCTCTATGTTGCTGGCTCCTCCGGCAGCTCCGCCAGGGATACACGGGACACCAGGCGAAGGTTGGCATCGACCTAAAAGAAGCAGAAAAAAATCCAAAACCCGAAGGGAAATGAGGGCTGCAACCATGGGAAACCATGGGAAACTGCTGGTTTTTGCTGGTTTTTAACCATAAATAAATAGGGATCGTTTATAATTACGTGCTTTTTTATATGATTTTATGCCAAAAGAAAGTAATTGGCTGTTAGGGAAATCTGCAGTAAACCATGCGTTTTCTCCAAAAAATCTAGAGGCTTCCCGCATGTCTTTCTTCAACCAATGACAGGTGCACTTCCATGGAACCCCTTTTGCTTAGATTTGCATGAAGTTAGTC
This sequence comes from Cladocopium goreaui, assembly GCA_947184155.2. Lineage (NCBI taxonomy): Eukaryota > Dinophyceae > Suessiales > Symbiodiniaceae > Cladocopium > Cladocopium goreaui. The sequence goes on along the minus strand of CAMXCT020004001.1, from coordinate 311,680 downwards.
ACTGGATAATTACCTCAATGGAACTGGCGATGTCCAACACACAACCAAGTTACTAAGTTAACCAAACCAATGTCTACCCCCAAAAACGTATCAATGGCCCCTGACAAATGTCCACATTTTCTGGCAATCAGCATTAAGTGAAATAGTGGTGAAATAGCGGCTGCGCTCAACAGAAGGTGGCATTGATAAAATAAGGAAACCCTACTGGAATAAATAGAATAGCTAATACAAATAAATTAACATTGATTCTGATACTATATCAATAGACACACACAGAGACATATTTATCATATATATAAAATATACCATATATATATATATGTCATATATATATATATCTTATATATATATATCATATATATAATGTGTATATATATATCATATATGTATATCATATATATATATAAATATTTTATATCATATATATATATATCATATATATATCATATATATATATCATATATATATCATATATATATATATATCATATATATATATCATATATATATCATATAGATATATATATATCATATATATATCATATATATATATCATATATATATATATATATATCATCTCATATATATATATATATCATATATATATATATATCATATATAAATATCATACATCATATATTTATCATATATATATATCATATATTTATATAAATATACAATAGAGGCCCTGGATGGTCAAGTCAGAAAATGCCACTAGTTCACGTCCCGTTTCTTGGACCAATTCAACCCCCCGATTGACAGCTCTTATTTTCAGCTTGCGAAGCACGGCTCGTACAAATCAATGAGCTCCATGTTATCTGCCAGCCACGGCTCCGAGCTGTCCCACTCAGCAGAATGGTCCACCAATGTGGAACACAGTGCCATCAGAATACTATTAGCGGGCGGGAGGACCGTGGGCCACCCCGTTTGGGACTTACAAAGTTATTAACTAGCGGGAGAAGAGGGCTTATCCATGCCCGATAGCGTTGTACACCCGTACCTTCCCAAACGGGGTGCCCCCGTACACTCCATATAGTTCCAAAAGTTTAATGTTACCTCTCTCAAAAACATCGCTTCAGGAAGACCTTGTTCATTAATTTTGCTGGGCTCAACAATCTGGTACCCCTAGCTGCGCCACAAGCGCGCAAGAGCGTACCGGCTTCTGGTACCCCTAGCTGCGCGAGCAGCGCCCAAGAGCGTACCCGCTGCATTGTTGTTATGCACTTAGCATTGCATATGCTCAGACATCATCCCTGCGATCAGGATCAATACATGACACATGGTGGAAGGTTTTGTGGTACCCCTAGCTGCGCGACCAGCGCCCAAGAGCGTACCGGCTACATTGTTGCTTTACATTTATCATTGAACACTCAGAAATCATCCTTGCGATCCATACATGACACTTGTGAGACAATGTGGTACCCCTAGCTGCGCGACAAGCGCCCAAGAGCGTACCGGCTACATTGTTGTTTTACACTTATCCTTGAATATTGACAAACCTATCTCCCCTGGATTCAAAGATGACACATGTGAGACAATGTGGTACCCCCAGCTGCGCAACAAGCGCCCAAGAGCGTACCGGCTACAGCTGCCCTCAGCCGCGCACTCCCGCGCCCAGAAGCACAGCCATGTCATGGTACCCTTCGCTGCGAGACCAGCGCCCACGAGCATACCGGCTACATTGCGCTACCCTCACCTGCGCGTAGCGAAGCCCAGAAGCACAGCCATGTCATGGTACCACTAGCTGCGCGACAAGCGCCCAAGAGCGTACCGGTCACATCATGAACTCCAACATTCACGCAGCTGTGCACCAGGCAGTCTGGCGCCGCATGCCCCTTAACTTTTTCCTCTCCACGTCATGCAGTCTACTGCCTGTGTCAGCCATGCACTGTTACACACACACACAGTGACAGGAGTGGTTCCAAGTGTCAAACTGAGGTCCCTCAAAAGCTGCAGGCGTCACAGTCCGCTGATGACCCCATGTCCTTCACTCAATTCCGCACATGTCTTCAAACTCTCCTAGATCCCGGATGAAAGCAACCTAGCATGCATTTAGTTTCTAGGTTCCCACATGTAATCTACTCTATTCTGTACTATTATTAGCGTACCCCCAGCTGTGCACTCAGCACCCAGGAGCGTACATGCTGCCCTCAGCTACGCACAGCGGCGTCCAGAAGCACAGCTATATATAGAACAGCTTTCCAACATTTTGTAACCCCCATTCTCTCATCCGTCGATGGGCCACTGGCAAAAACATGTCTGAATTGGGCACCAGAAATGGGACCCGGAAAGCTTGGCATTTAGGGTGTGACGAGTGTGGGCCCTCATAGTATATATCATATTATATATATATATATCATATACTATATATATGATATATATATATATATGATATATATATATGGTATATATATATATATATATAAATGATATATATATATATGATATATATATATGATATATATATATATATGATATATATATATATATGATATATATATATGATATATATATATATATGATATATATATGATATATATATGTGATATATATATATGATATATTTATATATATATATGATATATTTATATATATATATGATATATATATATGATATATATATATATGATATATATATATATGATATATATATATGATATATATATATGATATATATATATATATATGATATATATATATATGATATATATATATATATATGATATATATATATATATGTGATATATATATATGTGATTATATATGATATATATGATATATATATATATATGTGTGTGTGTGTGACTATGTGTGTGTGTATGCATGTGTATAGTTATATATATATATTGTCACCATGGAAAACGGTACAAACAGGTTGTAAGATGTTATGTGGGACCATGTGGGGCCATCAGTTTACGACAAAATCAACAAATTTGGGTGAAGAAAACCCAATTTGGGGAGAGTCGCAGCCCAGAACACTCATTTTTTTGCATAGAATTGCTGGTTGGTGGTTTCAACCCCTCTGAAGAATATGAGTTCGTCAGTTGGGATGATTATTCCCAAGATTTGTTCCAAACCACCAACCAAATTGCCATAAAATGTGGATTCTATGGGCAACAAAAACGAGTCTCAGACATGCAGGATGGTGCCCCATAGTTAGCTAAGTTGGTTTATAAGTCCAATAACTATGGTTCATAGGTGATATATCTATAGTTAACGGGATTATATATAACCAATTTATAACTGGGGGGGGCACCACCTTGTGCCCAAATGCTTCCAGCCCATTTTCTGGCCACCTCTCCAACAGGGTGAAACGAGGACTTGCACCATGTGGAGCTTCCATGACTTGCGCCGATGTGGTCAGAGTGGCAACGAAAAATCCATGGCCGATCTCAAGAAACAAAGTTGCAGCAAAAATCAAGTTATCCATATGAAAGTGATGCAATAGTTATCAAGTCAGAATCGGATTGATGTCCAAATTCTCCAAGAAAATTCACTCCTCAGCTTCCGAATGTGTCCGTTTCCGTGTGGATTTCTCCTCTGCGCAGTAGCCCTTGGCCGCGCGCAGCAAACGGTCCAAGGCACCCTCCCCTGCAGCAAGGCCCTCGGACCTCAGGGCCCACTCCTCCAGCATCAGGGCGGAGGTGCGCTTGGGGCTGGGACAACCTCCACGGCTTAGGACTTCAAACAAACAGCTGCCCAACTCGGCATGGGAGAGTTTTCCATCTTTGTCAAGATCGAATTCTTCCAGACATTTGCGGGCGGATGGAAATGGCATCCGGAAAGAAAACGGATCAAAGAAGGGCAAAAGCGGGCAAATGCAACCTTTGAGCCATAACACTGCGCAGTGGCATCAAACAACATGAATTTCCGGATGACTTTTGTGAGGTTCATATGTTTTTGTCCATGATATTTTGATCTAAACTTTGGTGGTTCAATCGACGAATCGATCAGATCATGCTTCATTCCCATCTATTTGATTGTAAGACCCCCAACTTTTTGATTATAGTACCGTCATATTAATTAAGTTGCTAAATCCTCCCTTAAAATCATGGAAAACCGAACCTCCACAGAAAAAATCGCTGCGAAATCATGGAAAACCCACAGGGGGCCACCACTCGACCATTTTAGCTACCAAAGGTCAGATCTCCCGTGAGTCACGAGGACGGAGCTGTGGGGATTCCAAGGAGCTTCCAGCATTTTAAGAGATGAAAATACATGCACACACACAGAGATATTACGTGTATATATGTTATATATATATATATATGTAAAATAATAAAAAGTTATATATGTTATATATGTGTTATATATATATATATTCTAATGTTTATATATATGTATATGTTAAATATATATATATATATATGTGTGTTATATAATGATTAACAATGGCTGAATCATGATAAAGAATGAATGGCAATTATTGGCTCAAGCATGGTGACGAATAGCGATTTTCACCATCCCATAGGGGGGCCATTCCCCCCAAATCGTCATAACATTTGATGCTTACATGGTACCCTCCCAATGAAACTTCCCCAATGGGTTGGTTTATGACATTGTTTTACCCCCATAAAAGTTAGATGTCCCATGATTATCCCATGAATATCCTACTATTGTCACAACAATTACTGGTTGGTGGTGCAATGTGCCCATCTTGAAAAATGATGGAGTTCGTCAATGGGAAGGATGACATCCCATATATGAAATGGAAAATAAAAGTCATGTTCCAAACCACCAACCAGTTTTTATCGATGAATCAAACCAAACAATGGCTGGAACTGAAAAAATGCCATGTTCAGCGGGTTTCCAAGCTTCATAAATGGATCGTCTTGGTCGTCTTGGTCGTCGGATATCTTTGGTTTTCAAGGTGGTTAATTATTCAACATCTTTGGCCTCTTAACCGTAGCTCCTCTGAAGCCCAAAGATTGAAAGTTTCAAACACTTCGGTCCGTTCTCCGTATTTCAGGATGGCTCGGACCAAATAAACCAAGCATCCTGGGGGAGCAGCCTGGGACGGTTCAAACAAAGGGCTTTCAGCAGGGGTTTCCAATTTACTGGTGATCCAGTTCTTCATCTGTACAGAAATTGAAGAAATACTCCGAGTCCAAAGCACGGAAAAAAAAAACTCCTTAGATGGAGATTTTCCCATGAAACCTCAATTCACGGAGTGTGTATTAATATATATATATACATATGGGATCTTTCATTGCCACGTTTCACTACCAGAGGGTGAGTAGCTTAGGCGCAGTTGGCCCAAACAACCCTATCAACACCCCCAAAGAAACTGGCTGCTGAACCCCCCAAAACGCGGAAGAAAACGCGGCTATGCCGTGCCCGCGGACGCTATCGAGAAAAAGAAAACGAGGACGGTGAAACCGAGGTCAAAATGTAAACGTTGCAAGCAGTCAACATGGGCATGACAGCGCTTCATCATCTGATTCGGTGGATTGGCATGACAGAACTTTAGACGGTTTAAGTTTAAGGCATAACTTATATCACCGGAATCCGTGTGATTCAGCCGCAACTCAGTCCAACTGTAAGTTGTTTTGTTTGTACATGTGTGCATCATCCTATTTTGGAACTAGTTGGTGGCTTTGACCTACTTGAATATACTTGAATAACCACATGGAATGTCAATTGGGATCATCCAATGACATTCGTATGACGATTTCATGATTGATACTCATCAGTGGTGCTTGATTGGAGAAACATGGAGAAAAATTGGAAACATGATGAAACATGTCACACCCACATCGAACGTTGCTGAGGTCTAGCAGTGTGCATATGCTTGAAGCATACTCACAAGAACCCTAGGGACCATAAGCCTTGAAAAAACATGATTTGCATCATTCAGCAGCTGAAATTCAGCAGTTAAACGTCACGACGCAGATCATGGTGGCAATTTTGCTCACTGAAAACGGCATCCTTCAGAACAACAGATGTGGTGATGGCTCACCTTTACATCGTCTTCCTGGCTGGATCTGGTTGGGGAGATATCTTTTCAGTGGATATCTAGTGACTTAGAGAGCTATGAGTGGCGCTGATCCTCAAGATGAGTAATCTCTTAGTTCACCAAAGTAATATATATAGGGAATATCATGAGATTATAGATCTTAAATAACACAATAGGGGATCTAATCTGGCTGAATTATAATCATCATTCATCAACCTGAAAATCATTGAAGTTCTCAGATTGGGCAAAGGGGGATGATTTCTCCTATCAGAACTATCATTCCAGTGACGGTTTTCACCCCTACGTGAGATCACAACAGGATTCAGATGTCGATCGATTCTCAGAGTCATAGATGTTGCTTATAAAATCTCCCCATGAAGTACCCCAGCAAAAACATTCCCATTAAATAGATGGCTCTATACCTATAGATCATATAGCCATCTATAGCCATCTATAGCCCAAAACCCCTATCTGCGTCCCAGGAATCGTGATCATGATCGTCACTCAGAAATGTTACTGGACCCATGTATAAGTGGCTTGTCATATGGTCAAAAACACCCCTCCACTTCATTTGAACCCAGAAACCATCGGTTTTCGGGATGAAATATGATGAAACCACATCATGTAAGGACCATCGAATGCGACTCTTTTTATTTTTTTTCACATGCAAGGGATGGGCTTACTAACCAGTATTAACCATCAATGGCCATCAATAACCAGCATTAAGCCGTTCATAGCCATCAACCACTTCTTCTTCTTCTTCTTCTTCTTCTTCATCGCCTTCTTGAAGAGTCCAGCTAGGCCGAATCAAGGCGAGTGAAAAAAAACAACCTCTCTACCACTATATCAAGCCATTATTAGGAGATATTCGGAGTGTTTAATATGGGGCATCTGATTCTCCATTTCTCCACCCAAAATCCCTCCATAAAAATGCCATCTGTCGCCTGTGGCACCTCTACGTGTGAGGTAACGGCCACATCTTCCATCTGCACACCGATCCTGGAGCAGTCATCCCAGTCATCCCCAAAAAAAAAATCAGATAAAACGATGTCACACTGAACGATCATCAACTACTTCTGGTAAACTAACATAGCTATTGCAAATGGCCATTTATAGAAATTTATAGTGGATTTACCCATGAAAAATGGTGATTTTCCATAGTTTTTTGTATGTTTACCAGAGGCTACTTCTGGTTTCAGTCGCGAAAAACCACCGCGTTTTCCGAAACATCCGAAGCATCCGAGGTCGGTCCTGGGTTTGGACACTGTCGCCTGGATGCTGCGATCGGAGGTTGCTCCTTAGGCTTCGAATGGAGCTACTGTGGGGGATATTCCCTGAAATTTAGGCCTTAAAAAAAGGCCTAAAATATGGTAGGTAGCTCCAATTTATATAGGTTCCTGAAATTCTGAAATGGCCGTTGATGGTAAAACAATGTCATAAACCATCCTCCAGTCATCACCATTTTTATAAGTGGTATTTGTTCCATTCCCAGTCTCTTTTGTCGTTTATGACATTATCTTAACCACATTAATTATAAGGTGGTAGAAAACATGTCAACAAGAGATAAACACCATATTCACCATACATGGATTGATGTTGATTGGTGTTTCATATTGTTTTTTGACATTATTCTAGTGGTAGTCACCACATTAAAACACCAATCAACAGTTATAAGTTGGTTTATAAACCATGAAATAACCACCATTAACTGTTAACTAGTTCGTTATATCTATAAACCACAGTTAATTCAGCCACTTATAAACCAACGGTTCACGCTATCGACTGGGGGCCCATCCTGTATAGATCCATCTGGCTGGTGACTTGCTGAAAAATCTGGAAGCCCTGAGTTTTCCACTAGCTCGCACAGCTTTGCTGGCGGGCCGTAGGCCCTCTGCCTCCTGGTCACCAGGACCGACAAGTTCGAGCGACATCAAAATGTGGGATAGCCATGTTAGCCATGTCTTCAAAAGTTGGAAGTGACCCTGAAAATGGCCATATCAAATGTGAAAAATGAGATCAACAACCACTGAATTGATTGATACATTTGATACGAAACCATACGAAACCGACATTTTTGGGGACCCCTTGGCCAATATCAGGCTCGTTTTGCTACCGATTCATCAACAGGGTGACCAAAGCTGACCAACTTGGAATTGAAACACCTCTGCACAGCATGCGCCAGAACGCACATCATGCCCAATTTTAGCTACCACACGCACACACACATAGAGAGAGAGAGATATATATATATATAATATATACATATATAATTACCCTCTGGTAATTTAACATAGCTATTGAAAATTGCCATTTATAGTTTATTTTCCCATTAAACATTGCCATTTTCAGTAGCTATGCTAAATTACCAGAGGGTATAATTATATATATATACACAAGGATCATGTATGAGCTGGGGGTCTAACACCTCCACAGAGATGCCCTTTGGCATTCCCCCACATATATGGCATGCGGCAAGAGATGAAGTTGATAGACGGCTTTGTCTGAAAATCCGATCCCCCAAAATCAGAGAATCCCAGAAAATGTCCTAGAAATACCATTGGATTATCACTGGTTGGTGGTGCAATGTGCCCATCTTGAAAAACGATGGAGTTCGTCAATGGGAAAGGATTATCATGGATGACATCTCATATATGAAATGGAAAATAAAAGTCATGTTTGAAACCACCAACCAGAAATATATATATATACCCTTTAATCATCCTACATTTTTTTGAGGAATTCTTGGGGCTAAGCATGGCTAAGCGGCTGGCTGCCGCATTTCTGGACAAACGGTTACCCACCCATTATGTTGATTATTGAACTATAGCCAACTCAGAAGGCGGTTGAAACATGTACAGGATGGGGCCCCCCAGTGATGTGAATGTTGGTTTATAAACCATGAAATAATCCCCATGAAGTATAGTTATATCTACCATAAACCATAGAATTCAGCCACTTATAAACCAACTGAACGCTATCTTGGGGGCCCCATCCTGTATAGATCCATTGTTAATTCTACCATAAACCATAAACCATGGTTAATTCCCTGTCTCCTCCTTCTTCTCCATCGTGTCGATCACCCGCGCCTCAATTCTGAGATTTGCGAAATCGCCCACGACGAGGCCCACGACTGATGGTGCTAGGAATCGCGTTCAGTGGGTGTAAATAACTCGAATAACTGTTGAGCTTATGATATCATACCCATAGGATCCATGTATGGTATATATGCTAACATTTACCATCAATATACCCCAAATGTTAGCATATATAGCATACATAGATCCTATGGGTATAGTTAATGGGGATTATAAACCAAGTTACAAGAGCGGGGGCGGTGGGATTTAATTCATTGGCATAGAACCAATTGTAATGATGATGTAGGTTTGTCCACACACCGGGCTGGACATGTGCAATTATCAACAGGGAAATATGAGAACAAGAAATGATCAACAATCAAACTTTGGGGCAGGTATACACCATATCTTCAGACACACCCATACTAAATGCATATTTTCATAGGTATAGACATGTATAATATACATATGTGCGTGTGATGAAACAACTCTTGTGATGTCTTGCGATAGTTGGACATGTTCGGCAAAGTGTGGCAAGTCAAAGGGAGCAATTCATATGAATTCATCTAACCTCTGCCATCGCAAGATTCATGAGCATCATGAATAAACACTGGACAAATTGCCATTTAGTTCGTTGATTTAGCTATTAAAAATTGTGGTTTTCCAGTTCGCCAATTGTTAGTTTACCAGAGGTTAAGGTCACAATCTTTCCCAAAATCTGCCTGTCAATTGCTGGACCATTTGCACTGAGCCCGAGCGATTCAGAATTTCACTTCTAGCAACTGAGATCTTTTTTCACCCTCTTTAACTCGCAAAAAAAGAAAATACAAATACACACACATATATATATATATATACATATATATATACACATATTATATACATATAATATTTATATATATATAGTAATGATGAATGCGGCAAAGCCAATTTCCGAAATCGAACTCACCCAAACCTGAAGTGGCAGCTCCAGCTCTCCAAAAAGTCTGACCAAAACCTATGGATTTCTGATGGTTTTTCTCCAAGTGTCAGCTGCATCAGCGTGGTGGGGCTGGACATCCCCCAGTCCACCCTTCAAATACTGGATCCACTCCTGGTAGAAATGGCTGGAAAATGTGATTCTTTCAGGTTTGAAATCCGGGGATCCACGAAATCTGTTCAGCAAAGAAGCTCTTGGGTTTTTGGGGCACGTTTTTCCATAGATTCACTTTTGGGAAAACGCGCTGGGTCTTCCCGGATCCTGGATTTTCTTGGCACCTGGGATATGTTTTTTTTTTGGCCATCTGATGATATGTGCAGTACTCCGGTGGCCGGAAATGGCTGTGTCCCATCTCAGCTTCCCCAAAGCTGCAATGGTAGGTGCGGAAAATGATGACCCCTGAGGTCCGGTGTCTTCTATTAAACCCAAATGAACCATAATCAGTTGGTCGACAATTGCATTTCCAGCTGGAACCCCTAAAATCAAAAAGTTGGAAAATGTATACTATATAACCTCTATCTAAGTTGCAGTGATTGGAGTAGAACTTAGAACCCATTATAATGCATGCGGTTAAAACAATGTCATAAACCACCCATGACTGGGAATGGAACAAATACCACCTATAAAAATGGTGATGACTGGGGGATGGTTTATGACATTGTTTTATCATCAATGGCCATTTCAGGAACCTAAATTGGAGGTATATTTTGTTGGGATATTCCCTTACATCGGCCTTATATATGGCCTGAAATATGGTACGTTTATGTACCTCCATCAATTGGATCCTGAAAGTCCCATTGTTTTACCACGTTTTACCCACCTTATACTCAGTATATGACATCCCTATGCCGCTTCGACAAGATTCCATCTAAGCCTCATAAGAGATGGCTCCATCGTTCTTCAAGTTCAGTTCGCTCCTGGGATCTCCCAAAGTTATGTCATTCCCATGGGGTTGTCATCCAACTTTAACTGGTTGGTGGTTGACCTACCCCTCTGAAAAATATGACAACTCGTCAGTTGGGATGATGAAATTGCCAATATATGAGAACTGGAACATCATCATTTGTTGGGTAAATCAACGAACTAGATGATTAAATGGATCATGTTCAATAGCTATGCTCGGCTATGCTGGAGGCATAGCTACCATCTTGAAAACCAGCCGCCGGCTTTTTTTCTTAGCAGCTCCAGAGTTCCCTTAGTCCCAAAGAGAATCCCCAAATAGGAGATTCACCAGAAACAACCACAAACTTGTGCCTTTTCCTTCAGCAGAATCCATGGATATCCATGCATATAGGGACCTCATATGACTCACATCCTTCCAACTAACCACTCAACGCCAAATAGATCTCAAACAGGGGTTTCCCATCTCATTCCCAGGTTTTGGAGTGAAAAAAACAGCAGTTCAGGCCTTACCGGCGTAATGGCCTATAGATTAAACATCGGCCCACTCTTGGGGATATAAAGATATGTGCATATATATATATATATATGTGTATATATATATACTCACCAAGAGATCTCTCTTCTTGGTGATGTGAAAGAAATCCCTCAAAAGTATTATGAAAGTAGTACGGTAACTACATTTAAATATACGGATTTTTAAACATACGAATACGAACTGGTATTTCATACTACCTCCGGGGCCTCGCGGTCTGGCCCGCCCTCCACATATTTAAATGTTGTACCGTATTTTTCAAGTGACATTTAGCACTTAGCACAGCCAGAAATTCCTGCAGCCTAGGCACAACAAATTTTGCACCTCGTTTCCTTCAAACGTTTCACCTAAGACTTCCCGGAGATTCTCTACCTCAGATGAACGTGGCGAGCCAGATCTCGGTCTCACGAGCCGGGCACATTGGATTATTGGAGAACAAAAACAGGTCACCCAGGGGTGACAAAAAAAAATCACTCTTTGATTCTTCCGATCTTCAACTCTGGTTTCAGGATGTCAGGATGTTTCAAGTTTTGAGCCATCATTGATCATGAGCCATCCTTTTTAGAGCTCGCATTATGATCATAGGTCTCAAGGCTTCCCCAATGTAACAAAAAATGCAACAACCAAAAACCAAGTGAATGTCACCTGAAACTCGTCTCATCATCTCTAACTTCCTTGTATTTCTGGCAATGGTTTTTAATGGTTTTTTTCTCTAAACTTCCAGGTTGTCCAATACTTCCAGCGGAAAAATATGGCAAAAACATCTATGGATTGGTACTCTCTCTCTCCATCACCATCTGCCAGAGGTGGCTGGTCATCCCATCCCCTCATATTGACCACCTAAATGGTCCCCAATAAGTTCTCCAATCCCCAAACCAGGGCATCTCGGGCCAGATCGGAATGGATGGTGATCATCTCCAATACATTGGTTTATGTTTTTTTCTCCAATATCCCTGGAGTTCCAAAAAATGAATCAGTAGGAAGATGGATCTGGGAATCTTTCTGGGTAAATTACAATATTTCACTCACCTGAATGAATTGCGGCCATATTGGGATGATTTCCCTATTCCTAACCATCATTCCCAGGGCTGGGTCGCTTTCGGGCTCGGTCGTGATCAAATTTACCCAGATCTGTGAGGAATCTCTGAGGAATCTTTGCCCAAAAAAAGCATCGACCACCTGGAAAGGTTTGGCTGCCACTGCCACTGCTGCCCATTCTCTAACTGCCACTGGTCCCAAGAACCGTGATGGTGCCGGAGTTGTCCACATCAAAGCGACGGAAAGCCAACTGTTTTGCCACCGGTTCCAGAATTCATCTATGTTAAAAAAAACTTCGGGAAGAAGAGGTGAAATATATATAATCCCATCCCCCTGATATTTTTCTGATTTAAAAAAATAGAGAAACCATGGTTTAGTAGGGAATTTCTACATAATTGGGACCATTTAGGGTGTGTTTAATAGTACGGGGATGGGCTTTAGGGATGTTAAGCAACCAACATGGGACATCATCGACCAAAATGATGGATTTAATATTTTTTTCATCAAATAAACAGATCCCAAATTCGGAATACGAATCACTAACCATACTAACCTAATCATTTGACTGATCTGATCTGCATTGGTATGGCCATTTGTAGGCTTCATCGTTACCACTCTGGTTATTGAAATCTGCAAATATCTGCAATTCTTCGGTACTTACCCTCTGGTAATTTAACATAGCTATTGAAAATTGCCATTTATAATGGATTTTCCCATTAAAAATAGTGATTTTCCATAATTTTTTGTATGTTTACCAGAGGGTACCCTCTGGTACTTCGAGGATTGACCCATGGATTTTTTCTTCCCATTTCGACCAGGTCTTTGACCATGATTTCCATGCGGCTTCGCTATGATCATCTCAGGTCACCGTTGACACAACCGGCCTTTAAAAGGTGGTCGTGAAGCGCAATCCGCGATGAAACCTGGCGAAAAATTCAGCTGCGATCTATCTTGTGATTATGTGATTATTGTTTAACAAGTATATTGATGTATAGGATTGTATAGGCTATTAGGGGATTGTCATGGATTATCATAATCCGACCCTATGAACATCTATGAACCAGCAATATGAAGGGACAACAGGCTTTTCAACACTGCTCGTTTGATTTTGGGACCCACCCGCCCCCCCAAAAAAAAACTGTATGTGTATTTTGTTTTGTCAAGTTTTTTGTGATTTGATGTCGAAGGGAATCTTAGGTGCATGACACTGCGGCATTTTTTCAGTGTCATGGAGAAACAGAATAGAAACTGAGATGATTCTTGTCAATGAAAAGGGAGGATTTTCCCGTGGCCATCCTCAACCATGGGCCGTGGCCTGTTTGGTCGAGAAATGTTTCAACATCTCGTGAGTCGGAAACTCACATGGCGATGAAAGGTGAAATATGATGAAAGGCCGCAAAGTCCAATACCCTCTGGTGATTTAACAAAGCTACTGGAAATGGCTTGGACATGGCCATTTATAGTTGATTTACCTATTAAAAATGATGATTTTCAATAGCTGTGTTAATTTACCAGAGGGTAGTTGACCAGTCCAAAATTCCATCAACATCCCCAATGTCAGCAGATGTCAGCAGATATCCACGGCATCGATGTAGGAAGATCAGCACCAAGCTATTCCCCCCGTCATATGAAGTTGCGTGCAGCACGGGATGGACTGGAAGTCCTGGTTAGATCAGAAACCAAACCTTCACTGGATTGGTTTAAGGGAAAATTTACAGGAAAACCCCATATTTAATGGGAAAATCTATGGTTTCCTGTAGATTTTCCCTTAAACCAATCCATTGAAACCTGAGTTTTTTGTTAAACCAGTCTGGGTGATGAATTTTCCACGCTTGAATTTCAGACACCCTTTAATTACTTGTTCTGTTCTGGGTTTTTTGTCCGATGATTCGATGATGTTCATCGATTTTCCTAATGTTGGATGACTGGATGACTGGATGATTGGAAAATCATATGGAAAATCATGATTGGAAAATCATATGATTTCATAGGGAATTCATAGGATATGATGATGATCCCAGGATTTTGGATTTTGGATTTATGGATTTTCCATATGATTTCCCATCCAGGCCACCAAAAGGTCCAGAGTCCATCACCCATCTCCCAGGTCTCGTTTCGACCAAGTTGCCATGGCTGCCAGGAACTCGTGGTAGTTCACTTCATCCTGAAAGTGACCAGGTAAAAAACCCAACAAATTGATAGCTCCAAGAGCAAGCAACAAGCTTCCAGCGCCCTGTTGATAATCTTGGGTTAAATCTCATGGGATGTGTTATCCAGAAATGATACATCGGGAATCATCGAGGTCCAATCGATTCCTAGATGATTCACTCATTGAAAATGGCCAGATTGCCAAAGGATACCGCCCTAGGGTAAACGTTGATCTAGATGTCACTGGATTGGTTTAAGGGAAAATCTACAGGAAACCATCGATTTTCCCATCAAATATGGGGTTTTCCTGTAAATTTTCCCTTAAACCAATCCAGTGAAGATGTGGAAAATCATACATAGGCTTCCCGTTCGGAATTCATGATCTACATTCAGGGTGGCTTTTCCACATCTGTTTGGTATGTAGAAACCCTAGGGAATCAGATCCAGAATCCATGCCTTGTGATTGGCATCCAACGCTCGGAAGGCTTTCCTCGGACCATGGAGTCAACAGGAAAACCAACCTGTGCCACCTGTGCTGTTTTTTCTGTTAATATGTCCTTTGCAACATCAAAAACATCGGCATTTCAACAGAAAAAGTATGTGATGGTTCTTCAGTTTAGCCCCCAAAAAGGGGCTTTTTTTGGAGCTGAACATCTCCTAAACGTCTTTGGAAGTCAGCGGCCGGGCTGGGTAGATTGGGCAGATTGACGCTGTTGCAAAAAACTGTTGCAACATGTTGCAACTAGCCTGAGTTTTACCATGGAATTTCATGGGATGGTCATCTTTGTGATTTTCTTCATTCTCATGGACCTAGCAGTCATCCCTTGGACTGATATAGATGGTCCATAGATTGATATAGATTTATACGACGCTATTAGTATAGCTCTGTACGCAATTAGTAACCTTTTATATGCTGTTAGTAGTGTTTATACGCTATTAGTAGGCACGCTTGATAACGATGTATACCGCTCGATTTTGGTGGATTTCTTCAGGTCTCCGTTGGTTCTGGTACGTTTTTTCTCCCCTGTGCCAAAATCGAAAAAACACATCTTCAGTCGCGGCGCTCCAAAGTTTCATCGTCAATCTCCAAGTTGGCTTCCACGGCTTGTTTAAACCTTGCAAGGTGGTACCCCCAAAACGCTATAAATTGGTTTATAAATCCCATTCACTATAGATATATATATATATATAACTTATAAACCATTCGTTATAGGTATATATATATATAGATAGATATAGATATATGGTCACCGACAGAATTATGGAAAAAAAAACGTTCAACTTAGACAGGCGGCGCCTGCGTCCGATTTTTCCATAATTAGGTTTTTCCCCATAAGGGTTCAAAATATCCCGGAAGTGATCCGAACCTTTTTTTTTCCATAATTCTTGGAGGTGACCATTATTTCCATAATTGATTTTTCCTGTAAAATCAGGGGGCTAGGGCAGATTGACCGGTTTTTCCATAATTATGTTTTTCCATAATTATTTTTTCCATAATTATTGTTTCCATAATTAATGTTTGGGGCTCCACCTGTTGGACATGTCATGGATCCACAATTCAAACCCCTTTTTTTGGGGGGTTATGGAAATATGTATCCAAATGCAAGTATGAAGACTTAGGGGCATATACCAGATCTTTAGACACATATTTTCTCTAATTCAATATTCCCCCCTTAAAATGCATTCAAATTGCGAACATCACATGATATTATGTATATCAATGGAAGACTTAGGGGCATATACCAGATCTTTAGACACATATTTTCTATAATTCAATATTCCCCCTTAAAATGCATTCAAATTGCGAATCGATGGACATACAGTCACCGACAGAATTATGGAAAAAAAAATAATTATGGAAAAAATAATTATGGAAAAAAAAAAGGTTCGTAACTTTTCTATCATAGACAGGCGGCGCCTGTAAATTGAAACATTTTTTTTTCCATAATTCTGTCGGTTCCTGTATCACCAACAAAAACCATAGTGACATTGGAGTTTTATGTTCACCAACTTAGCGATTCCGAACTGGGATCACCACCTTATAGGGGTGGACTGGGGTTTTCAGTCCCAGGATTGCAAAGCTATGGGCTGGGGGCTTGCTGTGGATGGCAAGCCAAACTTTGAATTATCCTTGATGTTTTGTTGTTTTTGTTGTTTCCATTGGTCCCTAGTAATCATTAAAAAAACAGAACGACACGGAATAAAAGGGTTACCATCTGGTTGTTTAACATAGCCATGGAAAATCACAATTTTTAATAGGTAAAACCATCTAGCGATTGGATCTCTTCATGTTGGAGTCCCTTTTTGAGGTCAATCTGACAGTGACTGATGGAACTACCCTCTGGTTATGACTAACAGTTCGCCATGGTATAGATGGCCCATAGAAATAGATGGTTTTACCTATTTTACCTACTAAAAATGGTGATTTTCCATGGCTATGTTAAATAACCAGATGGTAAATATGGGCTGCACCGAAGCCAGCCATGGCCACCCCTAAGGCCCCTTCAGTACCATCAAAAGTCCCCCGAAAATGGATCTTTCACCCACCATTCAAACTAAGATGGGCTTATTTTGACATATTCATTTTGACAATTCACCCACCATTCAAACTAAAATGGAAAACTAAGGTGAAGTATTTTGACATATTTTGATCCTTTCTGAATATGTCTGAATGCCCCATTGCTTAATCTACCAGCCCAACTGGACCCTCCCCAGGACCCTCCCGGGGCACTCGTTGATGGTGATGGTGCCACTCCGATCTTTATCAATCTGCAGAAAGGCATCACGCACCTGCTATCTTCAGGGGTCCAGGTCATCTTGAAGGGGAAATTGCGGAGAAAATGTGTTGCAGTCATGCTATACATATATACTTTACATATACAGTATATGCATAATATATCACACACATATATACATATATATATATATATTATTTTTATCATCTATATATATATATATGCGTGTGTGTGTGTGTGAAGTTGGGACACGTCACCCCAAGCCAAAAGTGCACGACTCTACCCAACTGTATTTGTAAAAAAATAGCGCGTGCAGCTGACTAGGGTTTCCCGCATTGCGATCCTCTTCAAGCTGGGATCCTAGTACCTCTCTCAGCCCCATGTGCTATTCTTCCCAGATATTTCTGGTTGTTAGCACTTCATCATCATCATCATCATCATCATCATCCCCATGTTGGATGTCATTCACCATCCACCCCGCAAATTGCCGCCTGCTTGCGTTCTTCTACCCCAAGGGACCAGGAAAGAACACCCAGACAGGCACGGCGAAAGACAGACACCTGTGAAGCACGGTGAAGATTTGGTCTCCTTCTTGATCTTTCCATGGGTCTCGTTGATCTTAGGGGAGGCTAATAATTGTCCATTTTTTTTGCCAACAAAAAATGGTTTAAAAAAAAGAAAGCGCCACATGCATCTTTGTTTTGGAGAAATCATTCCTCCCATGGCCATCCAAAACCTATGGAGGGATCGATCGAGCCTTCGCAAAGTTGCAGAGATCTTCTATCATGCCCTGGTCGATCACTTGTTCCTGAGATGTCGAAACTGCCATAAAAATGGTGCCCCAGTGGCAACCATCAAAATCTTTGGAAAAAAACTTCAAGTCTGAAGTCTATTGAAGATCCACTGGCACATGCATATATATATACATATAATTATATGATATATATATATACTGTATATATATATAGTAAGATGCATTCACATTAAGATTTTTTGATCAACAAAAGGTAGAAATTTGGTTCAATGCCAAGAAACTCATCCAAGTGCATCATGAAGATCCCCAAATCCAACATGTGGTTGGGTTAAAATATGCTTAAAATGTGGTTGACATATGGTCAAGATATATGGCATATATGGTTAAAATATGTTTTTTCGGGCCCCAATTTGCCAGAAAATCCAGGTCAACGTTCGCCAAAATTTCGGCGCCGAGTCACATGATGATCTTGAGCTCGCAGCCATCGATGTTCCAAGGCCTGGTTTGGTTCATGGCACGATGATACCAAAATCCATCCATTTTTGTGAAGTCACTAGATACCCTCTGGTAAACATACAAAAGCCTATACTGAAAATCGCCCATTTAGTTCGTGGATTTACCAATGATTTACCCATCAAAAAATTGTGGATCTTTCCATAGTTATCTTAGTTTACCAAATGATAAATCGAATGATCATCTATCATCCAGAGAAGGCCAAAGGTCAGGATCCTAACGATCCAAATGTGTGTGTGTTTTTTTTTATGCGGAAGAACCACAGTAGCTGATGAATCAATGGCAATTCTTTGATTTCAAATATGGGGGTGTCCATCAATGGTCCGATTTTCTGGATGGTTTATTTCATGGAAAATCCTATTAAAATGGATGATTTAGGGGCTACCCCCATGGATTGGAAACCTCCATATGCTCATGGAAAAATGCAACAAGCTGGATCAAGTTGGAGACAACGGGTAACTCTTGGAAAATCCCCTGGTAGGTAAAACAATTTCATAAACCATCCCCCAGCCATCACCATTTTTATAGGTGGTATGTGTTCCATTCCCAGATATTCCCAGTCGTGGGTGGTTTATGACCTTGTTTCACCCGCATTACTCAGTATTTACCCTCTAGCTATTGAAAATGGCCATAGAAATAGTTGGTTTACCCATTAAAAATGGTGATGGTTCTTAAACCATGTCATAAATGGAGACTGTACCACCTGATGTTAATACTATACCACCATACTTGCCCATAAATCCCATCAAACATATTCAAAAATGGTGATTTTCCATGTCCTAGCTAGTGGGAAACATCTGAAACTTGTCGCACCTCAGAGGCTGACATCCTCTTCTTGGGATCAACGACCAACAAGCTCTGTACGAAGTCCTGGCGTCAGAAAAAATCTTCCGATTCATTCCGATTCACTGATTCATTGGAGATCGAAATCACGTTGTTACGTTGTTTGGATGTTTTTTGGTGACTTGAATGGCAGATGTTTTCTGGTTGGTGGTTTTTCGCCTACCCCTCTGAAAAATGATGGAGTGAAAGTCAGTTGGGATGATTATTCCATTCCCAATATATGGAAAGTCATAATACATTCCATGGTTCCAGTCACCACCAAGCAGTTTTTCATGTTTCCTGGTTTTTGCACCTGGAGATGGCACAAAAAAACAGTTGGTCTTCGCGGATCTTCCCATCACACGCAGCTTGACCCTGTTTCCACATCGAAACACCGAATCCTCAACCCCTGGAGCCCCTGAGTCCTTGCAATTTTCCGAGGCTTTGCCCCAAATGGCCTCAGAAATCTCTTCTCCCTTGGGGGGTTTTTGGGGGTTGGCTTCAGCCTCTTTTTGACTCCAAATGGATGGTGTTTCCAGAGGTCGTTCAAGGGCTTCACCGCCACTTTTTGGACCAAAAATATGGACGAACCAGGTTCCGCCATCGCATGATGCCCAGAGTTTCTTAGACTCCGGACGGGTTTCTTGGTGAAGTTTCCATCCTGCCGTGCTTTTTTTCAAACATCTCTGACAATGGCAACAACAAAAAAACGTGGCATGTCCCCGGCTGATTGGCTGATTTACATCTCGGGGGATCCCTTGGGCCTTGATGTCTCGGATCTGTTTGGATTCGGCACCCGAGAAGGGCATATAGCCTGAATGCTGTCTCAGTGGACAGCATATGACACCATGAGTGATGGAGACTCAACAGGTTTATGGTGGCAAAAGCAATGTCATATACCATCCTCAACCATAAATGGGTGGTAAACCATCCCCAAATGGTAGGTTTATGATGGTTTATGGCATTACCATATTAAGCCGCCAATCCCAAACAGATATTCATCACATTGATCCACATCGCAGTTGAGATGATACCACCACATGAGTCGCTGTGGTTGCAGGAGACACGCTTGGATTGTTTCGCCCAGGACTCCAAGAAACTCTGGCAGCCATGATTCATCTGATTTTGGCCAGAGTTTCCCTGATTATGGCTATAAAAATCTGGAATCTTGATTTCGTTTTTTGTTCATAGAGTTTCCCTGGCCAATTTGGGAAGCCTCAACTTGGAGTTTCCTTGGCTTACCTGGTGACCATCCATCCCCCCCTTCGGCCGAGGTGCCAAAAAGGAGCACGAATGCCACCACTCCCAGACTCCAAAGGTCGCCTTGGATCAAATTCATAGGGGGATGATGGGCAGCAAAGGTAAAGATCTCTGATAGATCTCTGAAATCTGGGGGTATTTTTAGGGATTTTGGGAAAGATTTCTTGGATTATGTTGGGTTTGCCATGAATTATCTCTTTATATTGGATAAAATTATTGGATTGTATTGGATTATTGGATTATGTTGGATTGAATCATCAATGAGAAGAATTCATCTTGAATCTCTAAGCGGCCCGCTAGATACTCTCAAGGAAAAATGGGGACGTCAATTCATTTTTACATGGCTCGTGGATCTGTCTGATGCTTTCGCTACTGTTCTGAACCATTTCTTCCATCTCAATGCATTGCATTTTCAGGGTGTTGAAACGGCTAACCATCCATCAGCTCATCAACTTGGGGGTTAAGGCTGCAGTGATATCAGTGATATCCTGCTGTTTTGCTCCAAAGCCCATACCCCATTCCCATCAGATGGAGGTCTTTTCTTGGCTTCCAAGATGTTTCATGTGCAGGCCATGCAGATCCATCTGCCATTGTATACTTGATGAGTATAGTCTTGTTGAAGACACCCTAAAATCGAGATATGTCATGACATGTCCTAAAAAAAACATAAACCAAATGAGAAGCTGCTGGAATTCCTATGCAAATCCATGGTTTCCTAAAGATTATTGATTTGCCTCAACTATGGGGTCATCAAAATGATGTCACTGGATATGGCCAAACGATCCAGGGAAATTCAGTGCTGATTGCAGGACATCCTCAAGGTTTCAGATCAACCCTGCAAAATGATCAGCGGAACACCTGGCAAAAAAAACCACTTTCTTAGCAAGCGGAAATGATGAGAAATAAATTGTGAATAACGAAATAAATATATGCATACATGTTATACATACGCACAAATAAACCCATATACGTCCATATACATATATATATATACATGCACACATATACAGTATAAAGTTTATAAACAATAACAATCAACAATGATAAGAATATCACTGAGGCCCAACGATTTCAAAAAAATTGCCCAGCCACACTGAGAGGTGTAGGACTTATCCAGCACCTGGTTGAATAAAGTCCCGCGCAAGCGGAATTTCTCCGAAAAGCTCGGAAACATGTTTGTTTCACTTGATTGGTTAATATCTGGACTTACACTACCTAAGTTTACCCTCCGGTAAACTAACATAACTATGGAAAATCACCATTTTTGATGGGAAAATCCACTATAAATGGCCATTTTCAATAGCTATTTTGACATAACCAGAGGGTAATATCTGGACTTACACTACCTAAGCTACGTGGGATTCTGATAAACCATGATAAACCCATGATAAGCCCATTTGTTTGGGAAACCAAACGCAACCAGTACAATGAGATGGGGATAATGGCTCACTTGAAACCATCACAACCAGCATCTCAGAAAGAACTTTGTTTTGTGGAATATGTTGAATGACCCGTGAGAGCTTATTTTAAAGGTGTTAACCCTTTCTTGTTCTGTAGCTTGTATGTTCAAATCTTATAAACAAGCGAATATCCCTATTTTCGTGCTGGTTCATATGCTGAATCTTGGGTTGAAGCTCATGGGAGGTACCACCATCAACCCCTATGAATGGAGCTTTTCATAAACCTCTATCAGACTCTATCATCATTGGCAGCTTTATTCTCCCATATTAACCCATATCCAACCCATACTAAACCAACTAGTATCAAACACATCTATCAATCCTCATATGTTCCCAATATATTCCAAATATACTCCCATCATATTGATATCTACTGGCAGTACGCAACCCGTTCAACCTATAGTAAAGCCCCCCTTTATAGAATATGTTCGCAACAAAACCATCCGTTTTAGTTTGGGGATTTCCCATTGCCTTTGATGACCGGAGGAAAAACAATCAGCTTATCCCATGAACACACCATCTGGTGGGTGGTTTCAACCCCTCTGAAAAATATGAGTCAGTTGGGAGTATGAAATTCCCAACAGCAATGCAAATAATATTAGTCATTAGTCAGTTGGGATTATTATTCCATTCTGACATTCCCAACTGTTTCTGGAAAGTCATCAAATTCCATGGTTCCAGTCATGTTCCAATCAATGGATTGGTTTGTTGGGGAAAATCTTAACCGGAAACCATCGATTTTCCCATTTTTTATATGGGGCTTTCCTGTAAAATTTCCCTTAAACCAATCCATTGATTTCAACATGGTTCAACCCATTTCAAAACTAGGTACCCCAATAATTGGATGGTGAACACTAAACTAGCCTAACATCTGTGGTCCCCTAGGTCTTCCATTTTGACCCACATCCAAATGTTCCAGTCAGCACCAGGTCACCAGCCATGAATTTCCCCTGGAAAAATTGGCCCCCCAAGGCGGCCTCAGGGGCCACGTAGGCCAACGTTCCGCAGCTCACAGCCATGGTGGTATTCGGCTGCCAGATTTTGCCTCAAATGCTGCTGATCTGCTGGGCTTTTTGGACCCATGAAAAACCTGAAAAATGCTGATTTCCACAGAAAAGCCATGTTTTTCCACAGAAAACCCAAGGGTTGTTACCACAACATTTCGGTTTTTTTTTGAGAATTCATCATGATTTACCCTACAAATTAAAAGTTCGACCCTGCCAGTCATCGGGGTTGGAAGATTAGTTTCCATTCAAAATGGGTTATTTTCAAAGTCTATGTTTATTTACCAGAGGGTATGCCATGCCATGTTGGATTATACATGATGGGAAAAAGCCTATCGGATACACCATCAACAGTAGGGCCAGGGGATTGTCATAGGAATGCACGGTCACTGGACTCCATCGTTTCCCAAAACATCAGGAGCCATGGTCTTACCGTATTACCACAACTGGTTGGTGGTTGACCTACCCCTCTGAAAAATGAGTTCGTCAGTTGGGATGATGACATTCCCAATATATGGAAAATTAAAATTCATGTTCCAAACCACTAACCAGACAAGAATATTGCAGTGACGGACTAGCACTTAGAATATGGAAAATCAAGATTTAGGAATTATATAGACAGTTAAAAAATAGATACCTCTGACAGGCAATTCAAATAATTATCATTAGTCACATTGAATACGAAAAATACACATAGAATTGAAAATAAACATAGGAGATGCCAATTTATACTAATACATGTATGTTTTGAGGTACTGGGCGGGCCGTATAGTATACATCTCATGGTTCCCCAGCATGCTTGTTGAAAGATGATGAATTGAATTAATGATTTAATGTTCATATCCTGAGAAATTGAATAATAAACAATATTCGAAGTGGTAGTCCGCTATAGTAAGGTTTCCTGTAGGTGTTTTTTTAAACAAAGTCTGGGATCTTGAGAAGAAGAACACAAAACAGGGGGGTGTAGATCGCTTGCAACCCTCGTTCGAAAGTAGAAATGTATCCTTTCTTGCCGGCGAGCCCCTCACTATACATGGTTCTTAGCTATAAATTGTAACATGATCGCATTCCTTGTTCTGGCCCCAATAACTCAGCGGATAACCATAATTAAGTTCTACCCTTCATAGACTTCAAGTACACATGATCATCCCAGATTTCCCATGATCCAATGTGTTTCCAATGTCTTTCCCATTCAAAGTAGAGATTGTCCATTCAAAGTTGAGATTTTCCATGTTTCCTCCACGATTTCCCCCATTCCAAGTGGAGATGCTCCACGATTTCCCAAAGTTTCCCCAGCAAAATCCTCCAAAAAAATCTGTCAGCAGCCAGCAGCCAGCTGTTTTTTCGTGCCAAGCGTCTGAACCCAAAATCAATCAGCTTCAAATGATCCGAGTCCTGCGGTCATTGAAGATGATGGGGATTTTTTGGCGAAAAAGTCATGATGGATGCCATGAATTCCGTGCCACGATTCATGCGTGAAGAAAACATGCCAAAAATCATGATTTATACCATGGAAAAACGATGAGAAAAACACCAAGAATACCATGAAATGCGATGAAACATACCATGAACAAGACTGAATTCATCTGAAATCCACAGCACACGAATTGATGATGGTTATGTTGAATCGGGGGTCCCCTTCCGCACTTGGGGATCGTCACGTTTCTGGGAAAGATGGTAAAAATAATAAACTCGTCTTGTCAAGACGCAACAGCCAAATATAAAAGGCTAGTTGAATATAGTTATTTTATATCTATCTATCTATCTATCCATCCATCCATCCATCCATCCATTCATCCATTCATCCATCCATCCATCCATGTCTATCTCTACATCTATATCTAATTCTATATCTATACCTATCACAATGTGATGCTGGTGCAAGCCCCAATTCCCAAAATTTAAACATTCACATTCTGAAGTGCCTCAGACCCCATCTCAGACCCCAAGAAACATCGAAAAATTCTGGTGCCATCCGCCTTCGCTTCATAGAGAAAATTCTCCAACTTGATGTCTCGGTGCACCTAGCCATTTGACAAAGCGGGGGCTGCATCATCTAAAATATCCCTTCCCCCGTTCACCAAAAAAATCACAATCATTAGCGCTCCGCAAAGTGCATAGATCTAGTAATCTAGTAGTAAATTTACTAAACTTACCATCTGGTTATTTAACATAGCGAACTGGAACATCCCTTATAAATGGAGGTTTTAATGGGAAAATCATCTATAAAGGGGCCATCTATACCATAGCTAAATAAGAATCGTTTGAAACCGCAAAAAATGTTTCCTCAATACAATACCAAGGACAAGGAGTTTCAGTAGCAAAACACTGATTCTCGAAAGTGATCCCCTCATCAAAAGGTGAATTTCTTCATGAAAATGGGTGATTTCCAGCAAGCCATGGCCAGCTGTGAAGACACCCCCAGTGCTTCCCCATTTCAGTCGCTTTTCAGGTGAAATTCTCAGAGTTTCATCTGGGGATCTCCTGAGACCCATCCAACGATGCAAATGATGCAAAACCCAAGGCATCCAAGGCGCAATATCGTGGGAATGGATGTAGTTCACTGCTAACAGCATCTGGCGCAGGAGATTTAGACACTGGCTTGGTAAAAAAGGGAACATCTACGAATCTACAGGAAACCACGGTTTTTCCCACCAAATATGGGGTTTTCCTGTAGATTTTCCCTTAAACCAATCCAATGAGATTTAGAAAGTTTCAAGTTCGACAAAAAGTTGTGCCCAAAAAAACAGAACTGACCAGTGAAAATGGGTATCAATGGGATATCCAACCATCAACTAATGGGAGGATCAAATAGGATATAGGATTTAAGCCCAATAATATCAAAAATCAAAAAATGGCTCCAAATGGAGCCAAATGCTATTTCAACACTCACCCTTAGAGAAATGGGTACATTTGCAGATTCAGTGGGGTGCCACCCAACACCTTCACGTTGCTTGAGCTCATTTGACAAAAGTCGTGACTTCTAGCATCCAAATAACAAGGTGTCTTGTAAACATTCCGTTAATTCACTCTCGGCATTAGAAGAAAAGAAGTCAATCGACAACGATGAAGACCTGCTGGTTATTCAAAATAGCTATGGAAAACAGTCCATTTATAGATGATTATTGATGATGATGATGATGATGATCTGCCTTATAAAATGGTGATTTTCCATGGCAAAGCGTTAAATAACTAGAGAGCAATCCAACCGAACCTGCCTGATATATGGCTTTGGCAGCATCTTTTTCGGTGAACCGCTTTCTTTGCACAACTCCTTAGCCAACGAACATGCACAATTTTTGCTCATGTGTCTTCTTATGAAAATGGCTTTATCAGGTAGAACTGCAATAATTATCCAATCATATTTCATATCAATTTGCGCATATAATGGACCAAATTATGTAAACAATATCAATCATATCAATGTCTTTTACTTTTTCTGTTGATGATAACATATGATAACCATATCTCCAATCCGTTCACTGCCAAGTATCTATCAAAGAGCTCGCCACCTTGCATGCATTCCTCAGCCGATTTCATTCATCTTCATGAGTTCCATGGTGGAAAAAAACCCGAAACGGTCCCAGGTCCGGCCATAGGTCGAACCTTACGCCGTGGGAAAAACTTACGTCCCCATTTTGGGTGGGGAAAAATATGGAAAAATGCGGTGGAAACTCAGTTTTGATGGACGAATCATAAAGAATCTCAGCTTGTCGAGCTGTGCTGAATCACCAATCTGAGGAAAACAAACCACTTGCAGTACTAGAAGCTATGAAGAGCATTTAATGAACAATCAGATCCACGCGTACGTTTGTAAGATATTTTTTTTCGTTCTGGTTCCCTGAATGTTACACCGCTAGTATTGTTGCATGAGCTCCAATTTGTGAACTAGCATTTCCAGTGACGTTTAAACTCCCCAACGAAGGCCAAATGTTGCGGCCCCCTATTACAAGTATCAGGCAATAGTATAAGACATACAATCGTCGCTACATTCACTAGATCTATTACCAAACAAAAGAAACTGCACGTTCAGTGTAGGCTACAATGCCAACATGTCTCCAGGTTCTCGATATGCCAGTATTACATGACAATACCACATATGGAACTCCATGGTTTTCCCAAATGATGATCTACATCATCTACCTCGTGGGTTTTCCGTATCTATGTTCGTCTGGATATGTGTGTTTACTGGAAGATATTCCTCATCAAGAATCCCTCAATCCCAAGATCTCGTCCCTAACATCCCCTACTGGAGATATTTCCAGATTCCCCCAAGATTCCACCCCTTTCTGGACTAACCTATGGAAAAATAACAGATCTCTAACTCAACCAAACCAGGACTTCATAAGGTGGGAGACCTAGATTCACAGCTCAGTTGTTATTCAAACATAAAAAAAAATGCCAGCCATGGCGGATTCCCGATGTTTTTCAACCATGATTCCAGGGCTCGGTCAAAGTGAGGTCACTATAATTTACCCAGATAATCAGATATATCTAGAGATATCTATATTATAGATATCTATAGCCTATAGATATCTATAGATATCTATAGATATCTATAGATATCTATAGACTATGGGGTTTACAAACCAACTTACCCTGTCATCAAACATGGTTTGTTGGAAAATCCACCAGCGATAGTTCAATGATTTTCCCAGGCACCAACACCAGTTTGTTTTTCCCGGTTTTCAAACTAGCCATGGTTGATTGCCAGATGGTACCCCGTCTGCGTCCAGCACGATATAGCTAATGGTGTTTATAAATGATCATCACAATAATAATGATAATAATAATATGGTTGCAACAATAACACTCACAATCATAGCAGTGACAACAAAAGCAAACTAATGGCATTCATGGTAATAATATATTATATTATAATAGTACTATAGTAATGGTAAGAATAATAACAATAACGGTTGTCAACAAACGTAATAAGAATAAATGGGTGCACAAATCAAATTCAATTAAACGGTAGCTTTTATACAGTAGATCTTTATAGCATTGGCTTTCCCGAGGCCAGCAATTTCACAGCAACATACCCTCTGGTAAACATACAAAAAACGATGGAAAATCACCAGGCCTATGGCAGATATATCCAGATATATCTATACTTACCCATGATTTTTTTCATGGCTTATCAAATCTTATCAACCAACGTTCACATTTTATTGGGGGGAAAACACCACCTTGCACCATCCAGGCCACCATCACCAGATAGAGCTGTTCCTCCGACTCATAGACATCCGTCAGGGAGGCCACATGCGGATGGTCCATGGCCAAAAAAATCTCCTGGTTTCAAGCGGATTTTGGGCAGGGAAAATGATCTGATCCCAGGAAGAGATGGTTGAATCAATGTTGAACATATAGGAAAAACATATGGGAAAACCTGGGCGAATGTCGGAAAAATACGGAACATGTGGAAAAATATATGGGAAAATCTGGGGCGTGAAAAAATATCCGGAACATCTCAGGCGTCTTAGCCAGAAACCATGGGTTTTTGACATGAACTATGAAGTTTGGGAGTGGTTTTTGGTTTTACCGGAAGTTTAGGATGCGATTGGATGGGTTTTACTGGGAAAATCTATGAACATCTGGATTTCCGGCCTAGGTCTTGGATTTTGGTTGGGAAAACTGAAATTTGTCGCCATTGTTTTCACCAACTGGTGTTATGAACATCAACTTAACCCATCTTAACCCGATCTAGGCACTGCGGATGGTTGCGAAATCCTGCACTGGTTGATAGGTGGCTTATCCCATTATTTAGAGGCTTTCAACCATCCTTTTGGTGCAGGATTTCGCAACCATCCACCATAGTTAGTCCCTCGCAGTGATGCGTGAAAAACTGTGGCTGTGGTGATTTGGGGTTCCAAAACATGAACGGAAAATACACGATGAAGCCCCCTAGTTTATAAGCTGGCTTATGATACTTTACAATAACCCTAACCCTATAGGCTATAGATGGCTATAGATTATATCGATTATAAACCCTGACCAACTTAGTAACTTAGCTACCTGGGGGTTCCCACCTTTTATGCAGAAAACATGCAGAGACCAACTGTCAGGTCCGAGTTGCCGCTTCGCTCTCCAGTTCTTTTCTCTTCTCTTTGCTGACACCGCGAAGCTTGAAAGCTTTCACCGCGAATTTCGCCTCTGATGGAGGGACACCAAGGACCGTTTTCATTGAAACCTGTGGTTTTTCCAGTAGATGATCTAAAAATCACGTTTTTCTTAGTGGATGATCATTTTTTTCCAATGCGTATGTCGCTTGACTAACTCTTATGGCGGATGGTGTGGAGCAGCCTCGCAAAGAAAACACAGCGATAGACTGCGGTCCAAGTGACCCCGGTGTGCCTACATCTGGCAAGTTTGACCTGCACATGGGGGTTCAACTGGTTCAACCCCGAAAAGCCATGGCCGCAGGTGGCTATTCGTTTAAAAAAATGGGATGCTCTAGCAAAAGGGAAACCATCAACAAACATAGACGTAACATGACTTAACTTTAATGTTTCCAGTTTTTTTGCTAGAGTTTAATGTTTAATATGTGATATATATATATATTATATACTATATTATATTATATTATATTAGAAAATTATATATATTATATTCTATATACTATATTATATTATATTATATTAGAATATTATATATATATTATATTATATATACTATATTATATTATATTATATTAGAATATTATATTATATTCTATTCTATTCTATTATATTATATATACTATATACTATATTATATATATACTATATTATTATATATTATTTATATATTATTATTATATTATATATATTATATATATTACTTATATATGTTGCTAAACTTGGGTGGTTGAAAAGCCCATGGGAAAAATGTTCAAACCCACCTCGCCATTGTAGCCCGTGCCAAGGACCTGTCGAAATCACCAGCGGCTGAAAGGGAAAAGGGGACCTCTATGGTGGTTGGAAAAGGCGCCAATTGCAGGGCTGGTACCCTCTGGTAAACATACAAAAAGCTATTGAAAATGACCATAGAAATAGTGGGTAAACTAACATAGCTATTGAAAATGACCATTTATAGTGGATTTTCCCATTGAAAATGGTGATTTTCCATAGCTAAATCTTAGTTTACCAGAGGGCAATCCTCCAAAGATGTGGGAAACAGAACGGACATTCAAAGGCGCTCATGGCTTTTCAAGCCATCCGAAGCCTTTTTTGGCCGAAAAGTTTTCTCTCGAGATTGAAAAATAAGAGGAAAACAATCATATTCATAGAAAAAGAGTCTAGGACCCTAGAACTTGAGCCCGAAAAGAAAAATTGGGAAAACACTTTTGGATCACATATTAACACACACACACATATATATATATATATTATATATATATATTAAATATTATTATATGTGATGTGATACGTTATATATATATATATACACAGTATACACATATATTAACTCAGGACATGGAAAAAAAACTGCCATGTCATAAGCAACTCTGCCCTGAGGATGCTTCATCTCCTAGGTCTGATGGCCATGTATCGAAATATACCATCAACTGGGCACCCCCAAAATCCGGTAATCGACCATGTTTTGTCAAATCTCCATATGCCCCCCCAAAAAAAAACTCAAGTGTTCATGGTGGCCATAGGGTTTTTTTCGCTACGAGGTTTCAATGTTAAAACCGGCAGTGCTGCCTGCGACCACCAGGTGACCACCATGTCTGACCATCGCTCGGTCCATGTCGGTCCCAGCCTGCGGCAGGCTCTCGTAGTCATCCGTCATCCGCTTTGGAAGCCGGTGGTAGCGACCTGTGATGTTCAGCCTGGCTGGTGATTCGAAGTTCATGGGATCTCCTGGGGTGTGCCACGATGGCGTGACGATGGCATAGATTCATGGCATATGAATCATATAACGATGATTTTTAAGGTGATCCATCCTGGAAATACCATTGGAATGCTACTATACATTTTCTATGATTCATATACATTTATGTTTAGTTCAATTTTTCTACACCATTTTTCAGATTCATATAGGATTTGTATAGGGATTTGTGCAATTGTTCTATACATTTCTTTGAGTGTAGAAATGGAAATTGCACAAATCGACAATGGATCGATGACCATCCCCAAGTATGGGTACCAATTGTCCATCGACCATGGCAAATATGATGACCAGGGCTTAGCCTGGCAACTGTCAATTTCCCTGAGCCCTACAGGATCCTACAGGTACATCCAAAATCAGGTACATATAAAAAAATATACCAAAATATCATGTTCCAGTATAGCTGCTACAGCTAGCATTGGAATCAACTTGGATTCCAAGGTCCAAATAAACAATAACAACCAAAAATTGCAAAAAAAAACGCCAAACATCACCAGACATATGCAGAAAATCCCAGAAAATGTCCCGGAAATACCATTGGATTATCACTGGTTGGTGGTTTTAACCATCTTGAAAAATATGAAAGTCAATAGGAAGGATTATCCCGTATATGAACTGGAAAATAAAAGTCATGTTTGAAACCACCAACCAGATCAGAGTTTCAGCCAACCACGCCATGTCCAATGGCAGAAAACACGGCCATGCCTTCCACTTCGTTGCGCTGCTCGGTTGGTTACTAGAGCCAAGCCTTCCGGGCCTTCATCTTCCCTGCGGAAAATAGCCAACATCACCAGGGAAAAACCCGGGGAAAACTAAGGGAAGCGATGGGGCATTTGTGGTTCTTTTACCATAAATTGGATGTTCAATTTGATTGAAACCCCCAAGAGTTGAAAGGTCAATTTGATGTTGTTTTTACCTAAATGGATTTACCAGTTTAATCTGGTTGGTATATCTACCCCTCTGAAAAATCTGAGTGAAAGTCAGTTGGGATGATGAAATTCCCAATATATGGAGAAAAAAAATCATGTTCCAAACCACCAATCAGTAATCATGTTTTTTTTCGATTCGAACATCTGTGGCCGGGCACATTTTGACCCATACCGAAAAAATGCACTTTTGAGGTCAAGTGCATCGCGTCAAGTCGCCTGACTGATAGCACATACTGGGGTGTTGGGAGGCAACATGGGTAGCTTATATGATTGTTGATTGGTGAAATCGCCCGTTTTCACCTGGTTTCAGGTGGGGAAAATATGATATGCGATGGAAAATGCGGCATGTTGCAACAAATTCGCCTGTCCACTCGGTCCTTTTTAGGTGTCTTTCCTGGAAGGCAGGCGTGCCATGGATGTGCCAAGAGAAGGCATCCTGTGGATGAAGGAACTCCAACAAAAGTATGGGCGCATTTGAAGAGAATTGCTGTTGCTTGAGAGGGGGCTTTTCTTTCAGACTTGGCATAACACAACTGTGGTTCGTGGGTTTTCCGCAGGTTCAAACCACTGTAGAAAAATATCAACACAAAAATGGCAAGCTTTGGAAACAGCCCTTTGAATTCTGAAAAACCCTCGAAGTGCCATGGGTCATACTCAAGATCACCCAGCATGTCGATAATTCATGCTGGAAACCATCCGAAAGTGCATTCTTCACGCTGAAACTCGCCCAAAATGGAATGATTCAAATCATTCAACTGATTCAAATTGAAAAGTACAAGAACAAACATCTAACAACATCAGTGCGTCCCCTATCTCTGGATTTTTCCTCATTTTTCCCTCCATATTTTTCCGGCCCATATTTCATGACAAGCTGATCACCAAGCTTCTATCGATGTGCAGAGCTGATTTGATCTGAGCTTGGCCCATGGCCGAATGGCCGAATATGGCCGAATGGCCGGTACGGGAGCACGGCCGGTCCGGGAGAACTTTCAGCTGAGTCCCTTCTCCCTTCGGGTTGATGGCTGGCTTTTTTTGTGCTGAAAATCTGAACATTGGAATTCTGAAGAAAAAAAGACGGGGATAGTGCACAGCGGACTGGAAATCAAAGAGCCCCTGACTGAATTACAGCTTGAGACAGAAATGGCAAGCAGAAATTTGGACAGTGTGAAACCAACTCTTAGCTGAAGCTGAACACGTTCGGTAACATCTCACCAGGGCCCTTTTATATAAATAGATGCTTACCCTCTGGTAATTTAGCATAGCTATGGAAAACGCTATATAATTATATTTATATATATATATATATGTACAATTATTATCATCATTATCATTATTATTATATGATATTATATGATTTACTTATTGAACATGGTGATTTTCCATGTTTTTTTGTAGCCACACGGGCAGATCATCCCAACTTGGACCAGCTGCCAGCTGCGTTGCCGAAACGATCGGAGATCGTTCATTGATAAAAAGTATGTCATCTTTCCCCAAGGAAAACCTAGGAAAACCTAGAATAATCGACATTTTTACACAGTACATCTATGTTTATATCTATGTCTAACTGATATATTCATTGATGCAAACTCAAAAGCACGCTCTTCCCAGACGGTTGGGGTCGCTGCCAAGCTTTCCATGATATCATTCACACCGCAAACCAGCCTGGGAACGAGAATCCGTTGTGAAAAAGTGAAGCCCATGTGAAGCCCGCAGGAAAATGAAGGGATTGATTGCTCAGCTTTGGCATAGTAGCCTAGTGGGCATAGTATTTGCAATCATTTAGCTTCACCATCAAGTACTATCAAGCAATTTGTCGATGAATTTCTACTTCACTAGTTGGTTGCAGCAAAAGGGCAAGGTAGCCATTAAAAAACATCAAACATTTGTAGCCTGGGGAAAAAAACTCACAGTTCGAGGTGGAAAATCAATCATGTATAGATCATTTTCCTAGGTTTTTCCATGGTTTTTCCACATTTTTTGGTATGTTTACCCTTGGGATCCCTCGGGTATCTTCATCACGCTAGGAAATTCCCAGGCAGCTGGGCCAGATGTTCCAACGTCATCCCCCTCCGTGCTCCTCCGCGTCGCAGTCCCATAGTGCCCGATTCCCCCATGTGAACACAGGTGGCTACCCAACCTGGTTATGACTAACAGTTCGCCATGGAAAATCCATGGCCCTAATCGAAATAGATGGTTTACCGAACTTAATAGCATGGTGGATCTTTCCATGGCGAACTGTTAAATAAGCAGATGGTATTCTTTACAGTGACCGTTCTTTGCAGTGACTGTTCTTTGCATCAAGTCTTCAGTGGCTGTTCTTTGCAGTGACTTTTGATTTCAATGCTGTCAAAACTAGGTAACACAGAAGTATAGACTCCTAAACTTCCTTTGATAAATGACTCACCTAAAAATGTTCAAAATATGTGTCCCAACCAAAAAAAAACAGCATCCTCAGTACATCTAGGTAGCACTGTGACATCCTCAGGTCCGCTAGAAAAAGCGCTGCATGTTATATACCCTCTGGTAAACTAACATTTTGCGAACTGGAAAATCACCCATGCTATCAATGGGAAAATCCACTATTTCTATGGTCATTTTCAATAGCTATGCAACAAATTACCAGAGGGTAATTTCAATCAAAAAACATGGATGCTGAAAAATCCTGCATTCAGCTTGCGGAAAGAAGAAAAGAGACGACTTTCCAGATGTGCTCTCCCGCAACGAAATTCCTCAATTTAGGGAAAAAAGGAGACGGCTTTGTCATTTGCAATTTACAAATCATTTTCCTAGGGAAACCATTGTTTTTCCCTGTCTTTCAACTTTGTTTTCTATGTTTACCCTGAAACCCTAGTTCATCACGATAGGAAATTCCCATAGCTGGGCCAACCCAACTGCTCCAATTGGGCGAGAGATTCCCAGACAGACTTCAGGAATGAATCCTTGCAGCCAAGGATGAAGCAAAGATGATTGGATAGGATTCTGATGATGGGACATGATATGATATGATATGATCATATGTGATCATATGTGATAATATTATAATATCAGTGAATATATTAATAAATATCCAGGAATATCAGAGTATATATATATATCTATCTATCTCTCAATGAATATCAACAAATATCAATGAATATCAATAAACAATCACCATCTTGAGTTGCTAAATTACTGCAGCAAAATGAGCCTGCCATGATTCGGTCACAATCTTTGGTGGCCTAGGCATGGAAAACGATGATTTTTCCCTTGGCTACCGTGCTTGAGATCCACCGAACCAAGTGGAAAGTTACCCCAGAGCTTGAACCATGAGGAATTGCGGCCAAATTAGGGCTGATTTGAAATAAATGTCATTCAAGTTCTGGTTAAATGTGGGAAAGCCTGGATGCCATAAACCTATATAATATATATATATATATAAACCTACCATGACTGGGGATGGTAAACAGTTTATGAGTTTCTGACAGTGGGTTGGTCCCCATATTCGTCAATGAAATCGATGAGTTTCGAGTTTCGTTCTCCCCAAGTGTCACTTAAATTGTCACAAGAAACGAGGAGATATTATATGATATACATTGATATACCCTATCCACATCTAACCCTATGCATATCTATCTAACGCTATATAACATAATATAAGTGATACATAGTGATACTAACCCTATCCATCCCCAGGCACTGAAAAACAGCGGAAAAAATTGCGAAACAATGGCGGCCCCACCAGATTCATGGACATCCAGGTGAGGGTCACCATCCCTGGCCTGAGATTCCAATGGATTGCTGAGAAAATGGTACACCTGGTACCCTCTGGTTATGTCAAAATAGCTATTGGAAATGGCCATAGAAATAGTGGATTTACCCATTAAAAATGGTGATTTTCCATATTTTTTTTGTATGTTTACCAGAGGGTAAACATGAACCATACCAAACTATGGTTAAAATCACCATGCTATTCATAACATATGTAAAATACCATACCAAACTATGGTTAAAATGGTTAAAAACACCATGCTATTCATGGGTAAATCATGGGTAAATCAACTATTTCGACTGGGCCATTTTCTATGTCGCGAACTGTCAACGTTTACCAGAGGGTAACACTGGAAAGAATGGTGGCTTTTGGAACCATATGGAACCATTAAAACAAATGAATATACAAAAATCATGTAGGCTGATTGGGGGTTCCGGTTTCAAAAAAATCACCATGTTTGGGAATGGAAAACCTATGGCAAGCCCAAGAAAGACCGTGGTTTCAAGCCAGAGTTGGTTTACACAAAATGCTGGAAGCATTTTCCAAAATTCCGGTGGAAACAAAAAAACGTAAAGATGCGTGTGGAGAAGATACCTGTACCCTTCGGTAATCAAACATGCTGCAACTGGGAAATCAACTATGGAGGTTTCGATGGAAAATCATCTGTAAACGAGTGGATTTTCCAGCACGCCATGTAAACGATTACCAGAGGGCACTGCTGAAGCTGAAAACCTTGCAAAATCCATCAAAATCCTGTAGTTTTTGAATTATGATTTCTGGCTATCGCTCCCCCGAAAAATATTAGTCAAGCGATGCCAAATTGGGAACATCCTCCAAAATATCGTGGTACACCATGGTGAACCCAATCATAAACCATCCCCAAAATCACCATTATTATGGGTGGTGTGTTTACCGTCCCCAAATGGTTGGTTTAGTATTGATTTTTCCACATTAGGATTGAACATAAAACATCATAAAACACCATTGAAATCACCAAATGTGGTCTCCCCATGCTGGTTACAGTTGTCCATTCTCCATGGCAAAGTTGAAACTCGAAGAGTGATACCCTCTGGTAAATTAACATAGCTATGGAAAATCACCATTTTTAATGGGCAAATCAACTATTTCTATGGCCATTTTCAATAGCTATGTTAATTTACCAGAGGGTATCCATGATCCTTCTGCGGTAGTTGGCTTGCCATATTTCACCACTGGTTTTTTCCATGGAAAAAGTCCCCATTGAACTTGATGCTTTACAGTTTAGCCGCTTAGCCAGCATGTTCTATCATTTTCTCATGACATCCGCATTGAAATATCGCCCAAACCTTGCCAGACCCTTTGGAAATGCTACCTTTTGGTTAGTTAACATATAGCTATGGTATAGATGGACCATTTATGGATGATTTACCTATATCTACCTATTAAGAATGGTGGTTTTCCGTTATGTTAACCACGGGGCATCTCCCTCCATCTCCCTCCGTCCAAGGCGTTTTCTCGGCTTCGCCTCATCTGGAGTTCGAGGTGATCCAGATGCGGCTTCAACAAATTGGATGCGATAGGCCTCAGGGAGGACATCCGTATGTAACTAGTTACGATATCTGGTGGTTATCAACTAGTGGTTAGTGGTTATCAACTAGTTACATAACTGGTTATATGATATATATGTAACTAGTTCTAGTATGGTCATCCACATTTTTGGTGGTTGAGCCACCCTACCCCTCTGACAAATCATGGGGTGAACGTCAGTTGGGATTATTAATTATTCCCAATATATGGAAAGTCCTAAAATTCCATGGTTCCAGTCACCACCAACCCTGATGAATAGCTCTTCAGAAATGATGATCCTCCACCAAGGGATTTTGGTGAGTTTTCTTACCTGCTGTCTTTGAATTCGACATCATGATGGGATAGATGACAAACATTAGCCCATATGGTACACATCTTTCTTTTGAGCTTGGATTCATAGATGTCCCAAATTCCCACTGGTTGCTTGAATTTAAAGGGCAGGTTAGCCTATGAAAACCAACCAATAGGCCAATAGGCCAATAGGCCAATAGGTAGGTGATAATAAATAATAGATCGAACCGACCCCTCTATGTTTCCAGACAAGTACAATATTGTAGTGGATAGCATGAGGAATTTGTCATTAATTGATGGTATAATGAAGCAAAAAAAATGACTAGATTAAGCGAATCATCACCAAGTGTAGTTTTTCAGACCAAAAATAGCGGCTGACCATCATAATGACCATCATCATCATCATCATCATCATCATCATCCGCAAAGATCGATGAGCGAAATGCGAAATGCACATCTAGTTCAAAGGGAATTCCAGGATCCAAAAAAAATGGAGCTACGTTAGTACCATATAAGGCCATATTTTGGGTGTATATTCCCTGAAATTTAGGCCTCAAAAAAAGGCCAAAAATATATGGTAGGTACCTCCAATCAATCGGATCCTGAGTCATGGCCATTGACAGCAACTGATTGTCAGGATCAACAGGATCAACTCATC
This sequence comes from Cladocopium goreaui, assembly GCA_947184155.2. Lineage (NCBI taxonomy): Eukaryota > Dinophyceae > Suessiales > Symbiodiniaceae > Cladocopium > Cladocopium goreaui. Next base: position 273,439 of record CAMXCT020004001.1, on the reverse strand, counting down.
GAATGCATGAAAAAATCACAGCCGCCCTTTTTTTTGTTCCAATAGTTTCCAATCAAAAAAATGGAAAAAAACAACTTCGAACATGTTTTTGTTCATGATTTGTCCAATGAAAAAATGGAAAAGAAACTCATCTGAATCAATCCCTTCCCCTTTACCCTCTGGTAATTTAACAGTTTGCTATTGAAAATGGCCATAGAAATACTGGATTTACCCATTAAAAATTGTGATTTTCCATAGCAAAATGTTAGTTTACCAGAGGGTATCCAAACCAAAAAAAACAACCAGGTTCACCCTGGGTGATCCTGACTTCACCAACTGGGTGATCCTCCGATACTCCTGGAGGAGGAAATTCAACTCGTTGTAGAAAGCCTTCAGCCTAGGAGGAAGCTCAAATCCCCAGGGGGAAATCATCCATCTAGTTGGTGGTTGACATACTTACCCCTCTGAAAAATAATGGGAGTATATAATGGGATTATATAGTGGGATTATAATGGGATCATCATCAATAATGGAATTAAAATATAATAATAGTGATTATAATATGTTATAATGCCAATAATACTGGTTGGTGGTTGACCTACCCCTCTGAAAAATCTGAGTGAAAGTCAGTTGGGATTATAAAATTCCCAATATATGGAAAAATAAAATTCATGTTCCAAACCACCAACCAGCTATAATCTGGATAATGTGGGTAAAACAATCATAAACCATTCCCAAAATCACCATTTTTATGGGTGGTATTTGTTTCATTCCCAAATGGGTGGTTTAGTATTGTTTTAACCACTTTACACTCTATAGTTGGGAATGGAACCTGAAATATCTGGAGTTTCGGATATAGTGTTGAACGTACTGATAGTTTTGGTCAACGATATCTGGACATTTGTGCAGTATGGAATGTATTTTTATAAAATTGTGAGTTACTCATTGGTAAATATTTGGCTGAATTTTACAGTGCTGAGGATCATTCTCCGCATACTAACCATTCCAGTTTTACACTTTTACGTGAGAAAATCCACCCAGATCATCCATTCACCCCTGTGGCAAAACCGCTAACCCCATTATGGCCTAACACTAAAAAAATCTACCAGAAATGGGTGTTTTTGGAAACCGTTCCTAACTGGGGATCAGAACTATTGGCTTTACCAGCAAAAACATTCATGCACTTTTCCCGTCACATAGCCACTGCATGAATGTTGCAAGTTGACGAAAAAAAAGCTGGCACTCTTCGTAAAATGGATCTGCTGGGTGGAAGATGGTGGAAGTGGGACTAGGGACTCCGGGGCTGATGGTGCCCTTGTTTCCGTCCCATCAGAAACCCCAAAAGTATTGGAAGCTGGGAATAGGGGTACCATCAGCCGAAATTTCATGGATCTCTGCTGGCCGCTGGCAGCTGCTGGCGCACTTTTTCTCGCAACCGCCAGTAGAGTCTGGGAACGAACAGTTGAGGTTCCTTTCGATTCTGCTTTTCTTTGCCTTAAATATCTTAAATGAGTGATAGTTTAAGGTAACCTTCATGTTTGTCCGAAGCTTCTTTTCTGTTTCTTGCTTTACTTTCGAAAAGTCCATGCAATAGGCAGTCTGGGTGTCACATCTTAGGAACGTAGCGAAAAAATCAAACCGTTGTTGTAACAACAACCTGCGAGACATATATCGATCATTGTCGAATCATTGTTGAGTCATATTGATCTGTATATGGTGGTACCCTCCAGTAAATTAACAGTTCGACCCTGCCAGTCATCGGGGTTGAAAGACTAAGTGACTAGTTAGTTTCCACTATAAATTGGTGAGTTTCAGGGTCCAACTGTTAATTTACCAGAGGGTAATGCTTTTCACTAAATCATCTCACTCCCATCGGACCATGAATTCTGTCCGTTCCCTTCTGCATTGTACCCTTGGACCCAACTGGACCCACCACTTGCCGGCCGACTTGAACGCGTTATTCATGTTATTCGGCACCTGATTGAGCAGGAAACATCGGCTGGATCTGATGGCTGAGGCCCCCTGTTTTTTCTTCCCCATTTTTTTCAGAAAATAAACAGCTGCGGAACATTCCTGCTGCGAATCCTGAAAGTTTCCCCTCCAGTTGGACCACTCCTCATCCTCAGGCGTTTTGAGCTGACAGGCATGGTCAAGAACTGTAATGAATCATCTCTTGGACATGTAAAAAAAGTCCCGGTCAAACTGCATCTTTCAAAGGACATCGATTTCACATGTCATAGTGTTGTGATCATTGCTTCATTCCACGCTTGTGGGAATGGTGGGTTTTTCGGCATCTACATTAGTTTACCGGAGGGTATGGCGGAAAACAAAAACTGAGTCCCACTATTTACTCGTCATTTTCTGCGTCAAAATTACATTTTCCGGGGTTGCAGAGGCACCAATTTATACTTCTTGAAGGCACAAGAAATCAGTTCGAAGCCCAGGCCAGAGATGACCACACAAGGCATATCGGCAACTTGCGCCCAAGCCACTTTTGAGACAGCTGAAACGGCGTCCAATGCGTCCACACCGCTCACTTTGGAGAAATTCTCTCGAAAATCTGAGTGCAGGAAGGGATACTGCCGCAGGATGTCACATGTTTTCCTACAAAAGATTAATTAATCAGCAAAGGCCGCTATCAGCTGTATTATTGATTCCAGAACTTGAAAACCTTGAAAGGGAAACCAACAACCCAAAAAACAAGCATAATCAGTTTCACGGTGCAGGCTATAGTTTTTTTTTTGTTTTCCGCGAATGGTCCCTGAAATCAATCCAATATGATCCATAGATATCCATTGATATTCATTCACTAGTTGATGAGGCGCAAGACTCTTCAAACATATCAGAGATCGCTCTCAGAATTTGCTAGACGCTTTCGACATCGGCCCGCGGAATGTCACTGCCACATATACCGTATACTCCAACCTTTGGCCCTTGAATTTCCCCGGTTAAACCTGGAAAAGGATAGTTGAAATCTGGAAAAACTGCCAAAAATCTGGAAAAAGATCAAAAAGTCTCAGATCACAGTGATCACAGGGTGGGTTCGAAGCTGTTCCAGCTGATATTTTGAGGCTTCCGGAGCATTCCGGAGCCACACTGCCACACTTTGCCAGCCAAATGTTGCGCAGACTGTGAGAACCACCTCCCAGCCACGTTCAACCCTTTCAGCAAGAAGGATCGTTTCTGAAAAAATGGGTAGGTCCTGGATACCCTCTGGTAATTTAACATAGCTATGGAAAATCACCATTTTTAATGGGAAAATCCACTATAAATGGCAATTTTCAATAGCTATGTTAGTTTACCAGAGGGTACTCATGAAAACTATTCAGTTTCACTTTCTTACATCTCTTACATTCATATACATCCATGATGCCAAGAGAGACGCACAACATGCCGATTTTTGAGCTCATGCCAGTTGAAATTGCAGCAAACCAAACAAAATGAAGTTGAACAGTCTGAACTACAGCAGTAATTTTTGTCTACATGAACGGATTTCAAAGCCACCTGACATCACATCTATCATTGTCTATCATCCTCGACAATTCTCTTGGCCCATCTTGGCCCCGTTTCCCCCACGCCAAGTCGCTCCTTTGTGTGCCACTGGAAACTCGCACAGCGCGCAAACGCTCAACATAATGAGCAGACGAAAAACACTGATGAAACATGGAGAATGTCAGAATGTCCCATCTTAGGGCCCCTGGAAACAGCAATTGGCTGGCTTAACAGCCAGAACACTCACCAATTTTAAAGCCTACATTCCTATCAATTGAAAGCGTCGACGAATCACCGTCGACTTCACCAACCTCACCACATCCCGCGGCTCCCTGGATGTCCCTGGAGGTCCCTGGATGTTGATGTCGATCTCTCCGTAAGGCGGGAACGTTCCCGTTGACTTCGAGTTATGCCTTGGAAAGCGACCCAACGAAATCCCATGGGGATAGCATCACTGGATGCCATGGATCACGGCGCCGGCAAATGAGGCGACGGGAGCATCACGGAGATTGACCCTGACTCAGGCAAGCGAAGCTGTCAGAATGAAGCATGAAATTTCTGGAGTCCAAGATATGGGAATAGGTCAACAACCTAGAATCAAAGCATCTACACATAGAAGGTCTATGTAGAGTACCATATTTTGATATATATGTTGAAACTATGCCAGCTATTTTGGGGCCTACAGAGAACCAGGTGTTTGACCCATCATATTTAAAGGCTCGAAAGAGTCCTGCTCAAACAAACGCAGGAACCTCTGACAGTACTATGGGTCTGTGTCACAGGTGTCACATGTGTCGCATGTGTCGCATGTGCCACAACACCAAGACACCACTGGCGCTGCACAACACATTCATCACATTGGACATCGACATCGGTAGGTACCGGTCCCGATCCGATACGGATACGCCTCCTGCAATACTCATCACATTTTTCTGTGGTAATCGCAGTTTCCAGTCATGGCTCATCAGCTCAGCCACAGCAGCTTTAGCTTCCAAAGCGGGCACCTGAAGTTGGGCTCAGCAGATGGAAATTTGGCAGGTCAGCTGCAACTTGTCACGACACCTGCATCAAATACATGGCTGGTTGTCTAATTTGACTTATCATCATCCATCATCATCATCATCATCATCATCATCAATGATCACTCAACGTTCATTTAATTTCCGCCCTCCGTAGACAAAAACATAGTATAAAATCATATGTCATATAAAACCATGCGTCATATCAAATCAATCATCACGCAAAATCACAATAATATCTAAATCATATATCATATCTGGGTAAATTGTAATATGTCACTAACCTGAATCTTGCGGCCATTTGGGGATGGTTTCCCTTATTAACCATGATTTCAGGGCTCGGTCGCGGTCGTTATAATTTACCCATGTATATATATAAAGATATGTATATATATATATATGTATATATATATATAATTATATATATAATTATATATATATCTGTGTGTGTGCATGTGGGTATGTATTAACGTTATTTCTATATTCTATATTATATATATATATATATGTATATATGTCGCGCTAGCTCCCATCTTCCCCTGAGCCCCAGACGTTTCGCGGCATGTTCGTCCCAGGCGTTCCAATCCCACCAGTGCTGCGCCGGCGCCACCTGCGCCACCGGCGGCACCGGCGGCACCGGCACGGCGGGCGGCTGCGGCCCCACGGGGCGCGCCTTGGGTTTCGGAGGATGCCAGGGCACCTTGGCGAGACGAGGTGATGTTCCAGCTGAATTTCTTGGGAAAACCATGGAAAAAGCCTAGGTTTTTAGGAGATTTCTTGGGAATATGATGGAATATGGAATATACTGGGGAGATTTATGCTGGTTTTATTGGGGAAAAATGGATAAAACTGTCATCTTCGAAAAAACATGTTGGAGGGTTGAGAATTTCAACACCATATTGAAGAGATTTTGCATGCAATGCTTTGATATGCTTAGATTTCCGTGGGGCATGGCTATATTTCCAAAATATGTCATCAATATTTTGGGTGATTTTCCATTTACCCTCTGGTAATTTAACATAGCTATGGAAAATCCATTATAAACGGAGGTTTCTAGCTGGGAAAATCATCTGTAAATGGTCCATTTTCCATAGCTATGTCAAATTAAAAAATCATTCGCTTTGGGGGAGCCCTCACCTGGAGGGTTCATCAAGCCCTTCAGCCCCGGGCATTGTCCTCCCAGGCTGGCGCCGACTCCGTCGCCGGAGGTTCACTGGTCAAAGCCTGATTTCAGAATGCACTGGTCGAAATGGATTGGTTTACCCTCTGGTAATTTAACATTTTGCTATGGAAAATAACCATTTTTAATGGGTAAATCCACCTATAAATGGCCATTTTCGATAGCTATGTTAGTTTACCAGAGGGTAATACCAATCCAAAAAGTACAAGTTGGTAAAATCCTGTCAAATCATGAAAAATCTCACTGAAAGAGTGAAAAGTTGAAGAGTTTCTTATCGTAAAGCCCGGGCGTTTTTGAGGGAAATTCTTCTTCCGAAACCTCAACTTTTGGTATCTGAGAAGGGATTCCTGCAATTTTTTTTCAAATGCTGACTGCCAAGAGTGGATGTAACTACAGGCTGGATGTAAAAAAATGACGCCCTCATCAATGATCCAAGGAAAAGATCCGACTAATATCTGGTTTTGCAAACAATGTGGGTGGTTTGAACCGCTTCCACAATCACCCCTTAATTTCTACTCCTTAGGTGCGTCTGGTTCATCATGGACCATCCTCAAACGTTAATATAGATCATATAATGTGAGGCCCCCGTTCGATAGCTAAGTTGGTGCACATAACTCCAATAACTAGGACTTATGGTAGATATATCTATAGTTACTGGGGCTTATAAACCAACTTATAACTGGGGGGCCTCACATTGTATGAATCCATAATATGAATTGCATCAGGTTGGCTACCCTCTGGTTATGTCAAAATAGCGACCTAGAAAATGGCCCAGTCGAAATAGTTGATTTACCCATGAATAGCATGGTGATTTTCAACAGCAAAACGTTAGTTTACCAGAGGGTAATCACCTCCCAAAAAAAAACGTTTGGTGAATCATTGGTTTCCCTACCATTTTCAGGGTCACACCCAATATCATCCGCCGCAGATTGGTGGAATCCACAATATGATTATCATTATTAGTAGTAATTAGAAGCATTATTATTATATATTGTTATAATAATAATTCTTATATTATACCATATTATACATATCTATCTATCTATCTATCTATCTGTCTGTCTGTCTGTCTGTCTGTCTATCTATCTATCTATCTATCTATCTATCTATCTCTTCTTATCTTATCTATAGGTATCCTTATTGATGATGCTTAAATCACATCTTGCTTGGTGAAATCCAGAAATGACCAGCTTCAGCAGGCTCCGCCTCCCGCACTGCCGCTCGCAAAGCTTGATCCCGCAGTAGGATCGAGACGTCCGTCTGGACAAGGCAGAACGACGGTACCGGCTTTCTTCCCAGCCGTTGAGTCATGGCTTAGTCATGGCTTACCCTCTGGTAATTTAACATTTTGCTATGGAAAATCACCATTTTTAATGGGTAAATCCACCTATAAATGGTCATTTTCAATAGCAAACTGTTAGTTTACCAGAGGGTAACAATACTCATGGCTTAGTAATCCCTTCCCCCGTGTATATTAAACACCCCCCAGACGAAACCATTGTGGATGTAGGGAATTTCCACATCATTGGGACCATTTATGCGGTGGTTAATATTAGGGTGATGGGATTAATGGCTTAACAATGGCGGAATAGTGGTTAATACTCGGAAATGGCTCAACTAATGGCTGATATCATCAGTTTTGATGCTGGCTTACAAATGATATAACAATAATGAGAATTGTAATTGATACATGATGATAATGGCTTATAATTACTGTATCACATTTTGATCATGGCTTATATTATATAATTGAGAATGATGGCGTAATTGTGAGAAATGATAAAATTGATAAAATCATTTTTTGCCCGACGAGTCCATGGTAAATATCATGATTGTTGAGGTTGACGATTGATTAATGATCGAACCATCCCGTGTAACATTACCCGGGATTCGACCCATCAATATGTGGCAGATTGCGAGCCGCGAGCCGACAAACTTTGAAACTTTGGATCTTCCACAGTTTGTTGGCAAATCTACGGGGAAAGTGCGATGATAAATCCCAAGGATATGATGGTTTTTTTTGAATGGTTCCTTTTTATGAGTGGTTGAAAGTCTCAACATTGTAACACTGGTTGGTGGTTGACCTACCCCTCTGAAAAATATGAGTTCGTCAGTTGGGATGATGACATTCCCAACATATGGAAAAATAGAATTCATGTTCCAAACCACCAATCAGAACATTTCTTTTCGAAGATTCACGGCTTGAGCGACTCGCGAGGTCCTGCTATCCGTCAGTTCTTTCTTCGAATCCAAATCCGGGGGCCCTTTTTAAAAGGTCAGGTCAGTCGGAGCCAAAACCTACATGAAACCAACACATCCAATGATCAATGGATTGGTTTAAGGGAAAATCTACAGGAAACCATGGTTTTTACCATCAAATAAAGGGCTTTCCTGTAAATTTTCCCATCATCCAATTCTATGAAATGACAAAATGTTTTGAAGTGCTATTACTCTCATTTACAGTGATGTCTCCTCATCCCAGAGGTCTGGGTGAGAAACTGCCCTCGGCAGATGACCCGAGGCTTATCAGTTGATAATCTCTGACCCAAAGATATCCTAGCTTCGAGCATTGACAGACTGGTCAGCAGTAGTCCATGACCCATCATTCTTTGATGCCAACTTCTTTTTCCCCTTTCCAACATCTTCCAACTGCTGGTTTTCTGAAAAAAAGCCATTAAATATCAAATTCCCCATCAAAAACCATTAAAAACAAACTAAAAAAACATATCAATCCCGCAAAATTCCCATAAAAAAACACTATCCTGAGATACAAAATAAACACCAGCAACACACACACACGCCATCCACACCTGGCCCGTGCTCCGTCCCTCATCCAGCAAGCCTGGCAGTATGCATACATACATATATATATAGGTATTAAAGATATATCTACATATATGTATACAATGTATACACAATATATATATACATATATATATACAATATATATATATACAATATATGCACAATATATTGACAATATATATATATACATACATTTGTATTTGGGAAAGAAAACGGAGTTATATATAGTTATATCTTACTTGTGGGATTGTCGGTTGATGCACATCGGATTCTTCGATCTGGGACCGCTCTTCCTGGTGCTTCTGCACACGATCTAAGACTGGGGCGGGAGACAAGCTGCCGCATTTGCACGCGACCTGAATCTTGACATGGTAAAGATGGTAAAGAATAGAGATGGGAATGGATCAAAAGCATTTTTGTTTGGTAAAGCAATGTTATCCAATAATCAACCACCCGTATTTTCCCGAGATGTTCATGGTTTATTGATGAATATTTATGAATATTCACGGTTTCCTGGTGATTTGCAACGGAAATCACCACCCATAGGGATCCTATTCCTTGTCTAACATGAGCGGTGAACAGAAAACATACACTCCAATGTCAAACATCGCGGGAAAATCCCCATCATAGATGACTCATGATGACTCTTTTTGGTGGATCTTCATGGATTCTTCATTGCCTGGTTGGTGGTTGACCTACCCCTCTGAATATGAGTTCGTCAGTTGGGATGATGAAATTCCCAATATATGGAAAGTCATAAAATTCCATGGTTCCAGTCACCACCATTTCCAGTTGCCATTCATTGCCACGTTTGACTACCAGGCTGTTGACCTTTCAAAAGAAAATTTTAGAAAACCCATGGGTTGAAACAACTCCCGCCAATGGCCAAGCTGCGATGTGTGATGATGGACTGATCAAACCAGGACCTTGGCTCTGATGGATTTTGTTCACAACAGGAAAGTGATGACAGGAATTTTGCATCTGAAAAAAATGGGACTAGTGACATGACTTGAACCCCTCCAAAACTAGGGCTGAGGTTCAGCTTTTTGTTGCTCTGTTTTCCAGTAATGTCGAGGGGAAGAAGCTTGGACCCTGCCAATCTTCTAATCTTCTAAGGCTTTGGCTGATGCGACGTTAGACCCAGCGTGGAAAGCCTCGGCTAAAAATCTCATTGCCAAGGCGCAGCAAAACCATGGCAGGAGGGGCCAGGAGGGGCTCCCTATCACTAGCTGCCTAGCTGTCCAGTCAGACCAACAAGCACATGGTTTTCAAAAATCAGGAGCCTCAAAGGGCCTCAAAACACGCTCAGTTTTGATATGATCAGTTGAGCAATGGGCAAGGTGCCCGATGGTGCCCCAAAACTATGGTGTTCTTTTTGGTGTTTGATGTTTCTTTTCGATATTTTTTCCTGTCTGGTTGGCGGTTTTAAGCATCTTGAAAAGTATTAGTCAATGGGAAGGATTATCCCATATATTGTGGAAAATAAAAGTCATGTTCCAAACCACCAACCAGCTATAGTTTTCATTGGTTTTTCGATTGTTTCATGTTGCAACCCATACTGCCAGCTCTGCCCCCAACCGGGTTCTTCCAGGCGCAAACTCAGACTCCAGGCTGATCAGGTTGGCGAAGTAAAAAGAGTAGGAACTCCAAGACATAGAGGCCACCTTTTAGGACCCTCTGGTAAACTACCAGTTTAAGCTATAGAAAATAGATGAAAATAGCCAAGTTGGTGGTTGACCTATCCCTCTGAAAAATATGAGTGAAAGTCAGTTGGGATGATGATTCCATTCCCAACTGAATGGAAAGTCATCAAATTCCATGGTTCCAAACCACCAACCAGATAGTTGGTTTACCGAACTTAAAGATGGTGATTTTCCAGTTCGCAAACGGTTAGTTTACCAGAGGGTAAGTCATAGTTTAACGATCTCCACGTCACCATGATGATGATCAAATTGAATAAATTGGCTCGAATTGACATGGTCTGACTTGGATGACTGGGGGACCTCCGTTTTAAACTTTTAAATCTCCAGGTGAAAAAGTTGTTCACACTGTGAGTTCAGACTGCCAGCTCAAACCACTTGAAACCACCGACCAAACTCAGCAATTTTAGCATGGCACCCGCCATGCTAAAAGTTGCTTCAAAGAGGAAACAGGGCCAAAATGGGCCAAATCCTGATTCCTGATCCCTAAAAAGTTGGATTAGAGAACATGTTGAGTCTCGGTTAAGTCCACCATGGACGATCTTGGCAATTCGCCACTGGACTGGTGAAATGGCCATCTGGGCCTCTGTCATCAAACATGGCGGAAAGTGCCCGAAGTAAATGGAGGCTTTGTAGCTCGGAAAAGCCGTCAATGAGGTAAATTTTGCATTGCAATCTTTGATTACTGGAGGGTATCAATGGGTTTTAGATGGGTTTTAGGGGATTTGTCTCAAGGACACCTGATTTTTACCATTTTTTTATGCAGATAAAACTGGCGATTTCTTACCTTCATCCAAGTCTGGGTTGTTTTGGGTCCATCTCCATGACGCTGCTGCCCAGCTACAGTCGTAGACATTCCTTAGCTCAAACCACGAGGTGACTCTCTGAGGCCTGATATCTGTTAGATGATATGGGTAATGGACACTTTCCATCGGCTAATCGGCTAAATCTAAACACCAATGAAATCCAATGAATCTATAGCACCCACAAAAATTAGATGCCGAAATTCTTGTTTCCCGGATGGTGGTTCGATCCGTTTTTTCTCCATACTGCTAAGTTAACATAGCTATTGAAAAATGACCATTTATAGTTGATTTACGTATTCAAAATGGTGATTTCCTATATAGCTATGTTAGTTTACCAGAGGGTAATATTCAGGTTTCTAACTCTTCTATCGACCTTTGGGTGTGGTATTTTAATTTAGATCAGTGATGTAATCCCATACCCTGTTCATATCAAACAGCCCCATTCCATGGCTCTGAACAAAAAAAAATGGTTTCATCCATGGTTTCTGGAGGTTGTTTCATATGAGCGGGGGATTGGATTTGTTGACCAGATATTGGCAATTTCATGGTCTTTTTGTGTTATGAGTGTTATTGACCATTCATAGCGTTAACCATGATTCATAATGTTTATTAACTATTATTAAGCACTAAGCACTAATAAACCGTGATTGAGTAGATAGACTTTTCATAGCAATAGTTAACCATTCGAAAAATCATGTTGATTAACCATTCTCAACCACTAACCATCAACCACAACTAATTATCAACAATAAAAAATGCTTTCTGGTGCTTAATTAGTGTTGCTGGATGGTTTTTTTTGGGGGTTGCTGGGATGATTGTTACTATGACTGGGATCATTCCCTCATTCCCTGCCATCATATCGCCCCAAAAAAGCCGAAACTCTGTTGCTTTGGAACGTCTCCGTCAATGGCCTGCATGTTTTCCAGCCCCGAGACTGCCTCGGAGGGGGAGAGAAATGCCTGGAGATACCTGGACTCCATCAACAAACTCCGAGAACTCGTGGTTTTTGTTGGATTGCTATGGTAACTGGGCTTCAACTGCCAGAAGGATCCTGAATTTAGGTATATTTAGGGGATATGTCTATTATGTCTTGTTGGCCCAGATTCTGCCCAGATGTCTGGGCAACACCGAGATTTCTCGAGTCCAAAAAATGTCCACAAAATGTCCAAATCTCCCACTGAGCTGGTGACTCGTTTCCATCGGGCGATATTGGCGGGACTATATTCAGCACCCTCAGGTTTTTCAGCCCTGGAAAAGCCCCAGGTTTGGTCGAAATTTGGGAGAAATCATGGTCTACCCTCTGTGGTAGTTACATACCAAAAAACCATGGAAAATCACCATGTTTAATGGGTAAATCAACTATTTCGACCGGGCCATCTATACCATGTCGCTTTTTGTATGTTTCCCAGAGGGTAATGGTTCAAAAAACGGCGCCATATGAATGATCAATGGTTGCTAATCTCATCCCCCTTCATAAAGTTGCTGTTTAAGATGCAGCGGGGGATGGGATTCAAATAATATATATAAAAGTCCCGAAAAAATATCCAAACATATAATTATATATATACACATCTATAATATATATCTTAAACATCCAAACATATATATTTTAAGCATCCCATCTCAAATGTCTTAACATTCATATGTTAACATATTAGGATCAACCGTACCATCCAAACATCCCAGACCTGGAGGTGCAGCCGCAGCTTCTGAGTCGTCGACGTTGCAGCTGTTGTTGTAGAGCTCACGGCGAAGATAGCCCTGCGCCCAGCTGGTTCCAGCTATCATCCCATCTCGCGGCTCTCGCGATGGTTCCAGCAACCAATATACACTCAACCAACCAAGCGTTGGAACACCAAAATATCCCAGCTCCCACCTAATATCTCATGAAATCTCATGAATTTAAACATCTTGGGAGCCTACCAAAACCAGTTTGATCCAGTTTGACACATACTGTAGATGACTTTTTATCATTGTTCCATCCATTTCTATCATCCATTTCTATCCTTCTTCCATCCCCATCCTCCGTTCGCATTTTTTCGCCACAAAACTTGTGCCGCGGTTCCGGTTCGCACGCGTTGACTTCGCTTAAAGCGAGGTCCTGGAGGTGGTTTTGGTCAAGTTCATCACCTGCAACATCTCTGGGTCGTTGCACTTCTCTGGGAGGTCGTAATCGAACATGACATAATCCGAAAAGAGCAACCTGTCAACGGCGGTTGATGTGTTTTGAGGTTTTTTGGGGCAGTTTTACATAGTTTTATGAGTATAACTATGGTATAACTATGGTATAACTATGGTATAACTATGGTATAACTATGATTCACTGTGGTAATCACATCCATAAGTTGGGATATGACCCCTACAACTATGGTTACAGAGCCCACATTTTAATGTTACAGAGCCCTCTCCCAAATGGTGGATCTGACATTTGGGATGGGATGGGATTGTAGCAAATTCTTAGGGTGAGGGATGAAGAAAATGGACATTTGTTATAACAATAGATAGTGATAGAGAACGGATATCCCAATAAAATGCACTATCCAAATGAATTCTTAGTTAGCATTTGGTATAACAATAGATGATTAGAGAACGGATATTTATAGGAATAATAAGACGTAGGTATAAAGATATATAGATTGTATATTACATTATTCATGTATTAGAATAATGATGTGCGGAAAGATGTCCAGAATACACAGTGTAATATACATAAATCATAAAATTGTTTGTCTTACCTGAGAAACCTTCCAACAGACTTCGTTTGAGCAACTTGAAATACAGTTTGTTTAAAATTTAAAAGGCACAACTAAATTGAGAATCAAAACTTGAAGCTCTAAACATGTTTTTTCTCCAGTTCAGACATATCCAGATATTGGACAAGCCACCTCTTGTCGTATCACGACATTTTTTTTAGGATCATTGCTTTGATGTGGCGATCTCAAATCTTCAAATTTCCCCTAAAATGGATATATTGGATGTACTTGGATGGGGATATACTGGGAACATAATGGGGGTTTAATGCGGATGTATAACCAACCATGTTTTGCAGTGGATGGGAGCTTCAGATTTAAAAGATGCTTTATCATGTTTTTTTCAACATATTAGATAATTAAGTTGTAATGGTTGGATTTTCCCTGAATTTTCCCCAATGATTTCTTCCTTTCCAACATCCTCTTTTTTTCCTTGATAATTATCCATGATGCCCAGCCACCAGCAAAATGCTCGCAGATAAGCGAAGTCATCGGAGTGCAGGACCATCTGGAAAACAACGAAGCCGGAGGTGCCCATGTTCCATTGCCAGGGGGGTAAATCTGGAATTATGATCAGTTGCTCTGGAAAAGAAAAAAAACACTATTTTGGGATAGTTACCCCTACCAAGCATCATTCCAGTCACGGATGTCACGGTGAGGTCGTTATGATTTATCCAGATGGATTTGAGAACAAATCTACCAGGGGACCATAGTTTTGACCATCAAATATGGACGATGATGGACCTCAATTGAGTTGCCGGAACTCGAGAAAAATCCAGAAACCCGGGATTTTTCTAGTGCAACGACTCGGCGATGAAAAAATGCCGCCACTCTGTGCGGTGCCAATTGGAAGCAATGTTTACCTGGTTTACCTCATAATTCTCACTTTGCAAACGATCCACACACAAGAAAAACAAAGAAACTGGTGAATTTTCCGCAGGTTGCTTGGGTCAACAACTCTTCTACAATGTCAAAACGTGTAAATTGCTACCTGCAATGGGATTAAACATCGCCAGAACAACCCGAAAAGCCGCATCCTCAAGGTACAATGATGTTGTTCACCCAGTTTCCTTAGAAAAGCCTCCCGTTTCTGGGGTACCCTGCGGTAATCAAACGTCCGTGGCAATGGAAAATCCCGAACTAAATGGAAGTTTTTAGGCGAAAATCATATATATATATAATTATCTATCTATCTATCTATCTATCTATCTATCTATCTATCTATCTATCTATATGTGTGTGTGTGTGCGTGTGCGTGTGCGTGTGGGTGGTGTGGGTGTGGGTGTGGGTGTGGGTGTGGGTGTGGGTGTGGGTGTGGGTGTGGGTGTGGGTGTGGGTGTGGGTGTGGGTGTGGGTGTGGATGTGTGGGTGTGTGTGTGTGTGTGTGATTGATTGCCCATTGCCATGTTTGATTGCCGGATCGTATTTCAAGAGAAAAAACACATGGGTGTCCTGCAGATTTCAGTCGGAAAAATCCTATTTGAGGCACGGCTCGGAATCGCAAAGCAAGAAATGCATGGTTTGGTACTAACGCAAGGGTTGATAAATGTCCTGTTTTGGTGATTGTGAACACTTGGAAAAATATGGAAAAATTATCTGCTGGAAATTATCACTGTTCCATCTTTGGGTGATATGAAAAATGAGCATCTTCAATGACATTTACCAACCCGCGGTTGGTGAAAAAAACGCAAAAATCACCGATTTCCCGGTCTCACCTTGATTGGTTTAAGGGAAAATCTACAGGAAACCATAGATGTTCCCACTAAATATGGGGTTTTCCTGTAAATTTTCCCTTAAACCAATCCATTGACGGTCTCACCTTGATATTCTGCATATGTTGCTTTGAGGTCGATGTGACGTGCGTGTCCACCGACAACAAACGAGAGCCGGCGAAGTTGAAGAACTTGGTCAAAGCTTCCTTGTGATTACCTCGCTTTTTCACGGTGAGAACATGGTGAGAGCATGATTTACTGGGATTTTAATGGGATTTTAATGGGATTTTAATATAATGGGATTGTTATAGTAGGAAATAATGAGATATACCCTCTGGTAATTTCACAGGTTGCTATGGAGAATGGCCTATAGATGATTTACCTATTAAAATGCTGATTTTCCATAGCTACATTGAGTTAATAGAGGGTACAGCCCGAAATTTCAACATGGAACCCCAAAAATGCTGTCTGGAAGATAAACAGGCTAAAACATATATATGGATTCCATGTTGAGCTTACGGGGATGTAATTATGTAAAATATTAATGAAGATTATGGAATGTATTCAGGGTTTCTGATATTTGAATCTGAGGATTCAACATGATGACGGGGATTCTCACCGGGCGTCCCCACCATTCCAAAATATTCCAAAGCACCAGCCCGAATCCCAAAACGTCATCGATTGGTTGAGGTGTCAGTTGTTTGGCGAGTGTTGACTGGGTGGAGTTTTTCATACGTTTAATGATTTCAAGGGTCCAGAAACGGCTCATATAACCCACGTAATGGGATATATATGGATATTTTTCAAGGAATGTAATCAATGGGAATTCCAGGATCCTAAAATGGAGGTACTGTACCATATAAGGCCATATTTTGGGGGTAGGTACCTCCATTTTAGGATCTGAAATTCCCATTGATGTAATGGGATATGATGGGATTGATTTTTCGATATCATTGGCTTCAGATTTATGAGCAAAAAAACACTGGACAGCTCATAGATCATGATATTCCATGATGATCCCCAAAGAAAAGGGGAGCATAACCCCGGAAACAAAAACTACCAACTGGTGTTTTTGAAACTGCTGGATGTGCTTAGTTGAGGATAAACAACAAATTGGAGATGACTTTGTAAACTCATTTAAGTGAGTTTCAGGAAACACTCGGGCACAAAGGGACTAATTATTGGCAATTTTGGTGATTTTTTGAACATTCATGGAAGATGCTGAAAGCCGACAGCCAAACTCTTTGCTCGTTCCGTCCCTTGGCGTCATCGAAAAACGTGCCTCGAAAAAAACCCAACCCAGCTATGGTTCGAACTTCGAACCCCCCCAGTTTGGGTACAAGGCCACCATTCCAATCCCGACTAAAAAAGGATGCTGCCAGCGAGCCTTCCGTTGGGTGCTGCCCCAAATCGTTGGAAAATGGTGTGTTGGCGGCATCGCACTGCTTTGATTCCATGAATCTCTTCCAATCGTCTAAGATGTGCTCGGTCTTACCTTGGAAGTAAACCAAAAAAAAACTGGCCAAGAGACATCGGATTTTTTTTCGCGCCCATATTTTTGCACTTCTCGTTTCTGGGAATTTACCCTCCGGCAAACTGATTAACATAATTAGCTATATAGAAAATGGACAGTTTTAATAAATGATTTACCTATTAAAATTGATGGTGATTTTCCATAGCCAACTGTTAGTTTACTGGAGGGTATGTGGATTTAATTACATGGTCTTGCTAGGAAAAAAGCTTCAAGATCATCTTCCGCGCGTCAAAGTTGCCAATGAAATCGATCGGAAGACCACAGTTCGGCGAGAAGGGAGCGAAGTATTCGGATTGAGGTTTCACGTGACCTGGCAGCCATACCAATGGCAGAGAATGGGGCAAAAATGAAAGGAGAAGTTGATAAAGCAAAAGTTGGTCCCATGGAAAGTTAACTTGAAATTCTTCTGTGAACAAAAAGATGTCGGAATTCCCCACCAAGTGACCATTATAGATGGCACCATCTTCAAAGTATCGGTCCATAAAGATCTTGGCCCTGGCCATTGTTCCTGACTCGGCTTTCTTCAGGAAATCATATCGCCCACCCTTGTAGGTGCGTTCAATCTCAGCATAGCCAGAAATCAGCCTGCAGAAGATGCCATTTACGGCGATTTTGGCAGTTGCTTGGCATATTTTGAGAATTTGTTTGACTCCAAAAAAGGGCGATGGAGCTTGCAAACATACAGAATGCCATTCCAACACCCCAAACAAACGATCATGAATGACTAGAGTAAGAAATTTCTCCATACAGACTAGTTTCAGCTAGTACTTCCCCATTTTGGACATCTTTATACCAGTTTAAACATCACCATTCTTGACATCACCAGTTTTCCGCTTCTCCGTCCTGCTCAAGGGGTCTCGAACAAAGGTGAAGCTGCTTCGTTGCTCTCTTGGCACTTGATCTAATCCCAGCTTTTCACACCAAGCCTTGGAAAGAGCTCGAAACATCGTGGTGAAAACCAACCAGGTGAAAACCAGGTGAAAACCACTGCGAAAAATATCAGCAGTGGATGGATGTGTAAAGGCCAACGTGGTTGCCTTTAACCAAGGTTTTTGGGGATTTAACCGAATTTAACCACCATGAAAATTGGGAGTTCACAAGAAACAAATGGTGATTCGGAGTCTGGCACGGGATTTAGTCAATCAGCCAATTAGCGAATCAAATACTGCGGATGAGGATTGAACTTGCCATATCATCAACTCGCTGGCCATCTCAGGAACCGATTGATTGGAGGTACCTACCATATATAAGGCTTATTTTTCAGGCCTAAACTTCAGGGAATATCCCCACAATTCAGATGGCCTGAAATATGGCACGTGTACGTACCTCCATCAATTGGATATAATTGGATCCTGAAGATCTCCCATTGATCCTTTCGGATATCTTAGTGTTATCCTCTGGTAAACATACCAAAAAACTATGGAAAAACACCATGTTTAATGGGCATATCGGCATATCATCAACTGTAAGCAGGAATATCTACCGGGGATAGATGGATGTACCAGTGGGGACCATGGGATGATTCTCGGTTCTCGGTCTACCATCAGGGATGGGTCCTGGGATGACAGCCTAGCCAGTGATATGACATGAGTTTGTCCAAAAAGATTGAGTTGAATAGAATTGATTCCCAGTTGGTGGCAATCTGTTGCTTTTTTGGAGGCTGGAAATTATGATTAACCAGAAGATTTAGTGGACCCCGTTTTTAGACAAGCCAACATTTCCGGAGAAACATCTAACGTATGTTATTATTAGACGAGGAGGAAACAAATGAAAAAAAACACCAGTATTGAAAAGATTACATGTTCTTTGGGTGGGTAACTTTGATATATCTTGATGCTTTGTTAAGAAGTGCCACCACCGGCATGCCGGCTCTTTTCGAACTGGAAAAATGTTGGTATTTACCAATCGCTTTAATCCCCAAGCAGAGCCGCATAATCGTCTTCGAAGGCCTCTACCATGGTGTAGCTGTTGGCGACCCTTTCCAAATTTTCCATGGATGCCCAACCCGCTGACTTCCACATGTGTAGCAAGAACATGGTGTAGTTGGTCTGGCCACTGCAATTCATTTTAGCCTTCACCACCTGTGGGTGGAAGTCCATGGGTTCCCAAGGTTTGTGGTGCCAATTGATCAAATGGGTGACATAAGGCCACACTCGATACCTCACTTGCTTCAGGGCTGGTAGGCATTCTACGGAAGACTTCAAGCATTCCTGCGGCTGGGGAAGGATCAAGGCAAGCCGCAAAAAACGGGTGGACTCAAAATTTCATTGCCATTAAGTTTGGGATGTCTAAACATTGAAAATCATTGAAAATTACCATAAGCTATCCTCGCCTTAAAATATTTAGAAACTCATCTGCGGGCCCCACTTCTGAATGCAATTCGTGTGTCTGTGGTATAAAACATACCTCCATCATCGCTGTTTCATATCCCCTTTGGTCATCAAGAATCGAATAATGCCGACATCATCGCTTGCAATCGGGGCCTTGTTTTTTCCCAAAGAAGCAGTTTCTTTCCAAAAGACCTTCATGAAAGTAAGAAAGTAACACAGCATCCTCATCCAAAAACCCCCCCAGTTTCCCACATCCTGCTTAGCCTGCACAAGTCGATCGGCCAAATCCTTCAAGCCTTCTGGGCGTCGGTCTGGCCCTCCCTGGATCTTGGTCGTCTTCCCGAAACCTGATTGCATCAACTGGCTGCCATCACAGCCATCGTTGCCGCAAACGGCACTGACATCATCACTGGCTGCCAGAGTCAACACCTTGGAATCTCGGGATTTTGAGATGCACATGGAAGTGGCCGGGGGTAAAATAACGGAAAATGACGTAGCAACATGTTCGATAAATAGGAGATCTGATATGGCAGTGTGTCAAAACCTTGTACCCCTGGTGAACATCAAAATAGCTGGTAAATGGATGTTCATCCCCCTAAAAATGGTATTAATAGGTATTGACCCATACCCATATGGTTTTCTGCTGATTGAAACCATTTAAAAAATCCAGGGAGTTTGGTTTCCAGCCTGCCATGTTTTTCAGCCAATTTTGGTTCCATTCTTGGGATGATCGGCCAATTTGGTTCGTGGTTTTTTGAAAGCAATGGCGGGACCACACATATCATCACGCAAACCACAAAACCCCTCCCAAAACCAGCATTCAGGTAGTAATCAATATTAGTCAATAAGTTTTGGAACAAATCTATACAAATCTATACATCAAATACATCAAACATCAAGTGACATCCATGCAGATTCACCATTAAAAACAAACGATCAGCCCAGTTCTTTGGCCACGCTGAGACGATGGTTCCACCAAGAGACTGGTAGCAGCAGCCAGCAGCGCATGTTGGATAGAGGAATAGGAACGAGTTCGATGAAAGGCTCGGTCTTTGTATGTAACTAGTAGCTGGGACAAGAAATGGCCGCGGGGAGCAACGCTTCTGAAAAACGCGTGGGTCATCATGGAACACCATGGAACCAAGTCAAACACCTCCACGAAAAAAGTAAAAATGGATATGCTGACGCACCTTGCGGCTTTGCCATTGGCATTGCCATTTTCAACAGTTTGGAAGTAGAATCCTTCTTTTGCAGGACAAATGCAACTATACTATCAGGTTATCTGACCATCTGTATCTTTAAACGCTATGTTCATTGTTTTCACAGTAAGGGGAACTCTAACATCTTCAATTTGTGTTTCGCATGGTTGTCTTGCAATATATACTAATATTATCTAATATTAATGCTATTGGTTTCTTTGGTGTTCAGCTCGTCGCTGCTATCCTTGTTGCCACCTGGGTGGTTGCTCCCGCTCTTCTAGTTTTTGGTCTGGTTGATTTCTTGGTTCCTCTTATTTTGTGTGTTTCAATGTGTCGTTTATTCAGTCTTGTTCTAGGTTGTTTCTGTGTGCTGATGTGTGTTGCTAGCGTGGTTTTGAGTGCAAATCACTGCCTTTGTTGCGAGGCGTTCCTGCCAAACTACAGTATCGATCGCGCGCCTTTTCGTGAGTGATAGATTTGCAAAAGAAAGCATCAGAATCTGTTCCAGTCAGGGCACAGCAGAAAAAAAAACACAAAATAATTGGTGCATGTTTCTGGGCGATTGGGTTCCCCCAGCGGAACCACGGCCTTCAGCAACTTGATGTGATCATCTTTGGGCACTGGCTCCCAAGCCGAGTCGAGGCAAACGATGCGAGGAGTGTCCTTCCAGTTTTTGAGAAGCACTTCTAACCCCCATTTGTTTTTTCCTGGGTCTCTGTAACCCATTCATTTTGGGAGTTTATTGGGGCGCGATTTATCAGGGGCGCCGTGTCTTAAGTGCCTTAGTTTCCGCAGCGTCTTCATGGTATTTGTCGCGCGTTGGAGCAATGAGGACTGAAAGTCGCTAGCGACGGCTGCTCCATCTCTCATCCAGACCGCAGAAACATGTTGAAGATTTTTGGAGCGCCATGTTCAACCAAGAGACCGCCAAGTTGTTCAAATGGTTTTTGAGGACCACCACAAACATGTTCACAAGGAAAATTGTGCATTTTTGAACGCATGGGCTCCAAATAGAATCTACAGGAGACATCAGGAAACCTACGGGTTTCTATCCCCAAGTTCCGCGATTTTTATGCCAGGGTTTCTAGAAACTGATTCTGGACATGATGCATTACATACACGAAGTACAATCATACTCATTATGAGTAGTCATAGGTCAGCAATATTCTGCAATCATACCACCTCGGCTGGCTGGCAACGTGGCTGTGCTTTGTAAGATGCTTCTGTTCATCATGAAAGAAGGATCAACTCACAGCATTTGCCCCAGAATTTTCAGGGGAACTATTCCAAGTAGCTCCGGAGTGATAAACCATAGGGCTTTGAAATTGAGACGGTACAGTTGCAAATTTGAAATTGATCTGGAGGGGGACACCCACCCGAATTCAACCGAGGTTGATTCTTCAGGTTGATTCTTCCGAGGTTGACATTGAAGGGGAAGCGGCTAATATGAACAAAGATTGTAGATACCATGGGCCGTACGACAACCTTTTGAGATGATCCTTGATGGAAGTTTCTGAAAATCGGTTATCCCAAAACCATGGGTTTCAATACTAAAATGGTCCAAGTTTGGATGCTTACCCCCCATTTTTTGGGAAACCTCCACAGGGGAATAACATGCTGTGTCCGGCTTTAGGCAAGTCCCATCACTCATGAGAAACTGTCCCAAACCCTCTCTCCCCGCCAAAAAATGAGGTGAACATCGCTAGCATTCCATCTGATTTCTTGGATTCCAATAGGTTGGACCATCCATGACCATCCTAAAATTGGGCTTTGTGTTGGACACCGGCTGGTTCTTCCCAGAATCAAATCCGCAACTTGTTCGCCATCTACCGTCCCAAAAAAGGTCAACATGTGGGGGTTTACATCATCATCATCATCATCATCATCATCATCACTAGGGGTATACCGTATGCCTCATAATAAACCTCTATTAGTCTGCCACGTTAACAATGAGACTATAGAATTGGTAGTGACCATTCATAACAAGTATTAGTAAGCCGTTAAATGCCATTAAAAGCCACGAATAACCATCAAATAACCATGATTGAACCAATTATTTCACCATGATTAAGCCATTAATGACTTTTGCCAACCATGGTTAACCAGATGAATATACGTAGCGTTTACCACGTTCCAAACATAGTCCTGGAAATCAGGCTCCTCCTGATGCTGGGGCACCTCGTTTCCCATGACCATATAGGGATGGCATACGAAGAACCTCCGTGCCCGTGGTGCCGTGCCCGTGGTAAGTGGGATCTGGAGAAAAAAGACTAACTATCCAAAAATGACAATCATTATGATGGCAAGCTCATCATCCAAAATCATATCTTAGTCATTTTTCGTTGGCAAATGCCACTTGGACGGCCTGAAGAGCTAAACAATTTGGAAATTTCAGCCGAACATCCTGGAAATTGCCAACAAGCAGCACACACCAGTGGAGATTTGCCTGGAAAGCATGGCAAACACATCGATGGCTGGTGGACTGCTGTGGGGTCCAAGCAATTTCCGTGGGAAATCTGGCGCATTTTTTTTTCACATTCCGTTCATCCCAACAATGTCTCCCCATCCAGAGTCAGCTATGACTACCATGACATACCATGACCATTGATTTCTATTGATGTCTTGCACAAAAATCCCATGCATCATCTTCAACCTCATCTTCAATTTCTCCCTAAACATGATCTCCATTTTTTCCCGGAAGATCCTCTGTTTTTTGGACCAAAAACAACCCTACCTCGTTGACGGGGTAGACCAACACCCGTTGAGAGGCAACTCCCCCAGTGACCGTCCTAGAGTTTCCGTCATGGCTGGAAATCAGCCACTCAAATGGAGCTTCAAACGTGAAAATCAAGGAACGAAATGATAACTGGTTGGTGGTTGAGCCAGTCCTCCGAAAAATATGAAAGTCAGTTGGGATGACTATTCCCAATATATGGAAAAATAAAATTCATGTTCGAAGCCACCAACCAAATAATGATGGAGTTGTCCGATGTTTCCGTTTTCCATGATTTTTCCGGATGGTAAAGTGGACATCTGTTGGTTTCAGCTGCTCATTTTTCTGAAAATGCCAGAGCAGGAGAAAAAGGCTTATAAAACCCGAACTGCTAGGCAAGACTGCATGTTAATTTGGATTTGTTTGGCAGGTGGCAAATGACATTTACGATCTTTGTTTATGTCTTGCAAGGGTAGTAACGGGGGGTCATACTGGGGAGTGATGATGGTCACAACGCATCATCCTGAGCGGGAAGTGGAAGCAAGAGATAGCAACAAAAAGCCATAAATGAGGGCAAAACTATAACATACAGTATGAATACCGATTAATAATGATTAGTAAAAACTATTGACAATTGGTGGCCTAATGATGATTATTGACAGTCAATACTGGCAAATAACACCTTCCCCTAATATCAAATAACCCCTGGAAGCTATAGTTTAATAGGGGGTGAGACCACATTTGGGACCATAGTATCATAGAATGGGGGTGTTTATCATTAGGGGGATGGGCTTACAATAATTCCTGATATATGCAACCTCCAAAAAAAACAGTGCTTTACCATGAAAATGGAGATGTAACCAACCACAGAAATCAGAAATCGCCTCCAATCATCTACCAATATCGAAAATTCTTTGCCATATTTCCCCAATATATGGAAAGTCATAAAATTCATGTTCCAAACCACCAACCAGCTATAAATCTGGATAATGTGGGTAGAACAATCATAAACCATCCCAATTTACTCCCCAAACTCATCATCAACCAGCAGGGCTAACAGGAACACGCTCAACCAACCCTCTCCTTGTCCAGGTCTTTACGTTTTCCCAACCTTTCTCACCACCTCGGAGAGGTGCGCTTGGGATGAATGTAAAGGCC